>OX335792.1:19656595-20056595 GCA_946896805.1 Scutellaria galericulata | reverse complement strand
CTAAACCCTAAACCCTAAACCCTAAACCCTAAACCCTAAACCCTAAACCCTAAACCCTAAACCCTGAACCCTAAACCCTAAACCCTAAACCCTAAACCCTGAACCCTAAACCCTAAACCCTAAACCCTGAACCCTAAACCCTAAACCCTAAACCCTAAACCCTAAACCCTAAACCCTAAACCCTAAACCCTGAACCCTAAACCCTAAACCCTAAACCCTAAACCCTGAACCCTAAACCCTAAACCCTAAACCCTGAACCCTAAACCCTAAACCCTAAACCCTAAACCCTAAACCCTAAACCCTAAACCCTGAACCCTAAACCCTAAACCCTAAACCCTAAACCCTAAACCCTAAACCCTAAACCCTAAACCCTAAACCCTAAACCCTAAACCCTAAACCCTAAACCCTAAACCCTAAACCCTAAACCCTAAACCCTAAACCCTAAACCCTAAACCCTAAACCCTGAACCCTAAACCCTAAACCCTAAACCCTGAACCCTAAACCCTAAACCCTGAACCCTAAACCCTAAACCCTAAACCCTGAACCCTAAACCCTGAACCCTAAACCCTAAACCCTAAACCCTAAACCCTAAACCCTGAACCCTAAACCCTAAACCCTAAACCCTGAACCCTAAACCCTAAACCCTAAACCCTAAACCCTAAACCCTAAACCCTGAACCCTAAACCCTAAACCCTAAACCCTAAACCCTAAACCCTAAACCCTAAACCCTGAACCCTAAACCCTAAACCCTAAACCCTAAACCCTAAACCCTAAACCCTAAACCCTAAACCCTAAACCCTAAACCCTAAACCCTGAACCCTAAACCCTAAACCCTAAACCCTAAACCCTAAACCCTAAACCCTAAACCCTAAACCCTAAACCCTAAACCCTAAACCCTAAACCCTAAACCCTAAACCCTAAACCCTGAACCCTAAACCCTAAACCCTAAACCCTAAACCCTGAACCCTAAACCCTAAACCCTAAACCCTAAACCCTAAACCCTAAACCCTAAACCCTAAACCCTAAACCCTAAACCCTAAACCCTAAACCCTAAACCCTAAACCCTAAACCCTAAAACCCTAAAACCCTAAACCCTAAACCCTAAACCCTAAACCCTAAACCCTAAACCCTAAACCCTAAACCCTAAACCCTAAACCCTAAACCCTAAACCCTAAACCCTAAACCCTAAACCCTAAACCCTAAACCCTAAACCCTAAACCCTAAACCCTAAACCCTAAACCCTAAACCCTAAACCCTAAACCCTAAACCCTAAACCCTAAACCCTAAACCCTAAACCCTAAACCCTAAACCCTAAACCCTAAACCCTAAACCCTAAACCCTAAACCCTAAACCCTAAACCCTAAACCCTAAACCCTAAACCCTAAACCCTAAACCCTAAACCCTAAACCCTAAACCCTAAACCCTAAACCCTAAACCCTAAACCCTAAACCCTAAACCCTAAACCCTAAACCCCTGAACCCTAAACCCTAAACCCTAAACCCTAAACCCTAAACCCTAAACCCTAAACCCTAAACCCTAAACCCCTGAACCCTAAACCCTAAACCCTAAACCCTAAACCCTAAACCCTAAACCCTAAACCCTAAACCCTAAACCCTGAACCCTAAACCCTAAACCCTAAACCCTAAACCCTGAACCCTAAACCCTAAACCCTAAACCCTAAACCCTAAACCCTGAACCCTAAACCCTAAACCCTAAACCCTAAACCCTAAACCCTAAACCCTGAACCCTGAACCCTAAACCCTAAACCCTGAACCCTGAACCCTAAACCCTGAACCCTGAACCCTAAACCCTAAACCCTAAACCCTAAACCCTAAACCCTAAACCCTGAACCCTGAACCCTAAACCCTAAACCCTAAACCCTAAACCCTAAACCCTAAACCCTGAACCCTGAACCCTAAACCCTAAACCCTAAACCCTAAACCCTAAACCCTAAACCCTAAACCCTAAACCCTAAACCCTAAACCCTAAACCCTAAACCCTAAACCCTAAACCCTAAACCCTAAACCCTAAACCCTAAACCCTAAACCCTGAACCCTAAACCCTAAACCCTAAACCCTAAACCCTGAACCCTAAACCCTAAACCCTAAACCCTAAACCCTAAACCCTAAACCCTGAACCCTAAACCCTAAACCCTAAACCCTAAACCCTAAACCCTAAACCCTGAACCCTAAACCCTAAACCCTAAACCCTAAACCCTAAACCCTAAACCCTAAACCCTAAACCCTAAACCCTAAACCCTAAACCCTAAACCCTAAACCCTAAACCCTAAACCCTAAACCCTGAACCCTAAACCCTGAACCCTAAACCCTAAACCCTGAACCCTAAACCCTAAACCCTAAACCCTAAACCCTAAACCCTAAACCCTGAACCCTAAACCCTAAACCCTGAACCCTAAACCCTAAACCCTAAACCCTAAACCCTGAACCCTAAACCCTGAACCCTAAACCCTAAACCCTAAACCCTGAACCCTGAACCCTAAACCCTGAACCCTAAACCCTAAACCCTAAACCCTGAACCCTAAACCCTAAACCCTAAACCCTAAACCCTAAACCCTAAACCCTGAACCCTAAACCCTAAACCCTAAACCCTAAACCCTAAACCCTAAACCCTAAACCCTAAACCCTAAACCCTAAACCCTAAACCCTAAACCCTAAACCCTAAACCCTAAACCCTAAACCCTAAACCCTAAACCCTAAACCCTAAACCCTAAACCCTAAACCCTAAACCCTAAACCCTAAACCCTAAACCCTAAACCCTAAACCCTAAACCCTAAACCCTAAACCCTAAACCCTAAACCCTAAACCCTAAACCCTAAACCCTAAACCCTAAACCCTAAACCCTAAACCCTAAACCCTAAACCCTAAAACCCTAAACCCTAAACCCTAAACCCTAAACCCTAAACCCTAAACCCTAAACCCTAAACCCTAAACCCTAAACCCTAAACCCTAAACCCTAAACCCTAAACCCTGAACCCTAAACCCTAAACCCTAAACCCTAAACCCTGAACCCTAAACCCTGAACCCTAAACCCTAAACCCTAAACCCTAAACCCTAAACCCTAAACCCTAAACCCTAAACCCTAAACCCTAAACCCTAAACCCTAAACCCTAAACCCTAAACCCTAAAACCCTAAAACCCTAAACCCTAAACCCTAAACCCTAAACCCTAAACCCTAAACCCTAAACCCTAAACCCTAAACCCTAAACCCTAAACCCTAAACCCTAAACCCTAAACCCTAAACCCTAAACCCTAAACCCTAAACCCTAAACCCTAAACCCTAAACCCTAAACCCTAAACCCTAAACCCTAAACCCTAAACCCTAAACCCTAAACCCTGAACCCTGAACCCTAAACCCTAAACCCTAAACCCTAAACCCTGAACCCTGAACCCTGAACCCTGAACCCTGAACCCTAAACCCTAAACCCTAAACCCTAAACCCTGAACCCTAAACCCTACACCCTAAACCCTAAACCCTAAACCCTAAACCCTGAACCCTAAACCCTAAACCCTGAACCCTAAACCCTAAACCCTAAACCCTAAACCCTAAACCCTAAACCCTGAACCCTGAACCCTGAACCCTAAACCCTAAACCCTAAACCCTGAACCCTGAACCCTGAACCCTAAACCCTAAACCCTAAACCCTAAACCCTGAACCCTGAACCCTGAACCCTAAACCCTAAACCCTAAACCCTAAACCCTGAACCCTAAACCCTAAACCCTAAACCCTAAACCCTAAACCCTAAACCCTAAACCCTAAACCCTAAACCCTAAACCCTGAACCCTAAACCCTAAACCCTAAACCCTAAACCCTGAACCCTAAACCCTAAACCCTGAACCCTAAACCCTAAACCCTGAACCCTAAACCCTAAACCCTGAACCCTAAACCCTAAACCCTAAACCCTAAACCCTGAACCCTAAACCCTAAACCCTGAACCCTGAACCCTAAACCCTGAACCCTGAACCCTAAACCCTGAACCCTGAACCCTAAACCCTAAACCCTAAACCCTGAACCCTAAACCCTAAACCCTGAACCCTGAACCCTAAACCCTAAACCCTAAACCCTAAACCCTAAACCCTGAACCCTGAACCCTAAACCCTAAACCCTAAACCCTAAACCCTAAACCCTAAACCCTAAACCCTAAACCCTAAACCCTAAACCCTAAACCCTAAACCCTAAACCCTAAACCCTAAACCCTAAACCCTAAACCCTAAACCCTAAACCCTAAACCCTAAACCCTAAACCCTAAACCCTAAACCCTAAACCCTAAACCCTAAACCCTAAACCCTAAACCCTAAACCCTAAACCCTAAACCCTAAACCCTAAACCCTAAACCCTAAACCCTAAACCCTGAACCCTAAACCCTAAACCCTAAACCCTAAACCCTAAACCCTAAACCCTAAACCCTAAACCCTATCTGAGGAGTTGTTTGAGGAGATGGCTAGGGTGCCTCTGATGCCGGAGGGGGAGGATATCATGAGGTGGAAACTGACTTCACATGGGGAATTTTCGTTGGCCTCTGCTTGGGAATCTGTCCGAGTGAGAAAACCGAATCGGCCCCTCTTTAGTCTCATTTGGTCCCCTTTTTTGACCCCTACCATGTCTGTGTTCCTTTGGCGTCTCCTTCGGAATAGGCTTCCTGTGGATACAAAACTTCAATCTCGAGGTATTTCTATTGCTTCTAGATGTTGTTGTTGTTCTAGGTCATCCCCTCAGGTTGAGTCTCTTTCTCACCTTTTCCTCTTGAATGATGCTGTGCGATCTGTTTGGAATCATTTTGCTGCATGGTTTCACTGCACACTACCTGGCACTTCTGATATATCACAGGTCATGAGCTTCTGGAGACAGGTGATTCCACATGCACACACTCCACATATCTGTTTTATTGTTCCTTGCTTGATCTTCTGGTTTACTTGGACGGAGAGGAACAGTCACAAACACCGTGATGTTCCTTTTCGAGCTTCTCATGTGATTTGGCAGGTTGAGCACCACTTGTTACTCCTTGCCACGGCAAGGAAGCTGCTTCCCATTCATTGGCAGGGCTCGTACCCGACAGTTGATTTCATGCCCGTCTCGGCAGCCGTCCCTCGACAGATTGTCTCGAGACTGGTTAGATGGCTCCTTCCTCCGGCGCCGTGGATAAAGCTGAATACGGATGGTTCGTTTGATAGGTTGACAGGTGCAGCAGCGGGAGGTGGACTCGTCAGGGATCACCATGGGGACTTGCTTTTGGCCTTCCATACTCCGTTGCAGGCCTCGTCCAGCTTCGATGCGGAGATTCAGGCTGTCCTACAGGGGCTTATCCTGGCTAGACAGTTTGATCGTCCTGTGTGGTTGGAGTTGGATGCAGCTGTTGTGGTTTCCCTCCTTCAATCCACCCGATCGGGACCTTGGCAAATCCAGCATGCTTTGATCAGGATCCGTGATTCCTTATCTCAGACACAGTCTAGGATTACCCACATCTTTCGAGAGGGTAATCGGCCGGCAGATTTTTTGGCTCGATTAGGGATGACAGGTCAAGGATTGCAGGTACTTGACACACATTTTGTGCCTCGTTCTTGTATGTCATTGGTTCGGATGGATCAGATTGGGTATCCGAATTTCAGATTTCGTGAGAGCCGTCCATGATTGATGGTCTTCGATCTTATATTTTTTGTTTGTTTATATTGATGATTTGTTGTCTTCCCTACACTTGTATTTTCTTAGGCAAGTGTTGTTATGATCTTGATGTATTCCATGGATGATGTATTTTCTTGATTGATATATATACAGGCCAGGGGATGGTGCCTTAATCCCCCACCCTCACGGGTGTTTATTAAAAAAAAAAAAAAAAAAAAAACCCTAAACCCTAAACCCTAAACCCTGAACCCTAAACCCTAAACCCTAAACCCTGAACCCTAAACCCTAAACCCTGAACCCCTCACCCCGTAGGGTGCTTTTTTTTTTTAAAAAAAAAAACCCTAAACCCTGAACCCTAAACCCTGATCCCTAAACCCTGAACCCTAAACCCTAAACCCTAAACCCTGAACCCTAAACCCTAAACCCTAAACCCTATTGAGCATATTTTCTACTCGAGTCGTACTGCGAGGAGAGTTTGGGAGCATTTCTACGGGATGTTTGGTTTGACACCCCCACACACTGTGCACACACCCCATATCTTGCATTACTGGAGGCATTTTTCCTCTAGTAGGCACACACGTTGCACACACATCACGACAGTGATCCCTTGCTTGATCTTGTGGTTCCTCTGGACTGCAAGAAATGATGGCAAGCACCGGCGGTTACCAGTTCGTGCAGACTCGATCATCTTTCGAGTCATGAGACAGGTTCGTGTTCTTCATCATAGCAGGCTTCTCAGCAGGGAGAGCTGGGGGGGTATGCTTCATGTGGCCTCTTCTTTGGGCCTTTATTATCGTTCCAGGCCCCCTCGGCCTCCCATTCCTCCGATTGTTTGGCATCCGCCTGACTTAGGTTGGGTGAAGCTGAACACTGATGGGGCTTATAGGTCGGCTTCGATGGTGTCGGGGATTGGTAGTGTGATTCGAGATCATACAGGTGATGTCCTCTTTGCTTTCCACGAGCGAGGTTCGGTTCTTGAGAGTTTGGCAGCGGAGCTGGAGGCGCTTCATAGAGGTCTCTATCATGTTAGGAGACTTGGTTTTTCACGAGTATGGATTGAGCTGGATGCGATCTTGGTGGTTCAGCTCCTTTCACATTCGGATGCAGGGCATTGGAGATTGCAGGGTTCTCTCACTTTCATCCGAAACCTCCTTGCTTCTATGGAGTTTCGGGTGTCACATATACTTCGGGAAGGGAACTCTGTGGCAGATTTCCTGGCTAACTTAGGGTGTCAGACTGAGTTAGCTGGATCATTTCCTCCGGAAGGGTTGCCTCGACGGGTCCAGGTGTTGGCTAGATTTGATCAGTTGGGATGGCCGTCGTTTCGAATGGATCGAGGAGGTGCTCATACTTGATGTACCTTTATCTGTTTCGATTTTTCCTGTTATAGACATTGTTTTTAGTCCTCTAGGTTTGTTTATATTGCCTCATGTCGGCAGTTGTTTTTGGCCACCTATTTCGACCGTTTCTGTTCTTTCTTTATTTTCTTTACGATGTATTTTATGACTTTGGGTTTTTATACACAAGTTGGGGGTCTGCCTAAACCCCTCACCCCGTAGGGTGCTTCTTTAAAAAAAACTCTAAACCCTAAACCCTAAACCCTAAACCCTAAACCCTAATTTCCAGCCCAACTCCAAGCCCAAAAACACGCCCTAAGTCTTGCCCAACTCCAAGCCCAAAAACAAGCCCTAAGTCTTGCCCAACAAACCTGGTTACCAGCCCTCTTCCTTGTCCAACCCCAAGCCCTCTCTCTAGCCCAACTAAGCTTACCCCCAGCCTCATATCTCCGAGTAAACCTGGTCCACTAGACATAACTTTGGTCAAACCATATGCTCGACCCAATAAGATTAAGATTCCTAAACCAAACAAGATATCATCAAGACCATCACCTTTTGTCCATCCTGCAACCAAGAAACTAATGCGGCCCAAACCAAAAGTCCCTCCTTCTAAGCCCAAAGTGCAAACAGGGAGCAAAGGTGAATCGAAGGGGAAAACTCCCATGGCAACACGCATCATCTCGAAGAATAAGAAGACACAAAATAAGGTACATGCATTAACTGCAGAGGATTGTAATCAACCGGATTCGCGCTCTTCTAGTGCACTGGTTTCTATCAATCCGAACCCATCTTTTGAACCTACGAATTTGGAGGAACAACTCAGCATCATGGCAGCGGGAAAAGTGTGTATTGTACTTGTGGACTCGAATGGTGTCACATATCCGCAACCGGTGGCAATACATTATCCAACGGATTCAACAATTCAGCGACGGAGTAGTGTCCATAGCTTGGGGGAGATTGTTGCATGTCACGGCCTTGGAATTGGGAGAGGTAAGTCCTCTGTATCCTCTTCTATTTAATTATGGATTTTCGATTTCTTGTATGGAATGCCCGGGGTTTGGGAAACCGAGCTTCTCAGGGTGAATTGCATGATATAATTCGTCAACATAAATTGTCTGTTGTGGGAATTCTGGAGCCGATGATTGCGGCGAATTTTGGATTCTTTCAGCGTCGTTTTAGTTTAACACGAGGGGTGGCGAATTGTTCTAATAAAATTTGGATTTTCTTTGATGTTGGGTTTCAATTTGAGATTATTGTGGATCCTGAACAGTTGCTTCACGTTCTGGTTGGTGCTGTGATTTTTTCGCAGCCGGTTTATATGACTTTTATGTATGCAAAGTGTGATAGATTGGGTCGGCAGTTGCTTTGGGAAAGTTTGAGACAAATTGCATAGGAAATGGGTGATTTTCCGTGGGTTGTAGGAAGAGATTTTAACATATTCCTCCATGAACATGAACGCATAGGTAGCTCTGTTGATCGTTCCGATGAGATGTTGGATTTTGGGCAGGCTATTGTGGATTGTGCTTTGATGGATGTAGGATATGTGGGATCTCCATTTACATGGGCCAGGAAGGCTCTTCAGGAGCGGTTGGATAGAGTTTTGTGCAATGAGTCGTGGGATTCAATGTTTCCGATTCTCACAGTTAGCCATCTTCCGAGGATTACATCTGATCATTCGTCTTTATTGGGTCGATGCTGCTTCTCTGATACACCATCTCGAGCATCATTTCGATTTCAACACATGTGGATTCGACATCATGGGTTTTTTGAGGAGGTTCGAACTGCTTGGGAATTTGATTCGGGAACTTATGGGATGAGTAACCTACAGTTGAAGATGTTAGCTGTCAAACGTCGGCTAAAATGGTGGAACTGGAATATCTTTGGAAATATTTTTGATAAGGTTCGGAGTGCTCGTGAGGCTGTGTCTAATGCTCAGGAGTTGTACCATGCTGATCCATCCCCTCAGAATTCCATGGAGCTAAATCGGAGCAGAGCAGTTTATATTCGGGCTTCTGCAATGGAGGAGGATTTTTGGAGATAAAAAGCAGCAGTGAGATGGGTGGTGGAGGGAGAGCACAACACGAAGTTCTTTCATGGGTTGGTGAAGCAGAAACGGGTGAAATCTCGAGTTCATTCATTTGTTGTGGATGGACAGACCATTTCTAATCCGGAGGCTCTTCGTGTATCTGCAGCGACATTCTTTCAGCATCTCCTGTCGTCTGACACTGACTTCCTAGCCACACCGTAGGATGATTTATTTTCATCTCTCCCAGCTTCCGTTGATACATCCAGGTTGTGTGATCTACCTTCGGTCCAGGAGATTCGGGATGCAGTTTTTGGGATTGATCCGAATAGTATGCCGGGGCCAGATGGATTCTCTTCATTATTCTTTCAGCACTGTTGGGAGATTGTGGAGTCCGATGTACAGGCGGCCGTTTGGGACTTCTTCTCTAGGAATCCAATACCGAGGAGTTTCACGGCGACGACGATAGTTCTACTGCCTAAGAAGGCACACCCTACTTCTTGGACGGAGTATCGGCCGATCAGCTTGTGTAATGTGACGAACAAAATCATCTCCAAAATTCTGAATAATCAGCTTGCACCCATTCTTCCTCTGTTGGTAGCTTAGAATCAGAGTGGATTTACACAGGGCAGGGTTATAAGTGATAACATACTGTTGGCGCAGGAGCTAGTACATGATTTGAACATGCCGGGGGGTGTTCCGAATTTGGCTATCAAGCTCGATATGGCAAAGGCTTATGACCGTGTGCAGTGGCCTTTCTTACGCTTGGCATTGACACGTATGGGGTTCCCGGAGAGATCGATTGATATGGTTAGTTCTTGTGTTGAGCACTGTTGGTTCTCGGTGTTGGTTAATAGGTGTCCGTCGGGTTTTTTCCATTCGACTAGAGGCTTGAGGCAGGGAGACCCCATCTCCCCCTCGTTTTTTGTCTTGGTGGCAGATTACTTATCCAGGGGATTGGATTCGCTGATTGGAGATAGGCCGGACATGATTTATCGGACTCATGGGGGTTTTCCCGTCACTCATTTGTCCTATGCAGATGATATCATCATCTTCACTCGAGCTGCGGAGGATGGGCTCATTTCGCTCATACATTTTTTGGAGCATTATTCGTTGGCAACGGGACAGATGGTAAGCATTTCGAAGAGTAATTTCTTCTTACATCAGCAGTTTGTTGAGGAATGGGGTTCGAGGGTACAGGCTCTCACGGGATTTCAGCTTGGAGTGATGTCGTTTGTGTATTTAGGGATCCCCATATACAGGGGATTCTTGAAGGGAGAGCTCTTTCTCAGACTGAAGCAGAGAATGATGGATTGTGTACATGGATGGGCTCATCGGCATCTTTCTCATGGTGGTCGGCTGGCTCTTATTCGAAGTACATTGTCCACCCTCCCGCTTTATTATCTGCAGGTTCTTGACCCACCCACATACATCCTTAAGGAGTTGGAGCAGATACTTGCTCGGTTCTTCTGGGGAGCTTCCATTGCGCAGAGGAAGACTCATTGGGTAAGTTGGGAGGATATCTGTTTGCCGACGACGGAGGGTGGTCTCGGACTTCGTCGGTTTCAGGATTTAGCTGTGGCTTATGAATTCAAGCTTTGATGGAGATTTAGGTTGCAGAGTTCCTTGTGGGCTCGTTTTCTTTGGGCGAAGTATGGTTTTCTTTTCCTAGGAAGAACCCAGATTCCTCGACATGCTAGACATCCATGGAAACGGATTGTTCGGATTGGGATTCGGGCACAGCAGCACATTTTCTGGAGTCTCGGATCAGGACAGTGCAGTTTCTGGGATGATACTTGGATTGGTCATCAGCCATTGGTTTCTTTGTTTCCGGATTCTCGATTGGGTCATTATTGCGTCAGCACTTTTTGGCAGGGTCGACAGTGGGATTTGGAGAGACACCGGGGGGTGTTGGTGGATGATATGGGGATATCTGAGGAGTTGTTTGAGGAGATGGCTAGGGTGTCTCTGATGCCAGAGGGGGAGGATATCATGAGGTGGAAACTGACTTCACATGGAGATTTTTCGTTGGCCTCTGCTTGGGAATCTGTCCGAGTGAGAAAACCGAATCGGCCCCTCTTTAGTCTTATTTGGTCCCCTTTCTTGACCCCTACCATGTCTGTGTTCCTTTGGCGTCTCCTTCGGAATAGGCTTCATGTGGATACAAAACTTCAATCTCGAGGTATTTCTATTGCTTCTAGATGTTGTTGTTCTAGGTCGTCCCCTCAGGTTGAGTCTCTTTCTCACCTTTTCCTCTTGAATGACACTGTGCGATCTATTTGGAATCATTTTGCTGCATGGTTTCACTACACACTACCCGGCACTTCTGATATATCACAGGTCATGAGCTTCTGGAGACAGGTGATTCCACATGCACACACTCCACATATCTGTTTTATTGTTTCTTGCTTGATCTTCTGGTTTACTTGGACGGAGAGGAACAGTCACAAACATTGTGATGTTCCTTTTCGAGCTTCTTATGTGATTTTGCAGGTTGAGCATCACTTGTTTCTTCTTGTCTCGGTGAAGAAGCTTCTTCTCATCCATTGGCGGGGCTCGTATCCGACAGTTGATTTCATGCCCGTCTCGGCGGCCGTCCCTCGACAGCTTGTTTCGAGATCGGTTAGATGGCTCCTTCCTCCGGCGCCATGGATAAAGCTGAACATAGATGGTTCGTTTGATAGGTTGACAGGTGCAGCAGCGGGGTGGACTCATTAGGGATCACCATGGGGCCTTGATGTCGGCCTTTCATACTCCGTTGCAAGCCTCGTCTAGATTTGATGCGAAGATTCAAGCTGTCCTGCAGGGTCTACTTCTGGCTCGACAGTTCGATCGTCCTGTTTGGCTGGAGTTGGATGCAGCTGTTGTGGTTTCTCTCCTTCAGTCCACCCAGTCGGGACCTTGGTAGATCCAGCATGCTCTGATCAGGATCCGTGACTCTTATCTCAGACACAGTCCAGGATTACCCACATCTTTCGAGAGGGTAATCGGTCGATAGATTTTTTGGCTCGATTAGGGATGACAGGTCATGGATTGCAGGTACTTGATACACTCTCTGTGCCTCGTCCTTGTATGGCTTTGGTTCGGATGGATCAGATTGGATATCCGAACTTCAGATTTCATGAGGGCCGACCTTGATTGATGATTTCTTAGATTTTATATTTGAGTCTTGATTGATTTGTTTCCTTCGTTACACTTGTATTTTTTTAGGGAAGTGTTTATATGATCTTGATGTAATCCTTGGATGATGTATTTTTTGATTGATATATATACAGGCTAGGGGATGGTGTCTTAATCCCCCACCCTCACGGGTGTTTGTTTAAAAAAACCCTAAACTCGAAACCTTGAACCCTAAACCCTGAACCCCTAAACTCTGAACCCTAAACCCTAAACCCGACATTCTATTAAGTAAATCTGTTGGACCTATTCTCGAAAATTCAAACGTCGCAAATATTCTAAAAAACAAAAAGGGGTACCCCTTTGGGTTTTTTACGGGGTCGACGTATAATTTTACTAAAAAGACTGTAACTCCCAATTGAAATGTCTTGATGGCCTCAATTTCGAAGCATTGGAAAGCTAACTCCACGGACTACAGATATGTCTACTATAGAAATACACATTTATCATCCGAAAAGAGTAAAAATATGACATGAATAAAAATTTGGGCGTAACGAGAGGTTTAGGCGTATCGTAAAAAGCTGACCCCAGGGTCTTCCTAGCAAAATGAGGCTAGTTTTTCCTCGTATATATTGTTTGGACATCAATATTGTGGCAAATCGGACGTTTCAATTTGAAGTTACAGTCTTTTTATTAAAATTGTACGTCGAGCCAGTAAAAAACCCAAAGGGCTGCCTCTTTTGATTTTTTCAAATATTTTTAACGTTTGAATTTTCAAGAACGGGTCCAATAGACTGACTTAATGGAATGTCCAAACAATATATATGAGGAAAAACTAACCTCATGTGGCCAGGAAGACCCTGTAGTCAGTTTTTGACTATACGTCTAACCGTCTCATTACGCAAAAATTTTATTTACGACATTTTTGCACTCTTTTTGGTTGAGAAATAGGATTGGCTGCAAAACACATATTTGTAGCTCATTGAGTTAGCTTTCCAATGCATCAAAAATGAGACGAATCAGATGTTTCAATTGGAATTTACAGTCTTCTTACTAAAACTGTACGTTGAGCCAGTAAAGTACCATTTTGGGTTTTTTTTGAATATTTTCGACATTTGAATTTTCAAGAACGAGTCCAACAGACTGACTTAATGGAATATCCAAATAATATGAGGAAAAACTAGTCTCACGTGGCCAGGAAGACCATGTGGTCAGTTTTTTACGACACTTAAACGTCTCGTTACACAAAAATTTTGATTCATGACATTTTTTCGCTCTTTTTGGTTGATAAATAGGGATTGTTGCACAAGATATATTTGTATGTCGTTGAGTTAGTTTTCCAATACATCAATAATGAGACAAATTGGACGTATCAATTGGAAGTTACAACCCTTTTACTAAAACTGTACGTGGAGCTAGTAAAAAACTCAAAGGGGTACCCCTTTGGGTTTTTTTGAATATTTTCGAGGTTTGAATTTTTAAGAACTAGTCCACGAGACTAATTTAATGGAATGTCCAAACAATATATACGAGGAAAAACTAATCTCACATGACCAAGAAGATCATGTAGTCAGTTTTTTACGATATGCCTAAACGTCTCGTTACGCAAGAATTTTGATTCATGACATTTTTTCACTCTTTTTGGTTAAGAAATAAGGATTGCTTCAAAAGACATATTTATATCTCGTTGAGTTAACTTTTCAATACATAAAAAATGAGGCAAATCGGACGTTTCAATTAGAAGTTACAACTTTTTTACTAAAACTGTATGTAGAGCCTGTAAAAACCCAAAGGGATACCCCTTAGAGTTTTTTCGAATATTTTTTACGTTTGAATTTTCAAAAACGAGTTCAAAGTCCAATTAATAAAATGCAAAAATGAACCTTTAAAACCTTTTTCGCAAGATTAATTAGATCTAACACCAAAAATCCTCAGGTTCACAAGGCAGTGTATAGACATCAAAAGACTCCAAATTATTCACATAATATCTTGATGGTAGACATTACTTATTAAGTGCAATGCCTGCACAATTAGATACAAAATACCACAATTATTATACAGTTCATAAGAGTCGTGTCCACTTATATTCACCAAATACATAAATGACGATTATCCTCGAGTCATTCTTCATGCGTAGCTGCAGGCCATATATATATCCCTCATCCTCATGCATTTCAGGACTTGACCTATAGGAACCAAAAGCAAAGAAAAAGAGTACATGAAGTCGTGTCCTGCTAAAAGTTGAAAAAATTGAAAGCATGTAGCAGATAGGTTTTTAATTTAAAGGTGATGTTATGTCTTTTTTAAAACTGGGTAACTATGAGAGACAAATTTAAGGATGAGTTCTGTTTTAGGCCACCATGAGGACTGTCAAAGGAGAACTGCTAAAAAGGGGAAAAGGTGGAGTATTAACAAAGTTAAATGTACCATATATTCAGGGAATGATTCTACTCCCTAAAAGTATGATTGACAATTGACATCATTGTCTTGCACAACCAAAGAACATGGAATTATGACACTTTGATAAAGAACATACGGAAAGTTGCAAAGGAAGCACTACTACCCTAGATAGTAATAAAGCTAACTCAGAAGTTGTCCTGCATCACCAATGTCTTATGGATCTCACAAATCTTAAATAGTTCAACCAAGAAAACAAATAGAATATTGAGATACTATCCTTCAATAAATTTGAGAAATGCAAAATATATGCCTATTGCCCGCTACTTACAAGTGGAATGAGTTTTCACTTTCACTAATCTTGCTCCTCACATAAATTCTCTTCTTTTTTTTCTTGTATTATATAAAATCTCTTCTAGTTTCAGACATCATCTATCTTATGAAAAGACCACATCACATAGCCCGCAAAATGAAAAGTGCTCATGTCAGTTGTAGGTGACGAAACAGACAACCTGAATATCATCATGCAAGAAAAATGTGTGGATAAATTCCTTAATGTAGGGTACATGGAAGCTGCATTGATGACCCCGATCACCAACCATACCACTTGCAATTAATGGGAGGACTCCTATACCTGGTCGGATTATTGGTAGCAGATGATAAAAGGCAAGCCCCCCCCCCCCCCCCCCCCAACAATCTTAGAAAGAGGCACCAATATCAAGTTTTCTCCCAAAACAGATACCTACAAATGTAATTACTACTCTTCAGAAATGTATCCCCATCATGTGACTTATTCTAGCCGATTGGACTAAACTCGGTATATGAAATGTCCTGACAAGATCAAACTTCAACCCTGTATCAGTTGCATACATTGATAAACAAATTTTAACAGAACTACGGTTAGCAAATTCCTCATTAAGAATCATAACAGTCAAGGCAGAATAAAACCAACATCAAGTCTCCGCAGATTAGCACAAACAAACCACCTGAAAGCTCCAATAATTAATTTATAATACAAACCCCTGCCCCCAACTCCAAAATTTGCTCAGAAAGTAATCCAATCACAACATATCCCAAATCCAAAATATATATATATGTAACACCCTTAAAGATGACGTAACATAAAATTCTTAATGAAATCAACTACAAGCTAAATAAGCAACCAACAAACTGAAAGAGAAAACAAATAGAGATGAAAAGGTGTGTTCGAAATTACATGAGCGAAGAGAGTAGCGAATTTCTGATAAGAAACTAGTTGTAGTAGAGCTCGAGGCCCATGCCATCATGGATCTCGTAATCCTTGAGGGTGATGTGATCCTTGTACACGTTGTACCACTTCTGAATCCTGATCTTATCGGCGCGGGTTCCAGTCTGTGCGGCCACCAGCTTCTTTAGGTCTCCAATGGTGTCATCGTCGTTGCACTTCACCCTCACCTTCTTCCCAAGCCGATCGTTCAACACAACCTCAATCATTTTTACCTTCCCAAGCAGCAATTAACACCAAACCCTATAAATAAATTCTCCCCCTTTCTCTCTACGAATTGGAATTGGGGATCTGATGCGGCAGGGACTACTAATATTTCAAGAAAGTCACACACGTAATTTATTTATTCGAAATTGTTTCTTTAAAATAATAAAAAAAACAGAAAAAGGCACTATTCTTCCTACCAAGCATCTTCGATCTTAGCCATTAAATTCTTAATGGTAGATCTTTGAGTCTTTGACCGTAATATTAATATCCATCTTCTTTGAATAAAGACGAGAGAAAAAAAAAATTGTAAGCCTTTTTGGAATCTTGTTTTAAGAACTCTACAATTAGGATGGAAACAAGCTGAACCGAGCCGAATATCATTGGGCTCGAGTTCGACTAGTTCGTTTTTCAGGGTCGAGTTCGTTAAGAGTTCGAAATGAGTTCGAATACAAGTTCGATAACTCAACCTCAAGTTCGGCTCGACAAAAGTTCATAAAAAGTAAAAAATGAGCTCAATTACAAGCTCGATAATTCAAACTTGAAAACGTATAAGTAAAGATTTTTTTCTAATTATTAATTAATTTAAATTAAATTTTAAAATCTTATAAAATCATATATCATATTTAATATCTTATCTATTATATAAACAAACTTAAAACGAATAGGTTTGCGAACTCTGAACGAATAGGCTCACGAACATACTAACGAACTTTTCGCGAACTTCATGAACTCTAAACGAATATGTTAACGAACATGTTCGGGAACCAGTTTGCGAACTTCCTTAACAAACTTGCTACTCGTCGATGTGAGGATGGATATTGGTGCCACCTTAATTCTTTAGCTTTGTATCTCCTGAGACAGATGAAGGACTGGCTGGTAGACATTATTCTGCAGATAGATATGGAACCCTGTCTTTGTTGATTCACAATGAGCCATGAAATTACATAGTGGTGACTGGTGATACATAATGCTCGCACCAAGTCTTCACAGATTACACATGATCTCTAGCTACGGCCTATACTTCTTTCCACTACAACAGAACAAGCATGCTCCACAGTTTTGTACTTCAATCTCATCATCCACAAAACAAATGAGTAAAACCTTTATTCATATTATAAGAATGATTTCATAACACCCCTTAGGCCATCTCCAATAGTCCTCCAAAATGAAGGATTCTCCAAAAAATAAAGAATTTTGCTTCTCCAACAATACTTTAGATGAAGGATGGAGGATAGAGGATGGATTGTGATCCTTCAAATTTGAAGGATGAAGATGGAGGATGGATTTTTGATTTATTTTTAATTGTTAAATCATTTCTCCTCATTTATAAAAATACCAAAGTGAATAATATAATTTCATTTCATTAGTTAATTTTCTCTGTCTTTTTTTTTTTTTGTAATTTTATTTTATTAGTTAATTTTGAATGCCTTTTTTTTTTCATGTTGATTTTTTAAAATTAGTATTTAGACCTTAAATTACGAGATAATGACTCACACAAAATAAATATTACATAATTTGAAAATGAAAGATTACAATAAAACCAAACATCCAACACATTACAACATAGATGAAAACATAAATAAAATACCCCTACAATTAAAACAAGTTAAATGAAATTAAGTAAAACGAGAAATATAAATTGACAATTGAAACATGCCAGTACGGAGGAAAGTCGGAGCCAGATGGGGAAGTTCCATTGAAGAACCGGCCAAATTCACCGGAACTCCCATCAGCTTCATCTCTTGCTGCTCGTTTCTGGAAAATCTTTCGTTGCTCCTCAATCAAATATGGACGGATTCGTCAAAAGACATAGGATTCATTCGTAGTACTTTATTTTCCTCTCTTCGAGCCGATATGAAATTTCTTTCTTTCTCAATGTCAATGAGCTCTTGTCTCTTGATCTCAGCATTCTGCATCATATTCAACATTCTCTCGCTGCAATTTGCCATGGTTGAAATTGCATACAATGAACACAGTCGATTTCAACAATTTCTTGCACGTCATCGTCAAATTAAAGATAAGTCGGCTCACTATGCACTTCGAGATGTTCTTATCGACCATCTGTGGGAAGAGTTTTCCAACTTGGAGTATTAGATTTCCTAATTCATTATGTTATTGTTTTTTAGATTTTTTGTAATTGTTGTGGTTGTTCTAATTTATCCGTACGCGTATCTTAAAATATTTTGTATGTCTCGCAATTTAATTTCAAATAAATAAAATTACTTTGAAAAAAATATCTTAGTATCAATTAATTGATTCGTGTATACTAATTTTATAATTTAATAATATATTACATAAATCTTTAATTATTTAAATTCTTTAATTTCACAAAAACAATTAAAAATAGATATTTTAATGATATAGAGTATTTATTGTTGGAGAAGATTTGTGATATAGAGTACTACATACTCTATAATGGAGGATAGAGTACTCTATAATAAAGAATGTTGTTGGAGATGGCCTTAGGTTATCTCCAACAATACTCTAAAATGGAGGATTCCAAAAAAAATGAAGGATTATGTCTCTCCAACAATACTCTTAATGGAGGATGGAGGATGGGTTTTAATTTATTTTTAATTGTTAAATCATATATTTCATTTATAAAAATACCAAAGTGAAGGATATAATTTCATTTTATTAGTTAATTTTGTTCTTTTTTTTTTTGCAATTTTATTTTATTAGTTAATTTTGAATGCCTTTTTTTTTCATGTTGGCTTTAATTTATTTTGTTAATTAGTATTTAGACCTTAAATTACGAGATAATGACTCACACAAAATAAATATTACATAATTTGAAAATGAAATATTACAACAAAACCAAACATCCAACACATTAGAACATGAATAACATACCCCTACAATTAAAACAAGTTAACTGAAATTAAGTAAAACGAGAAATATAAATTGACAATTGAAACATGCTAGTACGGAGGAAAGTCGGAGTCAGATGGGGAAGTTCCATTGAAGAACCGGTCAAATTCACCAGAACTCCCATCAGCTTCATCTATTGCTGCTCATTTCTGGAAAATCTTTCGTTGCTCCTCAATCAAGTATGGATGGAGTGATTCGTCAAAAGACATAGGATTCATTCGCAGTACTTTATTTTCTTCTCTTCGAGCCGATATGGAATTCCTTTCTTTCTCAATGTTAATGAGCTCCTGTCGAGAGATCTCAGCATTTTGCATTATATTCAACATTCTCTCGCTGCAATTTGCCATGGTGGAAAGAGTTTTTGAGTTTTCCTCATTAGCTTTGATTTTGCATTTTGCCTTTTTAATACCCATTGGACGTTGAGAACCTCCCGACGATGGACCATCTTCATTTAGGTTTAGGGAAAATCCAGACAAACCTGGAGAATTTGGATTCGGCGACTTTTCAACTCTAGGTGAGTAATCAGTTGCGATGAGTCATCATTTCCATTGTTTGCCACAAAAGCAGGTAAGGTGGTATTGGTCGGCTTAAACTTGTCTAGGTCCTTTAGATTTGACCAGACATGATCAAACCTCCAAGCTGGCCTAGATAACTTGTACAATTGTTTTGCTTCATCCAACTGTAAAATAAGGAATCACGTTTAGAAAATGAAAAATGAGAATTAAAATCTATATGAATACATACTTACAATGTCTTTCTCTGAAGCACCACTGGGGTACCTTTGTTTCACTTGATTAATGCACCCGCTAAATTTTTGGGCAGTTTTGCTTAGGGTGCTCCATCGGTATTGAAGGGCCTTAACAGTACGAGGCTCTGCTAATGGATTGAGTTGTCTATTGTAACTGGAAGTTACTCGAGACCACAGAGTATCATTGGTTTAGTTTATACCAATTATAGGATTCTGAGAAAATTCAACATAACATTCCACTAGGAGGATGTCCTCCTCACTTGAGAAAGAAGCACCACGTTTAGATGTACTCATTTTACCAAGTGTGAGGAATTGTGTGTGAATTTTCAATTAAGTTAAGGCACATTATATAGAATAAAAAATGTTGGCACATCCAAAATGAGTGTCAAACACACCCGTGAACTTTTGTGACAATTCAATGCATTAAAGTTGATTTCGACAATTCAATGCATTAAAGTTGATTGTGACAATTCAAATAAAAATCAGTTGATTGTGACAATTGAATGCATTAAAGCAGCCTCACATTGAATGCAACTTGCGTTTTTATATGACATGTGTTTAGATTTGACAACACATGCATTAAAGTTGTATGGAAATTATTGTGTAATATAAAGATACGATGGCCTTGTTCACTTGATCATAGAAAAAATCAACTTCCCTACCATCTTGATATAGTTTCCATACCATCTCATCTAGTTAAGATGAATTTTCATGAGGGAGGTCCTTCCGGCAATTATCATCATCATATCATCATCTGAGGCTGAAGAAGAGTCATATGCTAAATTAAGAAATGACAGCTTGCATTATCATGACAGCTTGCATTATAATGCACAATATGATTATTGAAGATGAGCGGGATGTCGAGGCGCCTGTTCCTGATTATTGCGAAGTACCCACCCCAGAGGTTGAAATTGCATACGACGAACACAGTCGATTTCAACAATTCCTTGCACGTCATCGTCAAATTAAAGATAAGTCGGTTCACTATGCGCTTCGAGATGCTCTTATCGACCATCTGTGGGAAGAGTTTTCCAACTTGGAGTATTAGATTTCCTAATTCATTATGTTATTGTTTTTTAGATTTTTTGTAATTGTTGTGATTGTTCTAATTTATCCGTAAGCGTATCTTGAAATATTTTGTATGTCTCGCAATTTAATTTCAAATAAATAAAATTACTTTAAAAAAAATATCTTAGTATCAATTAATTGATTCGTGTATACTAATTTTATAATTTAACAATATATTACATAAATCTTTAATTATTTAAATTCTTTAATTTCACAAAAACAATTAAGAATAGATATTTTAATGATATAGAGTATTTATTGTTGGAGAAGATTTATGATATAGAGTACTCCATACTCTATAATGGAGGATAGAATACTCTATAATAAAGAATGTTGTTGGAGATGGTCTTTATAGCTGCTCATGAAAACCATATTTACGATCTTTCCAGCTTCAACAAAAATATACATCAACTGCAAATGAGGCCCCACCAGTGATGCAAAACTCGGCCTTGGTGGCCGCCTTCTAATGGATTACAAGTGTTCAATGAGCCAGAAAAACAAGATAACGGATATCCATTCTACTGAGTATTCATTCTACAGAGAAACTTCGACCTAGAACCAGATATCCATGGCGGTAATCAAGTTAATATACCTGATCCTACTCCAGACTCAGTTCCATTTTTTGTACAAATTTCTAACTATGGAGAAAGGTCTAAAACAATGCTAGTACTAAACTGATTTCCTAACTGCAAGAGACAGCAT
Organism: Scutellaria galericulata; assembly: GCA_946896805.1. NCBI lineage: Eukaryota > Viridiplantae > Streptophyta > Magnoliopsida > Lamiales > Lamiaceae > Scutellaria > Scutellaria galericulata. The sequence continues at coordinate 20,035,224 of OX335792.1, read as the reverse complement.
CTGTTTTATGAGATAAAATCAAACAAATAGCTACTCATGGGAACAAACTCTGGCTGTGGAGACGGTGGTGATTCCTCAGTTTTAGCTTTCGGCTGAGGGGATATTGGTGCTAACTTAATTTTACCTGCAGGCAGTTTAGCTTTGTTTCTCATCTCGACGACCTTCTTGTGGGAGTTGGAGTGCTCCGATGGGACAAATGAAGGACTTGATGCTGGTCGATATTCCGGAAATAAACGTCCCGTTCGGTATCGGACCCCGCATGCATTGCATAGAGTCTTTGGCCCCATTGGTCCCTCTCTCCACTGTGGTGTCTTTGTTGATTCACAATGAGAGCACTTTTTAATAACCACAAGACGATGTGAATAAGCATATTTCTGACAGGCACCATCCAATACGGGTAATGGACTCGTGACCATTTTCGAAGAGTCTTTCATGAAATCCAAGGCAACGGGATACTGAGATGACTTCTTCTTGCTCTCTATGGTTCTCCTGGCATTTAAAGTCTTTTGGGAGCTAGAAAACAGGGGTGATGCCAATCGCCACGGGTTCATACCCCCCATAGGTCGAACTCGTTTTGATCTGCTCCGGACAGGAATGGCGTGATCAGGTTTGATAGACAAGCTCTTTCCCCCCAAGCAGGAGCCACTGCTTTCAAGAACTGAAACAGGGCTTTGACTCTCAAAGGCAACAGATTCTTGGATGTTGGCAAATTTGTTCTGTTGGCGGATACATGAGCCAGATGCATCAAAATGTTTGGATAGCTGCTCTTGCTCTGGAGCTCCTGCGATCTGTAGGGTCATTCATTTACAGATGAGAGAAGATTAGAGCGGAAACAAAGACCAATTCACAGAAAAACCTTGATACCAAAATTTAGCAAGCGAGTATAACCAATGATACTTCTCAATGTTCCACATGCTCCACCATGCACAAAAATGCAAAATGAACTAGCAAGGATTTCCATGGGATCAGAAATATTAGAAAATCATGAAAGTTTTGCTGGAAATACATCATATAACCATATAATAGTCTTATTTTATGGACTAATGTTCATTGCACAGGCCTCATATTCAAAGGCCAGAACTAGCTTCCTTTCGTTCCATTTCATTCAACCTAACAATATTCAAACATCTATTTATTCAGTTGTTATTTGACTGTTTTTATTGCTTATTTTCCTCAACATAACAGTAAGTATGTCATCATCATCATCATCAAAGCCCAAAGCCCATTCCCACTACTTGCATGGTTGGCTACAGAGATATTGGTTGTTCAAATCATGCAATCGTCACACATGCTATCACTTACTTTTCAGTAAGAATGACCATTAAAACATCCAACCCCACGATGCAGCAGTAACACTTCCACGCTCTAGACAGTAAAGATCTCATAACAGCAAGTTTTCCACAAATCAAGTACAATAAAGCTAGGATCACTACACAACATATAACCCTCTCCACATATCTCTAGCTAGTAACTACTCCCAAACAGCGGGGCTTATTTTTTCTCCCACAAGAACAGGACAATATACACTCCATGTGTGTCAATCTTTTCATTCATAAGAACAGAAATAACTAAATTCATATTTTCATATGATATCCTAATAATTATAATGAATATATAACTCTAATTGTATAAATCTTGGCTGCTACAATGATAGATCATGTGAACTCACAGGAGCAACTGGTCCGGGATACAAACAAGCTGGCCCCATATCGATCATGTTGGTGCGTAACATTGGCAGCCCTAGCACATTGGACGAACTGTTGATATCCCAGTCCCCAACAAACCCATCCTCCTCCAAACTCTCCAAAGGAAAATCCAAAATACTGAGCAAGTCACCATCAAACTCTTCATCCACATTCCAGTTATTACCAAACTCAACCATGATGATTGTTTTTCTGAAATATATACACAATCAATAACCATATTCAACTCATTGTGAAACTATAAACAAATAAAATCAGCACATCAATATACAGTTATTAAGTCAAGATTGAAATAGGGCACTCGCACATACTTGTTACTCATTATGAAAAAAATGCACGCACGTTATATCACACAAATTAATGAGATTTACCAGGTTAATTTATAACCAGGAGACGATTAAATCATTTTTATCCAAAGATAATGATACTTATCCGTAATTATGATAAATGCAAATATAAATTAATGAGATTTACTAGATTAAGTTATGACTAGGACATAAATATTCATTTTTATAACATTTAATATATATATATCGCGGAGACATCTTTATTTTTGGTATAATTACAAAGTTACCAATTTGCTAGGAAATCTTGGCGGAAAATTTATATTCCAAAATAGGATTCTCAGAGAATCTCCTATTGTTAACTATTCCTCCAATTTGTGTTAAATCAAAATAAAAGAGTTTCTTTTTACAAAACCAGATCACAGGTTAATAAATGAAAACTACTAAATAAAATGATCGACTTAAAATGAAAATTGATTGAAGAAGAAGAAGAAGATCATGTTTCCAGCTAATAAAAATCTGGGTTCATTAAATAAAAGAAAAAACCTCGTAAAAATCTCTAATGGGAACTGTAAATTCTGAGTTCAGACTAATGCAAGAAATTTGATAAAGACACGTTTTTTAAATTTTATATCCAGAAAAGAATTGTTATTTTGCTTCTTTCTTCACCAAACACCACCTCCACAATCCGTTTCTTTCACCAAACACTGCTCTACCACCCAGGTAACTTAAAATGAGCCTCCATTAAGAACTATAAGAACACAACTTTGGTTAATAAATAAACTTTAAAACAAAATGTACCACCATTTTTTAGGATTATGCTGGATATAAGAAACCCCATTTGAAAATAAAAACAAAAGGTGTGAAAATAACAGAGAGAACACTGAAAATGATGAAAAGAAGATTCCTATCTCTCAAACCCCCGATGAGTAGTAAAACAGATAAAAAAAAATGTTCACACAATTAGCATAGAAGAATTTAAAGGGAAAAAAAAATGTCATCTTCTGGATGACAGCTAATGTAAAATGGGATTTGAGAAAAAGGGATAAATAATGCATAAAATAAAAAAGTTAGTTGATTTAATACCAGAAAATAAACCCTAGTAAAAACCCTTTCACGCCATACCGCTGTTGAGGTGGAAACTTTTGGTAGAGAGAAGTTAATATGGAAGAAATGAGACCCAAAAAAGGAAAGCAAAATAGAAAAGATAGGACAAGAAGATAGATAGGGGAGTGGGAGGGAGTATTGGAGATTTTTTCTCTTTTTTCTTTTTTCTTGTGTAATCTATGAACGTTGCTTTGTCTGTATTGTACTCTTGGATTTTAGGGGAAATAGTTGAAGTACAACGTGTCTTTGCTCTGTTTGAAAAAAGTTCGGAAATTTGAAAGGGAAGTGATCAGTGGTGTGCTGGTGCATGGGATGTAGGGGTGACTTTTATCGACAGGACACGACACGAATCTAACACTAGAATAGTGGATTAAAGTTGGGTTTTTTTTTTTTGGGTTTGATCTGTTTTTGACACGAAATGATGATGAGTTGGGTTTGGATCAAACAATGGGTTGACTTGTTAAGCAGTTATTTATTTATTTATTATTTTATATAACATTTGTCAGGCCAGTTTTATAAATTTAAACATTTAATTGATTAAATAATGGTAGTTATTTGAGGATTATTTGTTTCTAAATTGCAATTTTGTAAACTTGTCTTCCTATTTATTTATTAGTTCAGAAAATCTCTTAATTTAAGGTGGTATTACATTTCAAAAAATTTTAAAAAAATTATATTTATAATATTCATGTCAAATAGATCAAGTCGGGTTGAACACGAAAGTTTCAAGTCGTGTTTAGGTCAGAAATTTTGACACGAAATGAAAACGAATTCGTGTTTGTGTCAGAAATGTTATTATCATATCTAACCCGACCCCTAACAGGAAGTCGGGTGGTCTACAGCATTTGATTGAGTGGGCTCCCATCTGTTTGAATGTTATCCTATCCTCCCTGATTGATCAACAGATGGTCCCGCTCAGTGATGGTGTGTGACTTTCTGTAGCTTATGACCAAAGGCAAATCAATTCGTCTGTTTTTTGAATGAAGAAACAGTTCCAATCATTGTCTCAGAAAAAATATTTTATCAAATATTTATTATATATTTCATCCGTCCCTTAACACTTTGCACATTTTCCTTTTTAGTTTGTCCCCAAACATTTTGCACACCCAAAAATGGCAAATTTTATCACAATTCTTACTCTCACAATACACATTTATTTACATACAATGTCATTACTTTTTCACAAATATTCAAACTAATTCCTCCATTAGAAAAAGTAGAATTGACCCATATACTCTCATTTATAAAGCAATCATTTATTTTTTCTTAAAAAACTGTGCACAAATAAGGGTGCAAAGTGTTATAGGACGGAAGGAGGTAGTATTATTTATAAATAAAATGTTAAGTTTTAAATGAATATTAAATCGCGACAATTGATTTGTTAATGGTGGAACTCTCATGATATGTCTGAATTTCATGATTGTTATGCAAAGAATGGCAGAAATCACAGCAAACCTGTTAACAACCTTACTCTATTTGTTTTATTTATAATAACAAATATTCTCTATGATGTATATGTGCTTTCTTATATTTGGAATTAACTTGGTGAAAATAATATTTGACTTGATAGTAATGAAGTCACCAAATTATAGTTATGAGACAGCTTTTTGTGAGTATATTAGGCCCCCTTATTCTATGCAATGAAGAAATGCAGATATATGACAATATGAGAGAGCACAGTCGGTAGGAGAAGACACACATCACAACACGTGATATGAGTGAGCACAGGTTGATCCCTTAAATATATTACTATAAATTAGTATATTATATTGTATCTTATTTGTTAAGGTGTAAGATACAACTGATACACATTTACAACTTAACTTTTGATGTTCTTCTTCTTGATTTTACAAAGAGAAGAATGAAGAGAAGCAGCATGAGAGCAATGATCGACAATGAGAGACATTTCCAACTCAGGCCAACTGCTGTTTCCTGCATCATACGTGCCTGTTGCTTTCTGAAGATCTCTTGAGCATACTTGTGGAGCTCTACGTCGAGGCTGTTAAGTGATGCTATCTCCTGGATGACCCCCTCAGGGACCTTCCGACGAGCCTCAAAATAGTAGAGCACATGATATCAGTATTCAGTAGTAAGCATGATAAGATAATCAGAAATGGAGAGAGAATCCAGACGATACACAAATAAGAATTTAAGCAATCTTACTTCCTTTGAAAAATTTGCTGAAGAAATTCGCTTCAGAGAACTAAAACGCAAGTCCGCTTGAAATTTTAGTGATGGAGAAATGCAAGACTCATAAGCTTCCATTGCTGATATTTTGGGTTGCGATATCACCTTTGCACCAACAATATTTGCAAACATATTGGCCGATTCTTTATGGTTTTCAGTCAGCCCAACATAAAGCATATTATCCAACCTCTTCTGCAAGATTTACAGTTCTCTACTGAGATTGAACAAATTAAATGAAGAGTTCATACAGGAACGTCTAACATACTAAGCAAAAACTTCTCCCATACCTTGGCAACTTCAAGCACGTATTCCCCAAGGGAATGATACTTGAGTACGCAATGGCGCACTTCATGTGCTTTTACAAAATAAGAGTTGTTTGTGAGACCTACAATCTGAATATCCAGGTAGAATAAAATCAAAAAAGGATGCAGTCAAGGTCTGGACCAGATATGAGTTCAAAAAAAACACAGAAACAAATAGTAAAATAATGCATCTTCGAAAAGTAATACTGTATACTATCACACCAACAGTTTGAGATGATAAAAGTATGGCAAGTAATTCCATTCAGATTTAGACATACACTGACACAGACAACAGTTTCGAGTTGGGTATGAAAGCTTCATAACTTCGTACTATCATAAAAGAACAAACACACCCAAAATGTCCTAACTTTTTTTCATTTATTATTTGAGTTGTCTATCAATTTATGAATCAAAAAACAGCTAAAACCAACAGCAGTGTATAAGTAATGACTTAAAGTTCTGTTTAATGCTGATGGGGAATTCTCGCAATCCAACTAGACAACCAGTTCAGTGAATCTATGAATGGTTATTCACAAAAAAACTGATTGCTACAAGCTGAAACATTACAGGAGTTGCCCAAGAAGAATGTATATAGATTCTAATGAACTAACGTGGCATCAACTATTGCCAAACTTCACAAAGAGCTCACAATGAAGACCAGGAACAAATAAGCAGCTGTTATACATCATTTGTCTTCCGATCATTTCTTTAAAAAGAGCAAACAGAACCACGAGCATCAGTCATATATGATTTCTATAGCATACTATTGGATAACCATATCTATTATTGAAAGAACCATACAAGACTAGAAAGTTCAAAGCACTCCGCAATACCTGGAAGGTGGCACCATTGTGGATAAGGTCTCGAGCAAGAGGGTTATTTATGTATTCATGCAGAGGCATCAAGATGTCTCCCATGTCATATGTGTCATTAGTCACAAAATGAACCTGTTCTCTAGGTTTTCTAGCATCCCTCTGCCATAAAATGTAGAACAGATAATTAGATAGGATAATCTATAATATGCAAAATAATTATCTCAAGTCATACCAACGATTCAAGAATGAGAGGCAGAGAAGGTTTCAAAATATCAAATATTATGATGCCTGAAATCTTAAATCATCATATTCCCCCTAAAACTGTAAAACCTAATAGAAATGATTATCTATCCTCAAGTATACAATACAAACTCAAAGGTCAAGCATTTAATCAAAAACATCACATGAAAGGACAAAAATCCAAATGATCAACCCAACAAAGGTTTTTAACATAGTCGCTGTACATACTCGAGCAATGAGATCTTCTCTTATCCAAGGAACCAAATACTTCCATGGCCAGATATCCAATGTGGTTCCTCCGTATGGCTTACTATGTGCTGAGTTAGGCATAAACCTAGCAGCCAACTCCATAGAAAATTCATAAGTGCTAAAAACACGGTCAATAGGGTCTCTAATTATTGTCATGACAGAAGTTTTCTCCTTGGGAAGTTTGGACATCACGCTATAGTCATCATGAGTGCTTAACAAACTGCAGTTTGATTTTCTGCATGATAAAAACAAAAATACTACATATTACACTTGTACAGTGTATAACGAATAACAATGTTCTTTCTTTATAAGATAAAAACAGTCATATTATCAACTGGTCAAATAAACTGATAGTATCTTCTCTTACACATGTTGCCTAATATCTAGTATCTATATATGAAATATATCAGCACATGTTTATTTTCTCCAATAAGAGAAGAAAATCAAAAGCAAGCATGTCAAATAAAGCAAAAGGCTAGCTATGTTCACACTTAAATCATTTCTTATGATAAAAAAACCATAACCTTCACCATGTTTGAACTTCTCAATTCTCATAATCACAGACATGTCGCAACTCTCAAGAACTATATATTTCATTTTAAGTACCCCAAGGTGTCATTTATTTTTGTTTAAAGCATCATGCAAACATGTTCGCACTAACTGATTTCATCAAGGTTGTTTATCAACATAAACGGAACAAAATATTCTGAGTCACTAACAAAGGAAGGACAATAAGCGTTACCGTGGATTAAATGTCAACTTAGTATAAGACCATGGACATGCCTGGGAGTTTGAATACAGCTTTTTCAAGAAACTGTGCATATACTCATAGAGAGCACAAAGAATCAGTAATTCAGGTAGTGCATTAAATATTAAAATGGTTTTTGTGTTAAGACTCAGTTTCACTTTTTTGAGGAGGCACCAGAGACATAGAATAGTAAAATCAATAAAAGTTACCAGCGCAAGTATGCTAGCCCTCCTGTTCGAGGCACATGAAGGAAAAATAGCAGGTCGCGCAAGGCATACTTGTCATCTTCAACTTCAGAATCAGCAGAATTGGAGGATGCCCAGTTCTTGACAGCATGTTCACAATGCTTATAACCATCATCCACCATGGATGCCTTTATTGTGACAGAAACTGAGAAGAGGAGTCAAATGTTATTCACAGAATGTCATATGGGCTGAGGATTCACATATAAAACAAACTTGATTCCAAATTCTGTCACAAGTAAATATTATCTTCTTCAAACATTTCACTTTACTCCATTCATGTATTCAAGTTTATAACCCCATGTAGGGTCCTAATGATACTTCATGAAAATGAGGCAGGTGACAACAGTGCACCCTATTCTATGCACTAATATTTACCATTGAACAAAAATAGTTTAAACAAACAATAATAATAAGTTTTTAAGTCAAAATAAAAGTTTCCATTCATTTCCATACATGTTTTTGGCTTCTTTTTAAATGCTTCTATAAAAAATAATTATGCGAAAAAGTAGCTTTATAGAAGCAAAAGAAGGACCGCTGAGCAAGAGTGGACTGCAAATGGCCATAAACATGACAGTATAATTTATAAAATGACATGCAGCAATTCAAATACAAATTACTTGATTTCTTGATTTCAGATAAAAACAAAACAAAAGAACACAAAAAAAGACTAGTTATTTAAAGAAAACTCACCAGATAAAAGCAGCACAAGAAAGAGCCCCAACATCAAATTCAATATCTTGCACCTCATTCCCACCTCTTTAATAACAAAAGAGCCTAAAAATAAACTGCTAAGAGAAAAAGTAAAGTAACTCCCTTACCACAGAACCCAAACAACCCACACAATCCAAGCTTTAGACAACAATCCAGCCATTATCAACAAAAATGATAAGCTGAAACTTTCATTTGGAAATCAGTTATATGCAACACATTTGGCGCATTAAAATCTGAACTCTCTGCTACAAAAGATAAAAGCATGCATAACAGATAAAAAGAATAAGAAACATGGTCTACACATATAGAGTACCGAAACCTCGTGCTCACAAATTACCACAAAAGTTGTAGTGATTCCGCCAGATAAACTTCACGATCAGACAAAAGAGGCCTCCTCCGGCCCCCTTTTTCTGCAGTTTGGGCCCCTCCAATCAGTGAAGTTTCTTGGCCAACGCCTTCAAGATTTCTCTTCAACTCTCTGCAATATAACATTTCATAGAAGAGAATTATCACAAAAAACACCATTGGAGCAAATTAATATCAGGGAAAGAATAAGAAAGAAACCAGGTATAATAGAATGTAAAAGCTCTGCAGGGGTAATATGAGAATATCAAATGCGCAAAGCACGCAGAGAGGTTGGGGGACAGATAGTCAGAGTCTGGTCAATAAGTGTGAAAGAGAGCAAATATCAAAATTGCCTTCTATTAATTAAAACCGTTTGAGGGCTTAATATATATAGACCCCCATCTATTTATTTGAACTCAAATTGAAGTTAATGAAGTAACTGTATAGGCAAGTATATGGATGAGGAGTTACAATCTGTTACAAGTATTTAATAAAATCAAAGATAAGAACATTGTAACCCACCTAAAACGAGAATTTATTTGACTTGGGGGTTTTTTTTTTTAATTCTCTAAATGCTAAAAGACTTTATAAGATCAATAAATTTATTTAAAATGAATTTGACAAGGGAAATAAATATACTTAAATCTTTTTTTTACATGGGAAGAACCAAATTTATATGAACTTGATATGCAGAATAATATAAGGTTGTGTTTGGATGGGAGGATTTGAGAAAGGATTTGATATCCATACTACTAAATCCATTGGTGGTGTTTGGATAGATATGAATTTGAAATTCATCACTTTCATTTTCAACTTATTTTTGACCAATTTGGGTGGATTATGAATCCACTCTAACTTGAGTGGATTTAAAATCCATTTAGTTCAAATCTCTCAATTCAAACACAACTTAAAATATCTTTAGAAACCAAATTCCTCAAGTTAACCTCATATTCCAATAGGGGTTAAAAAAAAAAAAAAAGCTATCTCCAGGCAGGCGTATATTTAGCTTGATTTCATTCATTCACTTGTATAATTTTTGTTTGCCGTTTTCATCTTTTGTAACTTGAAGGCTGAAGCATGTATGTTTATGTGACATTTCAATAGTGTTTTCTATGTATTTCTTGCAGGAATTGGTGCCCAATACTAGCAAGATTTTAATTTTATCCACTCAAGAAATAGGACATAAAAAATGAGTTACTCGTCTTTTAGATGAAACAGAAATTAGATTTCAAATTAAGGGCATATGCTCTTGGAAAAAGATGATTGTTGATAGAGAGAGACTTTATTAAATTATACACAATGCCGCAATCTGCACAGACCAAGTAGCATCATGCCATGATAATATAGTCATATAGTTAATAGATTCAGTTTAACATAAAAAGATATTGGCATCAAATGATTGCACGTATTATAGCTCAGATCTCCAATAGTTATGCCTCAAATGACTTATTCAGGATCTCAGCGAAAATCATGCACGTCTAAGATCTTTACTATGGATTTAAAAAAAACAAATCTCGTAATAATAGCATTATCCAGCATGGTTCATCCAAGGACTAAGGCATATAATTTTCCATACAATGTAACTATTTACTGAGTATATGTACTAAATATAAATGAACAATCAACTAAAAATCCAAACCTTGAGACATAATATTCACATAAAACCATATCCGCTACTCAGTTAAAGCACCAAAGAGCAGATCCAATAAAACTGGAGAAAAAAAGTAAGTAGTTGGTAAACTAACCTCTGCTCAGCGTACAGCCGAACACTGTTATAACACTCAGGCACAGGAGTGGCATCCAAACCCAATTTCTCATAGCATGCTTTCCAATAGTATATAGAATGTGTTTTTTATGAAACTTACCTCAAAATTCAAAAAAAAAAAAAAAGAGAGAGAGAGAGAGAGAGAGAGAAATATAGAGGATGTGTTAAACCTACATAAAAATTCAAGTTGTATAGTTGATAGTTTAAAATATTACATTTAGAATGTTCGCCAACTAGAACCATTTCACTGAAAACTAAACAAGTTTCTTGTACCATTATACATGGCAGATGAGAAATTAGAACTCTAGTAAATAAACATTTAGAAGTACGCCAACTAGAACCATTTCATTGAAAATTAAACAAGTTTCTTGTACTATTAACCAAATAGTAATAAGGTTGATGGTCCATTGAAATATCAAAAAAGAATTTTTTTTTGTTTCAACAATAATATTTACCAAATGAGAATTGTATGTAAATTGACAAACAATCAGTATTTAAGAAACCTAGGAGAGAAATGTATTTAACAGACACAAATAACCTGAAGGTTGTTATTGTCAGAAAAGTAATACTAACTTGAGGTTGTTATTGTCAGAAAAGTAATACTAAGAACAAACCTTTTGAGAATTGTAGGTAAATAACACACAATCAGTATTTAAGAACCAAGAAGAGAGTGGAATTTAACAGACAAATAACCTGAAGGTTGTTATTGTCAGAAAATAATACTAAGAACATACCTTTTGATCAAAATGATTACATTGGTCACCTTTTGATCAAAACGATTACATTGGTCACTCAAATGGAAGTCATGACCAAAGCTAATCACATGCAAAACAACTGCAAAAAGAATTTAACATAAATAAAGAGAAATAAGTCTCATTGTCAATGCAAAATTAAAAAAACATAATTTAACATAAAAAAAGAAAAATAAGTCTCATGTTAATGCAAAATTAAAAAAAATAAGGTTAGGTTCCATTTGGATATAGTGATTTGAAATTTCGAATTTCAAATCCAATCAAGTTGGAGTGGAATTGAATCCATCAAAATGACTCCAAAATTACTTCAAAATGAAAGTGATGAATTTCAATTCCTCATCTATTCAAACACCACCAACGAATTTTCTATCATGGATTTCAAATCTCTCCTCAAATCTACCTATCCAAATGGACTCTAAGGGTTAATTGCACTAACACCGTCAAACTATCAATGATTTTGCACATAAAACCTCAAAAAAAAATTGTGGTATCGATATATACAAACTATACGGAATTGGCACATAAACCACTAAACTTTTTTTCTAGTCATTTTTCGCAGAATTCCGACACATACACATAACATATTTTAAAGGGGTATTTTTGTCCACACAACTCCATTGAAATTCTCTAAGTGTAGGAGGATATTAATAACTCGATTGTGTGGTAAAAAATATCCCTTTAAAATGTATGTCATGTGCTGGAATCTGACGATAAATGACCGAAAAAGGAGTTTAATGGTTTATGTGTCAATCCCGTATAGTTTATATATATCGATGCTAAAAAAAAAAGTTTGATGGTTTATGTGCAAAATCATTGATAGTTTGATGGTCTTAACCCAAAACATAATGCTAAAGTATGCAACTCATTTTGTGACATTCAAAGAGTTGAAGGAACTTATTTGCTAATAATATGAAGAGAGAAGTTTTAAATAGAAATTTATATTTACACCTTCAGCAACATCACATACCAGAAAAATAGAAATTTATATTTAAGCAACATCACATACCAGAAAAAATGAGAAGAGAAAAGTTTTAAATAGAAATTTATATTTACACCTTCAGCAACATCACAAACCAGAAAAAATGAGAAGAGAAAAGTTTTAAATAGAAATTTATATTTACACCTTCAGCAACATCACATACCAGAAAAAATGAGAAGGGATGAAAAAAATAAGGAGTATAGTTAGGAAAACTAACTATTATATACATACCACACAATAGTGCAATGAAATAAAAAATAAAAACACAACTATTCAATAAAGTACAAACCGGCTGACTTTAGTTTTCAATGAAAAAGATCTTATGTGTTTGGATTGGGACATGGGTGAATTTTACAAGTCTGAATTTAGGATTTGAGTGGATTTTGATAATCCTGTGTTTGTTTTGAGATTTTATAGGATAAGATTATAGTTAAAATGACATCATCACATTGGAAATTGTAGAAAAAGTAGATGATTTTTTTTGTTGGAATTGTAGAAAAACAATGATTAGGATTTTGCTCATCCCAATCCGGGTTGGCTCATCCCAAACCAAACATACAGGTTGAACTTGGAACACAAATTAGTGAATTTCAAATCCACCAACAATAGATTTCAAATCTAGTAGTCCTTCACATATCACTCAAAAAGCTATTTAAAATGAGAGTTACGGATTTCATATTCATTCTTCAAATTTTGCCACCAAAAAAACATGAATAGATTTGCTAAAATGTAATTCAAATTCATCATCAAATCTTTCAATCCGAATGCAACTTAAAGATTATTAAAAAGAAAATGAAACCAATTGAGTAATAACAGGAGAAGGGTAACGGTGTAATCTCTTTGTTCAGAAGAAATCAAAAAACTAAGACTTTCATATTATATCATATAAATAATAATATGAAATTATTAACAGCAATTCGTACATTCCACACAAATAAAATGATATGAGGGATAGATCACACAAATAAAATCATATGAGGGATAGATCATGAAAAACTCACAGGAGCGAGCAACAGGCCAAGAATCAAACAAGGAGATCCGCTATGATTATGTGGTTCCGTATCACTGGCAGCCCCATTAGAACATTGAATGGAACAGACCAAGATGCTGTGAGCTTCTGATATTTCAATCACCTACAAGTCTATCCCCTCTCAAACTTTCCAAAGGAAAAATTCCAAAATGCTGAGCAAGTCACCATCAAACTCTTTGTCCGTATCAAAAGAAAGAGATATTGCTTCAAACCCAATAAATCGATATTTTTGTCTTTATATTGCATGTTTGAGTTGGGTGCTTTAACCATTCATCCATAGATGCAAAGAGATTGAACAAGTGAACTAGATCAAAAAAGAGGGTCGTCGAGGAAGGAGAAGGACCCCACCGCGCCCATCTTTTGCATATCTTGCTCATCCGACATGGCATGAATCATCAAACCTGCACTCAAGAATATTTTGGTATTCCGAGTTACTGCCGAACTCAACTATGGTCTTTTTTTTTTTTTTTGGGAAAATATACAAGATTAGTGACCATGTTTAACTCATACTTCGAAAATATAAACAAACAAATCCAGCAACATTAAATGTGTTGATAAAATGTTTTGGCCGAGAATCCAGTTGGCCACTCTCACAAACTTGTTACACATTATTATGGTGCTTATATATATCATTTGTAATTTAATTAGATTTAGTAAGTTAAGGTATGACTAGGAAATGATTAAATTCCGTTTATCTAACAGATGGAATAATATTTATCCAAAAATGCGTAACATCTTTTTTTTTTTTTTTAATGAAGGGCTTTGACATCTATGTAATTGGAACACTATTTTCAGTAAATTTACAAAGTTACCAATTTGCTTCCAATCATAGTGGACAGGATATTCCAAAGTAGGATTCTAACAGAATCTCCCATACTGAATGATTCCTCCAATTTCTATTAAATCACAGGAAAGATTTTTTCTCTTTCCCAACAAGAATCTCAGTAAAGTTAATAAATGGAAATTACAAATAAAATGATGAATTTAAAATGAAAAGTTCAAAAAAAAAATTGATAGTAAGGTAAAAGTATTCCTTGTTTCCAGCTCATAAAATATCTACTGGTAATTGTACAATCTGAGCTCAGATAAATGGAAGATTATGATAACGACACTTTTTTTATATTAAGAAAAGAATAAGCTAATTTGTTCCCTTCTTTACCAAACACCACATTCTCACTCTGTCTTGTTTTCACATAGAACTCTGCTAAAAACCCAGGTAAATACGAAGATGAGACTCCAATACAAAATGCAAGAACACAATCGGGTTTTAAAATGGTAAAAAAAAAAAAAGACAATGTTTCCTAGACTTCAAGCCCGATTAAACTCCATTCTCTGAGCAGCAAAACAGAGAAAAATGTATACACAAGTAGCAGAGGAGAATTTTAAAGGAGAAAATTTCGACATCGTGCTAACAAAAAATTGTAAAATGGGATTTTGTGAAAAGGGCAAAATTGCATGAAATCTGAAGTTCATTCATTACATACCAGAAGATAAACCGTAGTAAAAACCTTTTCACGCCATCCTGCCACAGAGAATACTTTGGCAGAGAGAAGGAAATAACCCAAAAAAAGAAAATGTGTTTCAAACTCCTTATGCCCCTTTTTTATGGGAAATAGTTTATTATATATATTATTTGTATATAAGTAATGTGACCATTATATATTTCATCATCTGATGCATGCTGGTTTATAAAATATAAGATAAAATATAATTGTTAGTAAAAGTTTAATTGTGACTATTGATATGTTGGTGTGGTGGAACTATTAACAAATTTTCTCTATGATGTTGTGTTCACTAAAGTCAATATATATATGATATATAATATATCAAACAGAAGAATGGGTATGAAACTGCATATTTACTTTTATAATGGAAGTCTATATATTGAATAGCAGAACGTCAAACTTTAAAGATAAACCTTTATTTTGTACATACACAATCTCGTATTTGTTTTATAATTACACACATGTATAATGATGATATCATTATACTATAACATAATCAATTATAATAAGATAAAATCGAATATGGAGAATTAAGACTGGACACTAGGCTTCGAGAAAAGAAGGTTACAATATCTCCACTAATAATGATGAAAGTAGCAAACAAAATCCACATCTCATACAAACCAAGAAGAAATTCAGAACAACTTGGCTTGTATGAAGTAAACTGGTGAAGAATTTTTTCTCTGGCTCCTGCATAAATACAATTCCTTTCACCATTTCCAGGTGTTAGTATGGTCGTTACTTTTGGCTATGTTTTCTAAAATCAGATTATATCTATTGGATGCTGCACTATGCAACTGATACACATTTAGAACTTAACTTTTGATGTTCTTCTTCTTGAATTTACAAAGAAAAAAATGAAGAAAAGCAGCATGAGAGAAGTGATCGCTAACGACAGACATTTCCAAGAATGAGAATTGTATAAATTTGGCGGATTCGTGCTTGTAGAGAGAGCACCCACTACAGTTTCCTGCATCATATGTGCCTGTTGTTTTCTGAATATCTCTTGAGCATACTTGTAGAGCTCTACGTCGAGGCAATTAAGTGATGCTATCTCCTGGATGAGCACCTCGGAGACCATCCGACGAGCCTGAAATAGTAAAGGAGATGACATCAGTAGTAGACATGATAATAAAATCCATTATGAACCTTAAATGGTAATCAGAGGATCCACTGCATCCTAAAAAGTACCGATTTAAACTATAATACCTCCTTTGTAAAGTTTGTAGGAGAAATTCGCTTCAGAGAATTTATGCGCCTATCCATATGAGAAATTCTTAATGATGAAACACAAGACTCGTATGCTTCCATTAGTTTTCCAACAGTCAACTGATCAAATGACAGAGAAAACTTAGCAAAGTAGTTGAGAAAACAAGCAGACAAAGATTCAGACTCGAACATGAAAAATGGTGGAAGATTGTCATAGGCACACATTTTCTTGGGCTGCTGCTCCATCCTTTGCAATTGATGTAACATTGTTTGATGTTTCGTAAGTGTTGTTTCCCTGTAATTCAGAGAGATAAGACACTGGAATGACGATTTTCAAAAACATTCAGATGAACACTATTAGTTTCTTACTTTATCTATTAGTTTCTTACTTTATCATTAGCATCAGACATTGCTTTAGGAAGCACGGAGCTCTGTTCTGCAGCAGGTCAGTAGAACATGCAAGATGAATAGTTCAGTTTGGAACTAATACAAGAATATTATTGCAAGAAAGCTAAGCTAAATTAAATTTAGTGATTGTTCAAGTAACAATTGAACAGAATCATAGAAATCCCAAGCTTGCGCAGATAATTTATTCCTTACACCACTAGTATCAATAAGGACACAGTTAGAATCTAGTTCAGATGAACTACTTCAGACACTAACCTGAATCATAGTTATCCGCACCGTCTGAACTGGAGCTTGATATTTTGAGCTGCGATATCACCTGTGCACCAACAATATTTGCAAACATATTGGCTGATTCTTTATGGTTCTCAGTCAGTCCAACATAAAGCATATCATCCAACTTCTTCTGCAAGATTTTCAGTTCTCTACCGTGTTAAAACAAATGAAATTAAGATATAATAATAAAACTGCATAAATATAATCAATGTCTAACATGCTAAGGAAAACCTTCTCCCATACCTTTGCGACTTCAAGCACATATTCACCAAGGGAATGATACTTAAGTACGCAATGACGCACTTCATGTGCTTCCATAAAATAAGAGTTGTTTGTGAGACCCACAATCTGAAATCCAGGTAGATTAAACCAAAAAAAGGATGCAGTCAGGATCTGAACCAGAAAATTTAGTAACATGTATCAGTATGGAACTTCCAAAAGTAATTCCCTATGCCAGCATTAAATAATTTCCATTCTTCTCAATGTAGCTCCATATATCAGATTTTGGAGGATAAGTCGCCTATTTTTTCAATGGACATGAAATAACAAATAAAAAATAGATTCAGCAGATCAGTCTCCCACTTTAATACACAAATTATGATGCACATTACATGCCAATTATCTTACGTATGAAGAAAAGGTTTACAATAACACCAACAGTTTAAGATGACAAAGCATGACAAGGTTTTCCTTTCACATTTAGCCATACACTGACACAGACAACAGTTTTGAGTTGGGAAAAGGTTGAAAAGCTTCATAAGTTAGCAATATCATAAAAGAAAAATCACACACATATCCAGACTATCCCAACTTTTTTTTTCCTGTTATTATTCATTTTGTTTATTGATTTAATAATTCAAAAAAAAAGCTCAAAACAACAGCAGTATGGAAATTGACTAGAAGTTATATTTAATGCTGAGGGAAATTCTAGCAATCTAACTTGAGAGCCAGTTCAGTGAAACACCAAAAAATAAAAAAATGAAACAAATCAAAAGAAATTGATAGCTATAAGATTAAACTTTACAGGATTTTCCCAAGAAGAATGTTATTGATTCTAATGAATTAAGGTGAGATCAGCTATTGTTATACTTTACAGAAAAACTCATAATGAAGACAGGAACAGTAAGCAGTTGCAAAACATCATTTGTCTTCTGACCACTTCTTAATACAGAACAAACAGTCACCAGCATCAGTCGTATTATTCTATAGCATACTTCTTGGAAACCATATCTATTATTGAAATAACCATACAAGACAAGAAAGTTCAGAGGACACTACAATACCTGGAAGGTGGCCCCATTGTGGATAATATCTTGAGCAATAGGGCTATTTATGTACTCATGCAGAGGCATCAAGATGTCTTCATTGTCATATGGATCATTAGCCACTAAATGAACCTGCCCTCTAAGTCTTCTAGCATCCCTCTGCAATAAGATGTGAACAGATTGTAGGATAGGATAATCTATAATTCGAAAAAATAATTATCTCAAGTCGTAACAACATTTCCAGAATGAGGCAGAGAAAGGTTTCAGATCTCAAATGTTATCGTCAAGTATATAATACAAAGTCATTGTTCATTGTTTCTTTAAGAGGCATGCAGTGGATGATCAATATCAACAGAACAAGCACATGTTCACCAGAAACTACCATAATGCATTTGTCATGGATGTACCTGACTTATTCTTGAAAAATCAAACACTGCCCAAATATGACCAACCTATTGAAAATTTTCATTTCATGAAGAAACTCAATCTTGCCAAGAACCTTCACCATTTGATCAACAAATAAGTATCTAGACAAGATAGAAACATAACATTAAGTCAACTATTAGCATCACAACGACAGAAGGACATGGAGAATTCATAATAAGATGCAGATTGATTGGCTATATAGACATGAGCTAGAAGCACAAAGTACAGTATTAAAAGTAAAGAGACCACCACCATGAAACACACTAATCATACTTCCAAATATCCATTGCAAAAAAAATTAAAAGAAATATCTACAAGCCTTACCTCTCACGAAGATAATCAAAATAAATAATTTAAATAGAAAACAAGCAAACAATAATGGATTTTTATTGCACAAATGTTTTCAGCTTGTATGTCTACTCATCTCTCTGAATAACATTAATATATTGAGCAGAAAACAGCAAACAATATTTATGTAATGACAATCATATGACTCTTTTTTTTAGTGCATTGGAAACTTCCTTTTTTGTAGCATTGTAGAGCATTTGACCAAAATCTCAACCTAAAAAAAGGTTTGTTTAACTATAGTAGATGAACATACTCGAGCAAAGAGATCTTCTCTCATCCATGGAACCAAATATTTCCATGGCCAGATATCCAGTGTGCTTACTCCAGATGTCTTACGACGTGCACGTTTGGCCGTTTTTGCAACAGATGTTAAATTAGGGTGAATCAAAAACCTAGCAGCCACCTCCACAGAAAATTCATAAGTGCTAAAAACACGGTCAATAGGGTCTCTGAGTATTGTCACGACTGATGTTTTCTCCTTGGGAAGTTTGGACATCATGCTATAGTCATCATGAGTGCTTAACAATCGGCAGTTTGGTTTTCTGCATGAGAATAACCAAAATACCACATCTTACACATTTCTACAGTATATAAAGCAAAGCAATGTTATTTCTCCATAAGATAGAAACATCAATAATCTCAACTGGTCCAACAATTTAATAGTATTTTCTCTTACGGATTTTGCTCATTATCTATCACGATATAGACACACGGAATACATCAGCAAATGTTTATTTCCTATAATGAAAGAAGAAAACAAAAGCAAGCATATCAAATAAAATGAAAAGCAAGCTATATTTACACTTAAAATCATTTCTTTTTATAATAACCATAACCTTCACCATGTTTTGGAAAACTTCACAATTCTCATGATTACTGGCATATCACGACTTGCAAGAACAAAATATCTTATTTTGAATATCCAAATTGGCATGTGTGTTTTCTTATGACTAGGAATGCTCCTCATAAAATAGCTCAAATTGTTTTAGAGGAGGGCATCATGCATGAAAGCTGTGTAGCTGATTAGCTGATTTTGTCAAGGTTTTTTAACTCAAAACAAATACAGACCAAAATATTCTCAGTCACTAATAGATTAAGGACAATAAGCATTACCTTGGATTAAATCTCAACTTATCATAAGACCGTGGACATTCCTGGGAGTTTGAATAGAGCTTTTTCAAGAAACTGTTTATACAGTCATAAAGAGAACAAGAATCAGTGGTTCAGGTATGCATTAAATATTAGAACAGTTTCACAGTTAAGAGCCATAGAATAGTAAAATCAATAAAAGTTACCAGTGGAAATATGTTCGCCCTCCTGTTCGAGGCACGTGAAGAAAAAAGAGCAAGTCACGCAAGGCATGCCTGTCATCTCTAACTTCAGAATCAGCAGAATTGGAGGATGCCCAGTTCTTGACAGCAAGTTCACACTGCTTGTAACCATCATCAACCCCAGATGCCTCTATTGTTACAGAAACTGAGAAGACGAAACAAATGTTACATACAGAACATCATATGGGCAAATGATTCACATACAAAAACAAAGTTCCCCTCAAATTATGTCTTAATAAAGATTATGTATTATTCAAACATTTCACCATTCTGCACACATGTATTCAAACATAAAACCCCACGAGAGGTCCAATGATACTTTATGTGAAAGAGGCAAGTAATGAACGTACATTAAGAATTAATATTTCTTTGCCACATGACATTAGCCTTCCAATCAGATTTATCATTAAACAAAAATAGCAAAAATAATCAATAGTAATCAGTTTTAAGTCAAAACAAATGTTCCGTTTCTTGTTTTTGGCCCAATTTTTAAATGCTTGTCAACAAAAGAAAGTAATAGTACAAGAAAGAAAAGGCATTTACAGAAGCAAAACAGGCACCACAAGCAAGACTGGACTGGCAAATGTCAATAAATGTAAGTGTTAGCGTAAGCATAACTCCAGCAATTCAAATTTAAATTCTTTGATGTTAAGTAAAACCAAAACAAAGGAACATAAAATAAAAACAATTCCTTTCAACAGAGACAAAGAAAACTCACCAAATAGAAGCAGCACAAGAAAGACCTCCAAAATTAAATTCAATATCTTGCACCTCATCCCCACCTCTTTAATAACAAAAACTGCTAAAAGAGAAAATGGAAGTAAATCCCTCATCAACGAACCCAACAACCCACAAAATTCAAGCTTCGACTGAAATTCAGCCAATCCCAACAAAAACAATAAGCTGAAACCTTCTTAAATAAATCAGTAAACGGAAATCAGTAATTAAGGGAAACCATCAAACACATTAGGAGCATTACGAAGTCAAAAGCATGCATCACATACAGAAAGGAAGATAAATATAGCCTACACGTATAGAGTACCGATATCTCGTGCTCATAAATTCCCACAAACCTTGTAGTGTTACCGCCAGACAAACTTCACGATCGGACAAAAGGGGGCCCCACTCCTCCCGCCCCCTCTTCTGCGGTTTCGACCCCTCCGATCGGTGAAGTTTCTAGCCAAACCTTTCAAGTTTTTACTTTCAAATCTCTGCCAATGCAATATATTTTATTAAAGTGGGAAACTCTGAATTCTCACCCTAAGCGCCATTGGAGCAAATTAACGTGGGAAGAAAAAAGAGAGAGATGGTAAAATCGATGGTAAAAGTTTCTCAGAGGTAAAATCCAAAAATCGAAAGCGCAAACCACGCGGAGATTTTGGGGGGCAGATAGTCAAAACTCGGTCAATGAGTGGGGAAGAGCGTAAATATCAGAATTTGCCTTTTTTCTAATATTTCAAAATGTTTTGGGGTCAAGTCAAAATTAAAAATTGTTTGGGGTTTGATAGAAAATACAACAACAAGATGCGTATCAACAATGATTGTACCTTCCAACGAGTTGTGCACCTGGTGAACTGGACCTAAATCCATACATTCGAGTCGACCTGACCCACCATGCGTTCATACGTGCCCGCACGTGTCATTAGATCGCAGACAAAATTTGTCCAAACATGTTCTTAGGTGTCGGACATTTATGTTATGTTAACTATACATTTTAGTAATGTTAGTCATACATTTTAGTTATGTTAATCATACTTTTTGTAAGACTAGTTGTACCTTAACATTTTTTTAAAACAGACATATTCACCTTTCATTCCTTTTAGTTATAACAATCATACATTTTAGTTATGTTAGATATGTTTTTTAATTATGTTAGTTATACATTTATATATTACATAAAGACGTGACTATGTTGATATAAAGGTATAAGTAATATTACATAAAGGTATGAGTATTATCAAATAAAGGTAAATATGTACAAATTGTGGCGAAATTAGGGTTTTTTAGAGTTAAAAGTATTAAATAAAAATATGATATCTGGATATAAAGGTATGACTAATATAATATAAAAGTATGACTAATATAACATAGAGGTATGATTAATATAATATAAAAGTATGACTAACATAACATATATGTCAATGGTCAAAAAAAAATGTGCGAATTCGGATCAACCCGCACCTGAACCTAACCCGAGTGCATGTGTGCATCAAGTGCATAGAAGTGCTACTCCCAAGGATTTTGTGATATCATCCCATGACATATATTTATATGAGATTAGATATCAATAATTTAGATATGAATTTATAAAATGGATTTAATTTTAAGATAATTAATTCTATCTCATAAAATTATATTGTAGAATTGTTTCTTATGAGTTTCTAATAAAAAGTCAAATAAACTTTAATCTATTCTCTTCTAATCAAATCTTAAATTAATGTAAGAATTGTTGAAGAAAGCAAATAAATGTGCGAGGTTTCACTCCATTACAATATATAACGAAATAGGAATATTGTGACTGACCTAAAATGGCAGTTTATTTGGCTCCTGATTTTACGGGATCAGTATTCCACTTTCACATACATGCTTCTTGAAAAATTTTGAAAAAAGTTGTCTACTTATATATAATGCATATGATAGTATTTAATTCACGAAATATAATACATAGCGTAGGTAAGAAATTAATGCAAGAGTTGCAAAAAAGCATATTAATGAGGAATTTCACTTCGTTACAAAAATTTAGTAAAATTTAATATAAGAATATCGTAACTTGTCTAGTGATAAGTTATTAAATTAGAATAAGAAACTATTTTGAAAATATTTTATTCAAGATATTAAAATTAAGAATAAATTTTTTTATTAAAATTCAGTTATAAAATATTTAGCAAAATCTTCTATTTCATTCTAATTTATTAGAATAAAATTTAAAAAATATTTAATAAAAATGTAAATATTTAAGGCTCTTGATAATTATCAAGGATTTTTTTTAAATAACTTTATAATTTTATTTTTAATATTTTTATAGAATATATTTTTCAAATACTTATATAATTTTAATTTAATATTTTCATAAATATATATTTTAAAATACTTTGTACGTTTGATTTAATATTTTGAATAAAATTGAAAATTTTAAAATAGTTTCTTATCATTTTAATTTTAACATTTTGAAATAAAATAAATACTTTTTGTACGGATATTTTGGAAAATTCGAGTGTGGAGAATCTTCAAATTTTGAAGAAATATTGAATTGATGAAAGATTGGTTTACAAGAGAGATAAAGAAGAGAAGAAGATGACAAAGTAATTGAATAATCAGTTAATCTGATTATTTATACTAAGCTACTTAACAAACTATAACAAACCAATTAATCACTTATACTTAAAAGTGCTACTTCACTTTTAGTTGAAGTTGCTACTTCATATTCTATTTGTTTAGCTTGAGAAACCCCCCCCCCCCCCCCAATGGGAGTGTATATCAACAAGTCCCATTTTGCACTTGAGCTCTTGAAATGAAGATGAAGGAAGAGGCTTTGTCAATATGTCTGCTATATTCTATTCAGTGGAAATTTGAATGAGCTTGATTACTTTTTCTTGGATCTTCTCTCTGGTGAAGTGATAGTCTATTTGAAAATGATTGGTCTTCTCATGTAGAACTGGATATGAGCAATGCAGAAGGCTGATTTGCTATTTGTGTACAACATGGCAGGTTGTAGATGAGGAATTTGCAAGTCCTTTAAGATGTATAGCAACTACTGTAATTCACAAGTTGTGTGAGCCATAGCTCTATATTTTGCTTCTGCAGAAGACCTGCTGACTGTGCTCTATTTCTTGGACTTCCAGCAGATCAAATATTCATCTAGATAAACAACATAACCACTAATACTTCTTCTAGTGAATTCACACCTTGTCTAGTCATAATCTGTGTAAGCTCAAGGTTTGAAGCTGCAAGTTGAGGAATAGAATAACCCTTGTTCGGGATGATTCTTTAAGTACCTGAGAAGTCTATGAACAGCTGATAAACAAGCCTCAGTATGCTTGCTCATATGTTGTGTTAATGTTTGTACACCAGGCCGTAATAGTTAAGTATAGAAGCTTACCAACTATTTTCCTGTATATGGTAGGATCAGTAAGTAAATTAGATTCTTGAGTAGTGAAAGACTGTTTTGAGTCCAAAGGTGTTTGACATGGCCTGCTGCCTAAGTAACCAGAATCATGTAAAAGGTCCAAAACATATTTTCTTTGACACAAATGAATACCTTTATCGGTTTATGCAATCTCAATTCCAAGTATGTATTTAAGCTTACCAAGATCTTTTATAGTGAATTTCTTGTCTAGATATGCTTTGGCAAGTTCAATTTCCTTTAGACTTGTACCGGTCAATATAATATCATCTACATATACTAATAAGACAATAAAAGAATCAGCAGTAGATTTAGTAAATAAAGAATAATTTGAAATGGATTGATAGTAACCAAAAGAAATTAGAGAATCTGTCAATTTACTAAACCATTGTTTGGATGCCTGTTTTAGGCCATATAAACTTCTATTTAGTTTACACACTCTTATATCAGAAGGAAGACAATATCTTGGAGGTGGCAATATATAAACCTCTTCATCTAATTCTCCATGTAAAAAAGCATTATTCACATCTAATTGATGTATACACCAATCCTTTGCAACAACCATGGCTAATAATATTTTGACAGTTGTGATCTTAGCTACAGGAGAGAAAGTATCAAAATAATATATCTCTGTTTCTTGTGTATAACCTTTTGCAACTAATATGGCTTTATATCTTTTTATTGACTCATCTACTTTATATTTAATTCTATATACCCACTTGCACCCTATACATGCCGTGACAAATTAACAAAAGACCAAGTATTAGTTTTCTCCAATGCCTGTAATTCAGCATTCATAGCTTTCTGCCAATTAACATCTTTTATAATTTGCAGTACATTTATGTTAATTCCTTTATAAATGCAATACATATTTCAATAATTAAATAATAAATTAATCAAACAATGTTATATTTCTTGCTAATTTGGCGATGTATGAAATCATAAATATATATTTTCTTATATTCAAAATATATAATTTTTATTTAATTTTTAATTTTTTTTAAATCTTATATATTATATGGACCAAATAACTACGAAACTAGGATTTGAACTAGGGTTGAACATATGAAGTGTGCGTGTGACGCGTGAAATGCATCCCCGGATCGGATCGATCCTGTTGCACGGATTGCACGTGGTGTACAAGAACATTTGTGAAAAAAAATAAATCTCTAGGCGTCCGTGGCTTCGCACATCTTCCTCTCCAAAAGTTGATTTTCAAACTGATATTTTTCTCTCTTTGAACACAACTAGGGTTCAATTTTCTCTCCTTTCAAATTGAAGCTGATTTGGGTGTTCGACAACCAAAATCTGGACGAATTCGTCATCTGATGTCATTGAATAAATTGGCACAAGAATAAGATTGAAAATGGGAATGAAGTAAAACTATGCCAACTTTTCCAAATTCATCAAAGGAATTTCAGATTTGAGAGGAGTTCAAAATAAAGTTTTTCTTGTATGAATTGAGGATTTTGGGAAGTTTGCAGAGAATTGAGAAGGAGATGGGGGAAGAGGTGGGAAGGAGATGGGGAAAAGATAGCTGCCAATTTCTTTCCGTTTTTATTTTTAATTTCTTTTGATTTAACTTTATTATTTATATATATATTTTTTTAATGTTATTTTGTCCCCTGCAACCCTTTCATGTTTAAATGAATGTCCACGTGTACAAACAACCACATAAGTGTAAAATAATAGTCAAATCAGCAAATTGTGCCGATTAGCCCGAAATTAAAGAATTGTGTGCGCTTACGTGCAATTTCAACCCAATTAGGCCATTTGATTTGAAATTGAGCAAAAATTCCGAAGCCAAAAAGTTATAGTTCTAAATTGTCAGCCCGAAATTATCGGACCACCTATGTTACAGGACAATTTGGATAATATATAACAGTATCAAAAATAATGGTGAGGGGTAGTTCATCATGTTCCAGCAAGATGATGATGAAAATGATGGCAACACTATTTTTAGGTATCTCTCTCTAGATTTGATTGATGCACATATACATTGGTGTGTGCATGCAGTTCAAGTGTGCAACTCACGGAGTGATTGTTGTAATGCAAGCCCAGCAATAATGTCGTGCCAAGCTTGTAACATTCTCGTCCAAAACATACACATCATTGGACATTCATTTCATGCATCATATGCATTTCATATTATTTATATGTTGTTACATAATTGATAATTGGTTGAGTCCAGTGATATTCAAGTGCACAATATGAATTAATTGATTATTGATGGTGTAAATTATAGAAAGGAAATTAATTAATAATAAATAAATAAATAAACCTAAAATCTACTATATACAAATATATTACACACGCAGACATGTATATAGTTAGGTATGTGTGATTAATATATATTCATATTACAAGAGACAATATGTGTATAGTTATATATATAAAAAGGAAGTATCATTAATAATAGTAAGGCATGATTTTATAAGATACATATCTGTAAACACACATGTATACATGGTCATATAAGATACATAGTTATATATAAGTGTCATGTAAACACACGTGTATGCATCTAAATATTAGTAATATATTATAATAATATAAGGTTGCTGGAGAAGCATATATGGAGGCGGTGGATAGGTATATATATATATATATATATATTCATGCATCATTTTATAAAAAAAAAAAAGAAGAAGACGGACGAAAAAAAAGAGGAAAGAGACGAAGACAGGTAATTAGCTTTTCTATAGATATGATAATTTAATATTGATCACAAAGAGTTTACAAGTATCATATTTGATATAGTTATGCATATGTATGTAATTATAACATGAGAATCTTAATTTGCAGTGGATATAGTTAATCCGAGAATTTAGTTTATTAATTAAATATATGTAACTGTTAATAAATATGGCTATTCAGAATGATAAACACATGCTAAGTTAATATACATATTCAATTGAATTAGGGAAATTAGTTGTTGTACATAAGATGATGAATATGTAAGATGATAAATGAATTAAGGTTATTAAGTTTGAATAATAGTAATAATTTGTATCACTGTTAATAAGTGTTAATCATGTAGATAAAGAAAAAAATGAGGTTTATGATTTTTCGAATATAGTGTGATTCTGAAAACTGTTTTGTTGGAAATAATCTGTCCATCTGATTGTCGGAGGTTTCTGGTAATTTTATAGGCCGAATTAGGAAAAACTTAAAACATGAAAGTTATAGCCCTATCTCTTAGCTAAACTCAGAAGCAAACCGTGGATGACTCGGTTAAATGTTGAGTGAGATAATGTCAAAATTACAGGGCTTGGTCTATAATGACCCGGTTTGAAAACTGTTAATTATGCTGTGTTTGTAGCTTAATTCTATGCAGGTTAGAAACTGAATTATGAAAAATGATAAACATGAAAGTGGTAGAGCTAAATGTTAAGTTTCTACAGAATTTTACCCTGCTTGACTCGGAATTTTATAACTCAAGTTATAGGGAAAGTAATGAACATGGGTAATTAAGCATACATGCATTGCATTTCATTGCATAATGGAAATAAATATTAAAGGGATGATTAGGCTAAATTGCATTGAATCATATAGGAGCACGGGCTGTAGAACGAGAGGAGGAACCAAAGCAACGAACGAATTACTTATCTTAGCTAGGTGAGTATAAACTGTATATGTGATTTATGCGCAATGTGATGTGATTTATATGCAAGGTTTGTTATATGTGTTCTATAAGAGATATGTATTTATATGAATTGTCATTGGATCAAATGATATATTGGTAAATGTATACGTGATCATATGTTCAGATGATTGTTGTGTTGCATTACAATTTGCATGAAATTAAAAAGGCCTGTGACTGTCTTGCTATGGATCTGTATACACATTGGAGACCTTCGGGTCAAATTCATAATGGAGACCTACGGGTCTATACACAGTGGAGACCTACGGGTCTAAATCATATTGGAGACCTACGGGTCAAATTCATATTGGAGACCTACGGGTCTATATACACAATGACATATTGGAAATCCCGGGACAGATCCAAGTTTGAGCAGTTCACAGAATAATAAACTGGACATAGTGGCATTTGCCTATGTTTATGATCATTGTTAATGATTGTTATTGGCTTATTGTGTAATTAAATTAACGGTTTATATTCACTGAGTTGCGACTCATAAAAATCGCATATATATTGTTTTAGGTTCAATAAGCTCTTTTGAGGTGGTTTGTATATATAGACGCCACGCTATACCAGGTCGGCCGGCTGATGCCTCGTGCAACCTTCTCCTCCTCCTCATTTTGCATTTTGGAACACATGTATCATAATTTGTATTTAATATGACTTATGTTGAGATATTGGTGGTGTGTTTTAATCTTATATGATATCAGTCATATAATAATGTTTTATACTTATATGGTTAAATGAAATGTCAGTATGACCTGTCTACATGATGAATATTTTATGGTTAAATATACGTGAGAGGGGTATAGGGTGTCACAAAGCTTCTGCAGTCGACGTGGGTACTAAGCATTGTTGTTTCATTCCTTGCTATGGCACTGGATGTACGACGGATGAGAAATGATGTGGAATTTAAAATCTAAATTAATGTACTGATAGGAGGTCTATATCAGCAATATACCCGATTTAAAGGAGTCACGTGCAAATATCGTGCGAATTGGTTAGAAATTTGTGAATTTGATCATAAAATCACCCATTTCTAAAACATAGTATCTCAATGACAAAGCTCGAACAAATAATGTTTTTAAGTTAGTATCTTAAATTTGCATTTTTTTCTGAAAAAAAAAAAAAAAGGGTGTGATGGAGTGAATATTAACAAGTATGCATGCTTAAGGCATATTTAAATATGGTATTCGAATATAAATATATTTGTTCCCTTTTCTATAATAAGATCCAATTCCAACATGATCTCGATAAGTAAAAAAAAAATATAAAATATCTTTAGAAAACCAAACTCCTCGAGTTGAGTTCAATTCATATTATTACTATCAAACAAAATTCAATCGATAGTTAGATAAGTTCAACTGTAATATATATTTAGCTCAGTTATATTCATTTACACTCCTACATATTCTTTAAGTAAAAAGGGCACGACATTAATAATATTACTATCATAAAAGTCGAGATGTAAATTGATTTCCCCTCTTAAAAATGAGAGATTATTACGCTAGTAAAAATATCATGCTCTTCATTTCATATTTTAACTTGTGATTAATATAAATATGTCAAAGTAACATCAACTCAGTATTTCATACAGGAAGTTTATTACCACACACTAATCACTCCATTCAGCTAAAAACTTAATACAAGACAAATAAAGCGGAGTGAAATTTAACCAAGTTACAAGGCTATAGAACACAGAGACAGATTGTCTAAAATGAGGCTACGATTTTGTTTGGCTGAAGCCACGAGAGTATAGCTTTCACTTTACGGGGGAGCTTCGACTTGGATGATGATTCACCAAAGAGAGAATTGAAAGAGTATTTCATCTTTCGAATGTGTCCAACTGATGATTCAGAGCAAGCACTGGGTACTGCACTTCCTTTATATGCCTTGCAGATATAGCTAGCAAATTCGCGGTAGTCCTATAGCAACAAAGAGAATGTTATATTTCGATAATGCTTAGCTCAGAAAACCAGCATTCTGAATTATGATGCAATATCCACAATATTTTTTAACATACATGGATTTTGGTATGATTTGATTATCTTCATATTGCTAATTTATTTTTTTAAAAGTATATGATCTTTCAAATATCTATAACACAATCATCAAGCAGATTTGCTATCAACTATACTGATTTTCTAAATTGCAATTGAAACATCTCAGATATAGCACTCTATTTTAGTATAACATATTCATCAGATTGGTAAGTGGATAACAAAGTATTTCAAGACGAAGAAGCACTACAATTTGTAATGCCTGCCTCATTTAGCATTAGAACCATTTTCTTACACAATGTTTGGAACAGAAAGACGAGAGTATACTCACATCATAAAGGGGCTGTCCATCCACAACTACCCACGGCACATACGTATGTGGTGGTTCAAGTGCATTTGTTTCAGCAGCATATCGTAGTTCAAGCTGCACAAGTCATGTTAGGTGAGTAAGAAAATGGCAATTCAAGAAGTAAACACATGATATGCCAACATGAAGGATGATAAGAACCATATGCATGAGTAATAGTGGCAAGTAACTGAGAAACAGACTCATTATGTCATTTCAGTATAATGGAGTACTTAAGTTCTTCAATGGAAACTTCATTTTCTGTCAATGTCTGAATGACCAGAAAATTGTTTTACTGTCGGTTATTAACGACTTTCATGGTTAAAACATAAGATTGTCAATAGTTTCATTTTAAAATAAAAGGATGCAACTGAACCTCAGAATTAAGAATTTTAAATTTTTGGCATCAAGTGATTTCTCTCATGCCTCAGATCTCCAAGAGTTATGCCTCAAATGACTAATACAAGATCTCAGCCTAAATCATTAACTGCTTCTAAGTTATGGACAGTGGATTTGAAAAACAAATTCTATACAATATCAAATGCCTTGGCATAGTGTGATTCCACCAAGGACAAAGGCATATAAATTCTCCATATGATTTAACAATTTACTGAAACTATGTACTTCATATAAATGAAGTGTAAATCAAAAATTCAAACCATGATATATTTCACATAAAACCAATCCATTACACAGTAAAAAGCAAGAGAGCAAATAATGCTAAATTAGAGTAATATAGTTGGTAAATTAACCTCTGTTCCACGATCACTGTTTATACAATCAGTGACAGGAGTAGCATCCAAACCCAATTTCTCAAAGCATGTTTCCCAATAGGTATAGTTGTCGTTGTATATAAGACTTTCCACACAGTAGATAAATGGGAAGTGGACATTCTGCGTCAGGAGTTTGACATAAACAGAAACAAGACATCAAACCCTAACATTATTTTTAAACAAAATACGAGCTAGCTAACACGATCATAATAAAAGCTCATTCTCCTTACAAATCAAGGAAAACAAATATAGACATGATTCATAACTGAATCAAGAAAGTAATCTACTACGTAATATACATATCACACCAAAAAGAGAAGGTCTGGAAAAAGGCACTTCAGCATCCATAGCTAGAAGACCATTGAGCCACCTTGCTCATGCTCCAATCAAAAGATTAATCAAACATAACAAGAGATATAAAATTCAACAAGTGAAACTGACCACATCAGGCCAGGCATCAATTGCACATGACTCCACAGTGTTCAGTAAGCATTCAGTCGGACCATGCTGCAACCACAAAGAAATTAATCAGTTCTTTATACACAGAAAAACACAGGACAATCACGAGGTCCAAGAATAGAAGTAAATCAATTTTCCTAACAATCCTTGCTTCACATACAACCAACGACCAAGTAGAGAAGTTAGTAATTAAGACTATATTTTCTTGACCTGGCATTTAAAGGTTTGGGGGCCATAAAGTTTGGCATTGCCCCAAGGCACAAGTTTGAGATCAACAATATCTATAAGCCCATCCCTGAAGATCATATCTAAAGAATCAACGATGAAACTGGCACTGTCAGGGCAAAGGCTTTCATAATATAAACCCAGTGACACTTTGTTGCAAGAAATAGGTGACAATAACGAGGTGACAAACAACAATTGAAAAGGCCAGAGAACTTTCATGGAGGGGTAAAGGAAAGCCATTGCAAAGCTAAAAGAGAATGAATTCTATGGTTTAGGCAATTTGGGTACACTCGGAATTTGTAGCCACTCATGTATTAATGACATAGCTTTCCAGGATTTACAAAAATGCTTTGCTTTAGCTCGTGGCAACGTATCGCCACTATGCATGCCACTACTCCAACTCCTGTTGGACCAACAAGTCTGAATAGTCCAAAGGGAATTATAAATGTGAGAAAATATCTCTCTCCCTTATTAATATCCTTCAGTCCACAGTCTAAATGATTTTATTCACCTTAAAGAAACAATGTTAGCTTATGCTTGGAAACAAGCAACAATCAATATTTCCTATTCCAACACTACAAGATAACCACTAGTTTTGAGTATAATAATAATGTCATTCATACACGTGGAAGGTCAACGATGTAAGAATTAGAGAGAGAAGCATCGAAAAGTACTAAAACAGGATTAAAAAGAGGCCAACAAATAGGAATCAGCAAAACAATTAGAAAAACATACCTGGCAACTGATGTTGCCGTTCTTGATTTTAGCGTTTCCATAAGGAATAAGCTTCAAATCGGTGATCGAAATCAGATCAGATTCGAAGATTGTGTAGAGATAGTTGACGATGAGGTTGGAGCAGTATGGGCAGAGAGACTCGTAATAGAGCTCGAGGGTCACTTTATCGTCACTGTTAACAGCAGCTGCAGAAGAAGAAGAGATGATAGATAAAATCAAGAGTAATCGAAGAGCATCCATGGCGGATTCACTGCAACTGCAACTTCACCACTCACTCTTTCTTACGACTGGTTTGGATGTGATTTTGATGCAATTTGACCAATCTTTTGCTTTAAAGGTTAAAACATCTCCCACGTCTTCACAATGTTTAATTTAGATTTAATTAATTGTCCCTTTCGTCTCACCAAAATACATTTACCTTATGTTTTAATTAATTCACTGAAATTACTCTTATTTAGTAATAAATTAATAATTAACTTTTTTTAGTTGAAATATAAAATAAAAACACAATTATTAAATACAAAATTCTATCAACTTACTTTGACTCACAATGGAAAAAAAAAATTTATGTGGAGTTGAAGGATTTGAAATTTAAGAAATTGAAATAGTAAATTTCAAATCTATCCAAATTGGAGGGGATTTCAGATATAATAATTTATTCACATCACTTTAGAAACTATTTCAATTGAAAGTTATGGACATAAGATTCATTCTTCAAGTTCTTTCATTAAATTTTCAGACAACAATGAATTTATTTATATAAATTTCAAATTCATTCTTAAAGTTTTAAATGCAAATGATTTCTAAAAAGAAAATGAAAAACCCAACATGAATAATAAATATAGAAAGGGTGATGGTGTAAATTACAAATGAGATGAGATCCTCTCCTCTCTGCTACAGGAAATCCTCTAATTCAAGTAATATTAGTATTTCAATTTTCATATTACCAAACAATATTATGCATATAAAACGATATAATCCATATTACATGTTTATATAGAAAACGATGAAACAGAAAATGAACACCTTTTGCCATTAAAGTCATCGACAAAAATGGCATCACCAGTCCACGACTCATTTCAGAAACCATGGTTATAGAGTCATAAGTCAACATTCCAATTTAGAAATATCAGAAAAGCATGCTGCAAAATTTCAAGAAATGTATCCTTTGCTTCTCAAACTGTCAACAGCATCCTTGATAATTTGGTCCATGGGAATGAATTCCAAACCCAAGTCTATAAGCTTCTTAGATGCATCTTTTGCCCTTAGTAATCCAGGTTGAGTATCCTTTGGCAACCTACAGATAATACCATGTAAATAACACAACTGTGCACTCAATTGATAATTAGAAAGCTTCCAAACGGCTGTTGGTTACACAAAGAGTGATGCAATACAAAGGATTGTGTAGTAGAAAGCTTGAAACATGAAAACCAACATATGTCCATATGTTGGTAACTGTTGTAATATAATAAGGATAAAGTTTTAGTGTTTATATTCGAGACACAAGATTCACATGATGCAAGAATGCCTTATAGGCCTTAACTGGAGAACCTTACTTGGGGACATTGTATTCAGGGTAGAGTTCGGCCACCTTAGCAGCAAAATCACCATAATGAGATATAGCTTCAACACACATGTGCCTTCCACTTGCAGATGTGTTCTCATAGACAAGTATGTGTGCAAGAGCCACGTCTTTAACATGCACAGAACCCATGAAGAAATCTTCATACTCGTCAGAGCAACCTATACCAGGGAAAAATCATACGCAAAGTTAACCATGCATCTCATGAAATTTATGTACATTTAGTCGGGAAACATTGAGATGAAGAGAAACTCTCATGTAAAGAGAGATTTAAGATGTAAAAGTTTTCTGGAAGATGTACAAAAGCGACACACATAAAAGAACAGTGCAACAAATTTCTTTGTGACCTTTTGGTTGTGGAGATGGAATATTATAATATGTTCATGGTGGGTTGAGCAGGAATAATCCAAGGCTATTTTTGGACGGAAAGATTTGAAATTTATAGGAGTAAAATACATTGATGATGTTTGGATTGATATGAATTCGAAATTCATCATTTTCATTTTAAGGAGTGATCTGGGTGGATTATGAATATACTCTAATTTGGGTAGATTTGAGACATTCCTTTCAAATTTTGTATCTCAAATCACATAATCCAAACACAACCCAATGGTATTTTCAGCTGACAATCCAAATTGATTAACTTGATCAATGACACAATACAACATAAGAAACTTGAATCCAACAGATCTCAGGGAAATTGTAAGCTTTTGGAAATTCGAGAACATGTATGTCTCAAATTGGATTACCCTGCAGAAGACGAAGAAACATCAGCATGCTTGCACTTAGAGCTGGAGGGATAATAGGACCCATCACTGTGCCAGGATTCACCACAACAATATCCAGACCATTTTCCTCGGAAAATTTCCAAGCAGCCTTTTCAGCAAGGGTTTTAGAAAGTGGATACCAAACCTAACAACAAAATGAAATAACAAACATATAACACCAAAGTGATACCTTTGCTGTAGAAATGTAGAATAAAAGCTAAAAGCAGAATAGTATTGTCGATGATGCATTATTTTCTGGATTTTTTTGCATACTTGCAATGGATAATCAAGAATCCAGAGTAATAATTACATATGGAACTTTGTTTTACATTGTTGCTCATAATTATTTTGAGGTTCAAGATTATCTAGTAAGAAATGCAACTAATGGAACATACAATGAAGCATCTTTGTATCTCTCTATCGATTCTCAAGTAATAATCGGATTAAAACAAAGAGAGGCCAAATTGCGAATACAGGCACAAAATTAGAGGTAAAAGGGATACATACCCCTTTGTTGTTGCAGTAATCCTCATCCGTCCAGCAATCTTCATTCTTAACTTTATCAGCCGGCCAATTAGGACTGGGTATAAAAGCGGAAACGGAGGAGGTGACAACCACGCGCCGAACCCCAAGTTGTTTGGCTGCGGTGAGTACATTGATGGTGCCCTTGACAGCGGGGTCCAACAGCTCCCGCTGGGGATCCTCGACTCGATCGACGGTGCAGGGGGAAGCCAGGTGGAAAACTCCAGCGGCGCCGGAGACGGCGGAGACAATGGAGTCGTAATCAAGCAAATCCATCTGGAAGAGGCGGAGGCGGGATTGAGCTCCTTCCATGGCCAACAGGTGCTTAGTTTCATTCTCATCGTCTGATAGTGAAAAGAGTGAGTGAGTAATTAAAGGAAAGATGGATTGGATGTAATTGAAAAGGGGAAGGAAGAAGAGAACCGAGGTTTTTGACGGTGGCGTGGACGGAGTAGCCGCGGCCGAGGAGGAGGTGAACGAGGCATGAACCGATGAAGCCGCTGCCGCCTGTAACACACACTACTTCTCCCTCGCTCATCCTTGTTGCAATAACACTAAAAGTTTTGTCTAGCTAAAAATATCCGGGGATGAAATATCGACGCCCCGTCCTTTTCTTTTCTCACCCCATTATTCTCTAAATTTCAATAATATCCTTAAACAAAATTTCAAATCAACCATCCTTAATTTTGTCTTTTTCCCCAGTTCCAAAGGTTCCAAAATAAAGCATTAAATTCTTTTTAAATTTTATTTATCATTTCTACTCCAAATAGTAATTATATCCGAATAATCATAAACCAATCAATATCAGACCCAACATGCTTCCGTTAAATTAATCAATCCCTTAAAATTCATACATTTCTTTGACCGCAACAGTACAGGGTGAGATGGTTTGTAAAGCCACCAGCTGAAAAATTAATGTCTCAGACCGTTTTACGAACAACTCCTCACTATTCAACTTCAACCCTCGAGGAAGATGATCTGCAAGTTATCCAGCTTCTTCAGCAACTGCACAGCACAACCTTGGTTCCTTTCCTACACCAGGTGTATAAAGTAATCCTTTTAAGGGATGAATCAACAATACTAAGAACACATTGAAAGCAAAAGTCTTTCTTTTATTAAGAACTTAAAAGAAATATTTAATACATATGTAATCTCCTTTTGGGAGGAAATTACTTGTTTAGTCTCTCATATGAGATGGGGTCTGCACTCGTAAACACATAAACTAAAAACACTCAAAATATTACAAAGATTTTATTTGTAAGAAAACTAAGGAGGATGTTCGATCTCTTCAGTTTCCTTCAACTCTCGTTATATATAGGCATGAATCCGGACTTGAAATGCGGATTCCAAATCTTGTTGAATAATTAGCTGGCTTTATTTGTCATGACCTGCCAATTATTTAGTGTACCAATTAGTTAGTGCGCTCTTTTTTTCTTCCCCGTGACTCAACCCATGTGAAGGTTGTTGGAGTTGTCGGGGAATCAATCACCTTCTCACATGACTCAGCCCATGTTCTTTTGTCGGGGTATCTTTCTAAAAATTTGGTATGCGTGGTCCCCGTAGATAACGTTTCTTTTGTGTTGGACCTTTATCTCTCTCAAACCTTTGTTCCTGTCGGTCGGGTTTGGGTTGGAATCCTTTCCCAAACTCGGGCTCTTTCTGATCCGGGCATGCTTGACAGATCTGATCGATCCATCGGCCGACATGCGTCATATTATAGAATTTTCGGTAGGTTTCTTTGCTTACCAGAATCTTGTTTTTCCAGAGGTTTCTCCTCTTTGTTTCAAAGAGTTCCTCTGCAAAGTCTGTTGTTGATCCTGTCATAGAATTCAGGAGGAATGATCCGCTTACTAAATTCTGAAAGAATTTGAATGGATATTTGTCTTTGTCCATTTCGGTTAGACAAACCCAAAGTCCCCATGCGCGTCTTGTAAAAGCTTCTTCTTCTAAAATTGCTCCTACCAATAAAGGAATTTTTTCTGGTGAAGCTGCTTTTATATTTTTAAGGCATTTCCATCCGGTCTCTTTAGCTTGATGAAATGAAAAGCTTCATTGAAGCCTTTCTTCACCGGTTCTGGGGCTGCACTGATAAAATAGAGCTCCAGAATATCATCTCTGGACAAATGTGGATTATTTGCCCAAGTCTCGTGAACGGCTTCCCCAATCCATTTCGGTAATTTCGAAATTTCTAGGAATTCGGGTGAAATGGTATGAATTGAAGCTAACGCTCCAAAAGTATACCATTCTTGTACCTCGTTGGGATGACTTCCTGGTTTCATCCAAGCTCTTGGGTACTTTCCTGAAATATCAACCATTGTTTTGTCTGGGTTGATACCTTTTTCTCGTAATCAACTTCTCTCATTGTCGCTGGTAAACCTACATAGGAGAAACTTTAAACTCGTCAGTTTGAATCTTAGTCTTGCATGTTTGTGGCCTAAGGTTCAACTCTCCCTCTTTTACCCCAGAGGTGCTGGGTTGACTTGAACACTCGGGTTGTAACATTAGAGCTTCAATCTTCGTTACAGTTTGTACATCCTAGAGGAATGCATCACTTGTAACACTCGTGATTATGGTATTTGAATCCATAACCTTCGGGTTAGAGTCCCGTTCTCAAATCGCTCTTTTTTGCACCGTGGGAGATGCAGCCTAGATGAGAGACTTATGCAACGCTTGGAACAATTGTCCCTGAGCGTTTTGGCATGCTCGTATTAGACCAGAAACAGATTCCTGATCAACTTGTTGAAGTAGTCCGGCAACTTCTGGATTGAGACATAACATCTCAAATTCTCGTTCTAGACTCTCAAGGTTTTCCTTGAGATGTCTAACTCGTTTGAGGACCTCGTCAGCGACGTGTCCTTCCATCTCGTGTTAAGAAATCTGCAAGAATATTCTTATGAAATTTCACAATGACAATATCATAATCATAATATTAGCATTCAGTTTGCCATCTAAATAATCTAGCCTTTTCTGGTTTAGATTCAATTTTATTTTTCAGAAAAGCCTTGACACTCGAATTATCAATTTTCAAAGTAAACTTCTTAGCCAAAAGAAATAAAGGCCATTTTTTGAACGTCTTTCTGACTGCAAAGAATTCTTTATCGTTGATATGTCATCGATTTTCTTCACCATCTATAAACAGACCGCTGCAATATTTGCATGACACTTCTTCGTTTGGTGTGACTTTCATAAGAACTGTTGCCCACCAATGATCACTGGCATCTGTATATAGAACCAATTTATCCTCGTCTCGAGGTATAACAAGTTTTGGAAGCTTGCTACAGACTTTTTTAAGCTGTTTTATCTCTTCTCGATGTTTATCTTTCCATTTGAATATTACATCTTTTTAGTAATGGGCTGAACACCTTCCTGTGATGAGCCAGATTGTTAATGAACATTCCAGCGAAATTGACAACTCCAAGAAAACTTTGAAGTTGTTTATTGTCTTTGAGATCATCTGGAAATCTCTGTATCTTTTCCATAATGTGGCTTTATAGAATGATTATAGATTCGTCGATTTAAATTCCTAGGAATTCAATCTGTCTCGTAGCAATTACCGTCTTCTTTTCCGAAAGTACTAATCTTTCTTTATGACAAACATTTGAAAAAATTTCCAAATGTTTGAGATGCTTCTTCATATTCTTTGATGCGATGAGAATATCATCGATGTATACGAATATGAAGTTAAAATAATCTTTAAAAAGATTATCCATCTTTCTTTGATATATCTGGGGTGCGTTTGCCAATCCCATCAGCATAACATTCCAGACATAGTGTCCTTGCAGTCTGGAGAAAGTTGTGAATTTCTTACTTTCTTCCTCCATCTTTATTTGGTAGAATCCATACTTGCAATCAAATTTTGAGAATATCTTGGCACATTTGATACAGTTAACCAAATGTTCTCTACTCGGGATATAATATCCA
This sequence comes from Scutellaria galericulata, assembly GCA_946896805.1. Taxonomy (NCBI): domain Eukaryota; kingdom Viridiplantae; phylum Streptophyta; class Magnoliopsida; order Lamiales; family Lamiaceae; genus Scutellaria; species Scutellaria galericulata. Next base: position 19,995,901 of record OX335792.1, on the reverse strand, counting down.
TCAAACTCCAGAATGTTATTAATCCATTTATAATTAATAACAAGTTTAGGTTTACCTCTTTTGATTTCTCCATGATTTCTTACTGGGAAGCCTGGGCTGCTGTATGAAGAAACTCCTGGTGAAATTAACTTAAGGTCCAGATGTTTCTTAAGTATTTTCTACATATCCTCACAATCTGTTTGATTCATAAGGATCGGTTTCAGTCTCACAAACTCGTGTTCCTTTCCTGGTTTCACCTTTAAGGATGCTTTTAGCTCGTTTCTGTTCCACTATGCCAAAGGATCTTCGTTGTAATTCTTCTGGATCTTTTTCCTAAAATCCTCGAGTGATATTTGTTCTTCAATGGTAACATCATTCTGTGGATTCTCCAATAGGGCTTTCCGCAATTCTGTAATAGCCTCTGGAGGAACTCGTTCTTCTCCTTGTATCCTGAATAAATACAAATTATTATCTCATCTCTTTATATCTTTCTACTTCGATTCATATTGTCGAAAGGATAATAATGCATCACCAAATCTTCTTTTATCCGCTATTTTTGGATGTCGAAGTTTGACTTCATCACCACGCTTACTGCGAAAATTTATAGGCATTCATCGATAGAATGCTTCCCACAGTCTTTGGACAATAATCTTATGATCAAATAATGTTGTGAAAATATGTCTTATTGTCTCATTCTCTTGTGTAAATCGCTTAAATGTTTGTAGGAAATTATTTCCTAGCAAAACATCTGCTCCAATATCATGGAAATAGATTGCTAGCATCTTTACTTTGTACCATGGGGTACCGTCTGCGCCTCCAATCATAATTTCCCTTGTTTGATTCCTCAATTAAGGATAAGAATCCTTTTAGAGAAATCTCGTCCTGCAATGGCCGGTAGATCTTCACCACAATCTTTGGGAAAACCCTCCTTCTTTGCAGTACAAATCCCTACTCCTAAATCAATATAGGCTGCGAAATATTCAGCATATAACATTCCGATAGAAATGTATATAGAGAATGAACTAGTGGTCATCTGATTCTATATCTTTTATCAGCCACTGTAAACTCCATTTCATCTTGTAATCTTTCCCAAGGCTTATGATCCTCGAGAAAATCAATACCCAGTATTAATTGTTATAGGATTCTTCCTGCAACTCCTGTGATAGTCAGTTCAATTTCACTCATCTTTAGGCTTCCTTGAAATCTTCCGACTATCGGTTGTTGGAGATAATATAAAACATCACAAGGAAATATGTTATCCTTTTAGGTGATGTCGAATATTATTTCTACTTCTCTCCATCCTTCTGGACATTTCAGCGCTCCTTGTGTTTTGAACACATTTGGGATTCGCTGAACTGTACTAGGTCTTCTTTCTTCCCAACGACTGATACTCAGCATTATATCCGGTTGGAAAGACATTATTCTTGTCTCAAATCTGAGACTTTGGCTCTTGTTGAAGATGGGTCGATCTTGGATTTTCATATCTATCTCTTTTATAGTTGGAGACTCGATAATTTCCGATAGAACCACCCTGGCGAAATCCTCAAAGATTCTTGGGACTTCAATGAATTATTTTCTCAAAAATACATCCGAATGATGTGTATTCGAGAGAGCATAGGAAATCTTGTAGGTTATCAAGTAAGGTCTATTCTATTCTTTCATCAAATCATCTCTTTTGAAATCTTGTTGAGCATAGAAAATACATCTCTTTCATTCAAATCTGAGACTTTGGCTCTTGTTGAAGTCTCGATCTCCCAAATTGTATGCAATTCTAGGATAGACATTGAATGCCAATTTTCCTGTATACAAGTTTCATGTGACCGCCCCAAGACATGAATCCTTGAGATTCGAGATTCGCTTATCAAAAATAGCAAGATTGAATAGCGAATCTATTCCTTCTTTAAATGTTGCTTTAATAACAACCCTTATAGCTCCGATGTGAATCCATGAGAGTGTATTTGCAACTTCTCTTTTGACTTTGCTTTTGATCTCCTGAACTTCTCAGTAAGGGATCATCTGCATCTCGATCAACTTACTAATGAATTCCATTGGGATGACAAATTCTCCAGTAGTAACTCTATGAATAATTTGGTGTTTTCTGTTATGAAACCCAAACTTATCCAAAACCTTTTCCATAGCTCCGATGGTGAAACCATCATACATCTGAAGCTTTGGATCTTCTTTCATAATCCTCATGAGAGTTTTATGAGAGACTGTTGTATGAGAAAGATATCCTGACATATCTTCTCTTGTTGTTTGAAGAATTTCTTCTTCACTCTGATTCTGATGATGACTCGCTTCCATCATCAGAATAGATCTCTTCTTCATAGATGTTTTCATCTGAGGGTAAATCCTCAAATTGATACACTTGTATAAGATCTTGGTAATAGACAGCTTCTTCGAATTCTGGTGTTGCTTCGAACTGTCTAAGACCTCTCTTTTCGTTATCTGGGAAATCCGTTGAGATATGCCCTCTTGCTCCGCAAGTCCAACAATTACAGTCTTTGAAACTTTCATTAGCTCTAGTGTGAGCCCGCCTGAAAGTTCTTCTTCATGTGGTCCTGCTAGAACCTCCTTGATTTGAGCCTGATAATGAGGCTCTACTCCTGTTTGGTGCTGGTTTTTGCCCTGACTTGTAGCTTCGGGCTTTTTGTTTAGACCACATCCTTCTAGGTCTCCATGAAGACCTATGACTCCTTCTGTTGTTGTTTCTTTCACGGCTATAAGGATGGCTTCTTTGTTTCTTTCTTTTATGCCTCTGTGGTTGACCTCCCACAACAGTTAGGATGTCATTATCTTCACAACATAGAGGAACCGTTTTATTGATTCCTCAAAGTCTCTTGTAGTTCTTGTAGAGTGCTGTCTGGTGGCACAATTCAGCTAACTTGGCCTTTAAGAAAGACATTCTTCTGGCCACAGTATCCAAATCCTCTGCACGCTTGTACTCCTTAATGAGCATTTCTCTCCAGGGACTTGGTATCTTCGCAAAGAAAAGTTACGAAGCTTCTTTATCATCCACCTTGGACTTCTATCGGTACTCAGTGAATAACTTGATATATTCGTCAATATGACAAATATCATGTAACTCGAGGCAGTAGAGGGCTTGTTTGTGTCGTTTTCTTTTCTCCTCTTCAACTCCCTCAAAATAGCCTATGCCGATAAAATGGATTTTGAATAATTTTGCCATATTATCGACAATTCCTTTTAATGACTCACCAGTAACGTCATTTCTCATTTCTGGTGCTGTCATGTCCTATGAGGTCTTTACAGATCCCTTAAGACTCATCTCAAGTAGTAAGATGAATCATTCCTTTGTAAGGTCAAGGGTACCTGTTGCAATCCTCATCCCTGATGCCCAATCATCAATAAGGACTTCTCGATTTTTAAAATCTAGGATATCTAGATTCAGCATCAATCCATACGGATGTATAGGATCTAGCTATGACTTTCCATAAGGCGTATTCATGAGATTTGATCTTCTGGAACGTTGTCGAGTTCCTGAAATAATAGGATCTCATCTTGAGTGAAATCTCCAGCGTACGATATTGGTTCATCCATATGATGTAAACCTGAACTTTCTGTAACTTTAAGATCCACTGGTGGTTGTGGAGGTGGTCTTTGGTGTTGGTCACGAGTAACCAAAGCTGAACCATCTCCTGTATTCATCTTTAGATCCACAATCCCTAATCCTGCGAAGGACTCGATAAGTTCATGTAGATCTTCAATATTAATCTTCTCCATATCCATCACTTTTTAATCTGTGATGGATTTTTCTTTGATAATAGCATGAAGATTTTCATCTCGGGTCATTTGTCGTATGACTTTGGTTGGTTTCCCTTTTTGATGTAAATAGGGTACCATACCAAAATCAATATGTTTCCTTCCTCCGGGAAGACTTGGTTTGTCCTCCAGATTCTTGACTTTTCTTTGAATATATATATCATGAAGGATTTCAAGAGTTTCATTCTGATATTTCACCATCGTCTCCATCTGGTTCTGGATCTGATGGACTTGTGTTGGTAGATGATTATGGCGATTGCCGTAATTCTGCACTGTCTTCTGGATCTCTCTAAAATCTTGAGAGAGCTTAGATGTGTCCGAAAGTATCTCGATCCATCCAAGTTCTCCTTCTGTCATCAATGATTTAGATGAACTATTTCCTGGAGATTCCTCAGTTCGGTATATAACATCTGGTTCACCGCAAGGAAACCCATGTAATATTCCGATCGTCTATTGCATTGCCTTAAGGTTTCCCTGTCAGCTCCTGCGTTCTCTTGATCAACATATTGATTCTACCAATATATGACATTATCTCTATGTTCTTGTTCATACATCGCCAAAATTTGACGATATCTCCTGTATGGTAAGCATCTTGGACATTCGTCCAGATCTATATTTCGCGAGAAATTCTCCTCACCAAAGGTTAATTACACCAATATTATAAATATAACTTAAAAGTTCTTAATAAACCTAGGCTCTGATACCATTTTCGGGCGATCAGTTTTAATCCTTTTTGAAACAATTTTCTAAAGGAATTTGTACGTGACATTGTTACTAATTCCAGACCACTATTTTTTAGATAGTATTGGCACGAGAAAAGTATTCCAGCCTATATACTCATTTCATGAGAAAATATTCAAACATTTCGTGTCCGGATCCGATTAATATTTGGAGTTAGAATTAATAAATAAATATGGAATATCCATTAATTGAAATTAACCAAAAAGAGCTTGGAAGTAGTCATAATGATTTGAAAGTAGATCCAAGGGTATAATTGGAAAAATTTTGGATTTTAAAATATATTGGGGTATGGATGGAAATTCAAGGGGGTGTGGATAGTTCATCCCAAATATTTAATATCATGATACTACTTACTATATGCAACGCATTTACATTCGTGATATATTTTTATGGTTTATTTCTCTTATTAATTCTTATATTCTTCTAGTAATATGAAATCAAAATTTATAATATAGAATATATTTGAATTTTATTTTATTTTTAATTTTACTAAGACTTGTTAACATTTTATTATAATACTTGATAAATGGACCTCAAACAATTGAAAGAGTGAAAGCAACATTAATTAAAACGAATGTTCAAATTATTTGATATGCTGGTGAGATTTTATTTTTTTCTTTTCAGAACAAGTGGTGACATTTAATATATATATTTTAATAATAAGGTCACATCTCAAGAGAAATGTTAAATACTTGAGCATAGTTTGTATCCGAATAGATGAAAGGAGTAATCCCCAGGACATATAGCACTATCAAAAATATGTGAATGATCTCTTCATCATAAATAGATTAATCGATAGTAATTAAGACATTTTACAAATGAGAGATTCAATGATATATAGATTATAGGCAGTAAAAGAAATTATATTAGTAAGAGGGCCTTATATAAATTTTTGTCATTACAAAAGAGTACATAAAATAAAATAAAAACCCATTATTCTATTATTTTGCATACAGATTTTGAACAAAGAGCTTCTAAAATTCTCTTTTATAAACATCCAACAGGCTTCTCTTTTTTGCTAAAGGGCTACGTAAAAATGACTAAACAAATTTCTTACAAGAGCTGCAATACTTGAAAGAATCCAATTGAAACAAATCTTGAATCATTAATCTCTCAATGCAAAAAGGTAGAGGAAACAAAAACTTCATCACTAACAAACATGGGATCTATGGATTATACAGCAGAATCCTTGGATTCTTTATCCTGATGACTTGCAAGAAGTGGACTTGTTTCTCTCTCTTTAATCTGGAAAACCAGCCACAGAAAGACATATTTTAGTTAAGACAAACATTGTAGCTCGAGCAAAGGCTAAACTGATCATGTGTAATGTACCTGAGGCGATGATAAGACGTCAACGACTTGCTTCCTTTTGGTCTCATTGGTGCAGAAATAAGAGTACATCCCCATCCCAACAATGGCAATGAGTATACCAATGATATTTCTTGTACTAAAAGGATCATGCAAGAGAGTATAACCAAATGCAAGGACAAGGCATGTTTTAAGGTGTCCAAGTACTTGATATGTAACCGGTGACGTCTTTCCAATCACCAAGAATGTGCTGAAGTTGACAAACACTGCTATGAAGCATGATAGCACTATGAATCCCTGCAAATGCAAACTCTGTAATTATCTTGATACTCTGTCCTAAATTAAAGTTAGTTAGTAGTTTCACAGCTTACCAAAACAATGGGGGAGTATTTGTAGGCAAAGACGCTTTGCTTGGTGAGGCATTGATCTACAAAAGGGCCTGTGAGGAATAGAATGGCTGCTTGAAATGGGGCTGATTGATACAGCAGCTGAGTCGATGACACGTTCAGCCTCTTTTGTATTGTGTTTGTTAGCTGATGATCAGATTAAAGTAACTGGTTAGAAAGATGATAGAGAGTTGAGAATCGACAAGTTAGTTAGGTAGTTGAGGCGTACAATTTGGCCAACGCATGTTGTTATGATGGCAAGAAGAGACAGAATTGTTCCCACAAGGTTGAGCTGAAGATCAGTTACTGATGCTATGCCAACTCCAAGCAGAAGAACTGAGAGAGAAAGCTTGATCTTCTGGCTGTAAATACACATAAAAAACACACAATTCAAGCAAGTTAAAAGAGCCTTTGAAGATTCTTGAAATGCAGAGTATATGTGGTTGGTTGGTTACCTGAACTGTTTTTTCAAGAAGAGAGTTTCCAAAAGGACAGTGAAAGGTATGATTGCAAGTTTTGTCATCTGAAAATGTCAACATAGGATGGTTTTATTCAGATGGAAAATCAATGTATTAGCTCGTTGCATCGAAACATTTGATCACCTGATAGAAACCAATGGAGTTAAACCCCAAGCTGAGGTTGAGAAGTCCAATAGAAACTCCATTCAAAATGCCAAACATTATGACTGTTTTCATGTCGATTGGCTTGTTTTCGAAGAAATTAAAGCGCAACGCCACATGAAGGCTGCAGTATGTCACCATTAGGTGCCAACTAGTAAGTGTTGTGGCTGGACAAAAACATCCCACATGTATAAATCATCAGTTGAATTTTCACTTTAACAAGACAAGCAGAGAGTAAGTGTAATAATTAAAATGGAAAATATGAAGAGATTAAGACAGCTTACCAAACTGAAAACCAAGATTACTCATCAAAGCTTTGTTGCAGATGACTATGGAAACAGATGATGCAACAGAAAGAAATAATGCACCCATTACACCCAACTGGAACCCAGACATTTCTCCCATCTTCTGCAAAAGCATTCGACAAAATGAATAATAAAGGACTGATCTTAGAGCTATAATATCTAATATATTCACAAATTATATATTATGATTTTTGTGACAGGAAAAATCAATCTTTTTGAGGTGATCAAAGATCATTCAATGATGGAAGCAAAATTCTTACTGTCATGAACTTACAATAAATCAAGAAAAACATACACACAAGCACAAATAGAGACTTAAAGATGGATAAGAAGAAAACCTGAAGTGGTGCTCACTCTCAGCTCCAAGAAAAGTGGGCAGCCGGAGATCACGAGAGAGGCGGCGGTTGGTGGTGGTGGTGGTGGAGAGAGAGAGGGCACAGATTGTATGAGAAAGCCAAAAAAAATGAGTCTTTTATTATTAGCTAATAGCATGTGGTTGGTGCTAACTTGTATTAGTTTCTGTTGGCTGTGTCCTTCCAGAATGTAGATAACGCCCATTTTAAGCAACAGTTTTTCTGCTTATGTCTTTTCAATTTAGAATTCATAATCTCATTATAATTATGAGTTTCTCAATCAATCTTAAATGCAATATTCAGAATATTGTTAATTGTCCGTAACAAATATAACACACTGTAATTTTATTTTACTTGCACTTATATTGATATATAACATTAAATAGCACGTCTATTTTCATATCCACGAATGTCAATGAAATGATCCGATTTATTTTGTTGTCCAAAAAAGAATCTCCTCTATGTTATGAAGCATTAATTTTGGTAAGAAGGGTTTTAAATAAATGTTGTCTTCGGACACAAGAATGGAAGGTGGAATGGACACTTCTTTCTTCATAACCAAAATGTTGACAGCACATTAAAATCTATTCGTTTGGTGAGAGAGGAGAACTTTAGCTCACCCCACAAGTTTTTATTCTATTTTAATTTTATATTTCATTTTATTTGCACATGTTTTATAATAATATTTATGTGGTATATGTCATAGATGTTTAATAATGCATATTTAAATCGAATGTACATTTTTACTTGTACAAATAAGAATATAAAAAGATGTGTGGTTCAACACGCTTAGAACTACATATTTAATGAAGGGAACTTTAATGGCACATCCATTTTGGTCATAATAGTTATTAATGACTAATTCTTATTTATGAGGATGTTCATCAGTCTTGTTGTTGCTGCACATATTGAATGTCATGTCTCATCACAAATTCAAATAAGTGGTCCATACTAAGCAAATTAGATACAAGCGTTCTGTATGGAGGATGAGCAGATAGATTAATGTTCATTGGATCACACCTTGATTCTTTTTCTATAAGTAACCAAGTTGAAAATAAGAACCGAGGAAGGAAGCGGGTAAGTAAAATGACAGAACTATACTAAAAGAGAACAGAAGAAGTAATTAGTAGTGTCCATAAGTGTACATAACTAATACAACCTGTATCTACTTCTGCACAAACTATTCAAGTTCTCCTTTTTAGTATCTAACTGTGTTTAAAGCTACTGGTAACGCGGATATCCTACAGTTAACAAAAGGATACAACTCAGATAAAAGAATCGGCAGTTAAAAAGCCACTCGAGAGGAATGGGAGGAAAGCAATTTACAAGATCAATCAACATCAGGTCAGAGCTAAGGGTGCTGAATCTGTGAAAAATATGCCTTGTCTGCATTGGCAAGGCGGTCCTGAAAAAGCGCCCATTCATGCTTGCATCTATCTCGTACCTACAACAAAAGATAATATCAGCCATATTCATCTCTGCTGACGTACCATGGAGAGAATAAACCACATACAGCACAGAAAATACTTGGTATTTCTCATTCACCATCTAAAATAAGTACGACACTAATGGCCAGCAGAAAGAGTAAATTATTTATAAAATCCTCCATAGGGAACCAAGACCAAGAAGATTCCCAGGCTTAGTCCGTCATACATGAGGTGGGAGCAGCATATTCAGAATATTTAAAGACGGGAAATTATAGCAGGGTATGCAATGAGGGTTCTGGTTCTGGTTCTGGTTCTGGATACACATACCCCTTGCCATGGAGCTTTTCCATTCTCGGACTCGCCCTGCACATTTATCATATAGCAAAGTGAGCAAGAATCAAAACAAAACAAAGAACAGGCATCATGAAATAGGAAACTAAAGAAAAAACATAACAAGAATTAGGCTTGAAAACTCATATTCAAAAAGTGGTAGTAAAATGATAAACATTAGCAGGGGACAAGGAACACCATGCTGTTTCAACAGACCTTGAAATACCACTAATTTTATTCTTTATCCAAAATATGGATCTTTTTATGCTCTTTGTTATCATTTCACTTCCAAAAACAGCCACAACTTCACTCTATATGCATGTCCATAAAATCATTTTTATTCAATATTTAATTTGATAAGAATTTCTATTCAAGATAGAAAAACACAGCTCCAAGAAAAAATCATGGAAATTGACTGACTTCTTATAAAATGAAGAGTGTGTGTGTGTGTGTGCGCTCAGATCTAGAAAACTGTTCATTAAGTTTAATTTCAACAATTATAATTGCATGCATCAAAAACATGTAAAGAAATACATACATATGACAAAAAAAATGATTATGCAAAAATTGGCTAGTTATTGACGTCTCACCTGACTTCCAAGTGACGGAATCACTTGATGCACAATCCACTGGGAATCAACAACACCAATTTTTTCATGTGCAGGCTGCAGGGGCAAGTACAAGTGATTAGAAGATTGAAACATCCTCCAAGAATTAGCCAACACAACCATAAGTCAAAATCTCTTAAGCCCCAACGATGAAAATATCGGTTTCGGTGGAAATATCGGTACCATGATTTTATGGAAATATCGGTGAATATATCAATTTCGGTGAAAATATCACATTTTTAAAAAAAAATATGGAAACTTTGTGAAAAAAAAATTGGAAAATATATCTAGTAGCTTACAAAATATTATAATTATCATTAATACATATATTGAATTTAAAATTTCAAATAAAATGATATATTTACAACAAGATTAAGTTAGTATTAATATTAAGAAGCGGCTATTCCTTAAAAATTAAGTCAATTATTAAAATTTTTGAAAACTATATTAATATCAAATTTTTTTTCCTCTTGAATTTTTACTTATATGAGTTTTTCTTATAAATTTCATCTTCTCTAATTTTATTTGTTCTATTTTTATATATAATAAATTAGATAATATTAGTGCAATATATCGGCGATTTTACAGCACTATATCATAAATTAGACAATATTAATGCTACTAATAGATTTTTTTTTAAAAAATCAAAATTTTCAGAAATTAAACCGACATTTTTACAACCGATATATCGCCGATATCACACGAAATAAAGCAATTTTAGCCGATAATGATAAAATACCGATATTTCGGCAATATTTTAACGAAATTTTCCTGCACGCCGTTTTTCTTTTGGGATCACGAAATATCGCGATTTTTTCATCCATGCTTAGCCCTCCCTTGATGATCTGACTTAAAAACACATGATTCTTTTAGTTGCCCGACATTATTTATCTTGTCTAAATTTAGGTATCATCATTTTGTTTTCTAAACATTCCTACTTTACTATCATTATAATTATTTCCTTTTGGGGGGGGGGGGGGTTGGCTCATGTGCACAACAGAAGAGAGAGAGAAACTCACATCCACGCATCTTCTTAAAGCAAAATCCAATCCCCATCCATGGACCAGGTCATTCTGCAAACATAGAATATGATTAAATCCAAAAGAAAATTGAAAATAAAAATCCAAAAGAAAAACGTGCCAGCTACCTGAATCATATGCCAAACACATCTCCAAGCTGTGTGAGAAAACACCGGAGCCATAATTTCCACAAAGCTGAATAGAAGCAGAAAGAGAATAAAGACTAACATAGTGTATCACTTAATAATGGAGTAAAACAGGACCAGTAACAAAGCACAAAGAATACTAGTTTTTTTTAACATACAGTCATAACAAATAATACTAGTTTAATTTCAAATAGAACACATTACCACATGTAACAGGTTCTATTAATAATTTCCCAAGTAGAACCCGTTACACTTGGTAACAGATTCTATCTCAATCATTCCTTAAGCATGAACGAATAGCATGTATTTCAAAGAATCACATGATAGTACACAAATGCACCCTGATGTTCTACTATTGTTTTACCAAATGCAAAAGTACCAACAATAATCTGAACCCGAAAAAACCAATCAGATTCTTAGTCCTTAAATCGAATACTAGATACTATGGCTTTGGGACACAAAGCCATCTTGCATTCATCTTCATGACCTCCTGCAAAGCTCCTATATCTGAATTAATTTTACATCACAACATCAATACTGGAAATGTAGCCTCAAAGTTGTCTGGTTTCTTTGACTACCTAAATGCTACATTATAGACTTAAATACCCCATCACTAACTAAAAGAAAAGAAAAAAGTTAAATGAACAAACACAGTTTGTTGCGCCAGTAACAAATTCTATATAAAAATTGAAAAAGGAAAAACATGATAATTCTTTAAACCCAATGATAAATTCCCAGAAAATTTAGGACAAAAAAAAAGGTGGATTCTTTATGGCAGGTATGAGGAAACAAATCAGTTGGTAGTATGTAAATTGTTTAATTTCTTTTTCCCATTTTATTTAAAAAAAAAAAAAAAACAGAACCACACACAGGCACATCTTTATAGTAAGATAGAGAAAGCATATATACGCTGCACATGGAGGCAAATGTGGGTCGCTGCACCATCCTGGTTTCTCTTGTGTATCCCTGCATCAGTATCCATTCTCTCTCGATTACAAATGTGGATATGATTAGGGAAAGGGGGATTTGGATTGTAAATTAGTCATCGTACTTGTGAACTTCTCTGTCACCCAGTCTCTTTGTCATTTGCCATGTCAGTCCATTATTTGGTTCGAGACCAGGTTGCGAAATCTCTAAACCATGTTTTTTTACCAGTGCAATGAACCTAGGATGTAAGAAGGTTGCGTACCGGTTAAGAAGTTAAAACATATGAAACATAAAACATAAGCATTGGGGACTAAAAAGAAAAATACTTCTCAGCATTAAAGTGTTCGACTCCAAGATCTTCATCCCAAATGAAAATGTAATCATAAGCAGCTACAATATCTGGATGCAGAAATCTCTTAGCATACCACCTATGGAAACAGACAATGAATAAAAGTCATCACATGTACAGAGATAATATTCACTATTTAATAGTTACATTGTCAAGACTCTTGATTCAATTTGAAATATCAAATATTTGGATAACAATAAATTACTTCAGTGACGTAAATCTTTAGCATCTCAAAGCAGACCTTTCCAATCTTTCATTATCAGGTTAAAATTATGCAAGACTTTAAAACTTATTTCAGACTACATAAAAATTGAGTTTCAACATCATCCATGTATGTTCAAGAATTATTTTTGAAATCCTCCCCAATGTACTAATACAAAATTTCAATTTACTCACAACACACCTTGTACACTCTACCTTAGTCAGTCATCCAACAAAAACAGAAAAAAAAGAACATAATCTAGAAAAGACTATTAGCCTCTTACCATTTTGTTTGTTTTCTAACGCTGACATGAATGGCACGCTGTGACCACTCAAATTGATCCCATTCAGTTGTACGGCCATCATAATGGAAAAGCATAATTTGAAAATCCTCAGAAAACTACAATCACCATTGCAAAATTAGTCTTCACACTCTGAAACTTCAACGAAAGAATTCTACAAATGGCATAGTGAAATTCTAAAAAGGCTTACCTTCTTCACAGCTTGATTAATATTGTTCATTTGATCCAAACCAACTGTAAATGTTACCAGGTACTTCGGCTTCCTTTTCAGATCCTGAAAGTTCCAGAGTACAGTGCTAAGGGTTCTAAAATCCCAAGAAAACTCATCATGATTCATGTAAAGTCTATGAAATTGAGGTCATAAAATATATGCTGGGATTTCAACTATCTTTTCTCCTGTGTCTCCTAAGCTAACATAGTAAAAGCTTAATCATTGAAGCAAGCACCAGGCAAAACATGATGAACAAAAGCAATCATTTATGGCCTACAAGTTTTGATCTAAAGGCATAAATAATCAAAATAAACAAATGCCACAGCAAAGAACCAGAAGACAATACAAATATAATAAATTAGACAGATAAAGTTAATAGTGAACATACAATTAAGAAAATAATAATATCAACTTCTAACATATTATTACTAATGAGAGACGGACATCAGCATCAATAGATGAAAGGCAAGTCTGGAAAAGACGGGGGAAAACTGTTGCGGACACCATTACTATAGCAATTGCATTATTCACAATGTACCTCACTAGGTTCACCCCATAATCTTCTCAGAAAAAAATCTGATTCCGAGACAACAATTCCTGGTGGTAAAGACTCTGCACCACGAGGATTTGCAGGAACATATATCTGAATAAAAAAATATTGAAAGTTAATTGTTAGCTGCCACCAAAACCAAGCGGAACAGACATAGCACAAATGCAAAAATGTGTGTTGCAAATAAATTACTCTGAATGTCATGTTATCCTTATCTGGAAAAATATCCAGCAAACAAGTTTGCTTAAGAGGCAAATGGAGTACACAGCACAATGTGAAAAGTGAACACAGTTAGATCAAGCATTAACACGGAAACTCTATGAAAATTACCCCTATATCAATGTTAACTAAGTAAAAACTAACCCAGTATCTGGTGGATAAGATATCATCAAATCACATCAATTCAATTAATCAGCACACTGAAGAATTATTTTCTTTCTATTCTTCAAATTATGTTTGAGGAATATCATGATCACATAAAAGTAACAAGAGGGTAACAATTAAGAAACAAGGGAAAAATATGCCTTTATTTGGCTGACAACATTAATAAGGGTCTGAAGACTGGAACCACAGAAAAAAAAAAAAAAAGTAGAACAAACAATCCAATCTATGTGCAAGATAGCCACATTAATTGCGATATAACAAACAATTTGGTCATGAATTAAGGCACTTTCTTGTTTCATGAGAATTAAATACATTATATTCCATATTTCTCTCTCATTAAAATGAGCTAATGAAATCAATTCAAAATCTCAATGAAAGCAGCATGCGGTACCAAGTGACAACATTAAAGAGCAAAAGACTACCTTGGGTGTCAAAGGAGTACTGCCCGAACCAAGATTTTCAGGAAAGCTACGATCAGATGAACGATCATCATTAAAGGCCATATCTAGAGATGATACTAAACTTGACGGTAGAGAAATCTGAAAATTATTAAAAGGGATTAATTACAGAAAATTTATCTTTATGGCTGATTAACATCGTCACAGCATGAAATAATCTAGGCCATACCTTACGTAAAGAAACAGAAGGAAACGAAACACCTATGAAATATCCAAGCACCATCCCCATGATGGTGGTTATGATGAGTCGCAAACTACCATTTGACCTCTTAAAAACCCCACTGCATTGAAAAATAAAATCAAAAATCAAAAAAGGCAAACAAAAGAGGAAGGTTACTTCACATTGTAAATCAAGAGGTGCAGCTCTACAAACCTACGAAGCGAGGTTCCCATTATGATACAAGAAGTTGCTCAACTCAAAGGTCACGCACTAGGCAGAAACCAATACTGTGAGCAACTGTAGTAAAATATACCGCATCTGCAACTTTCACAAACTTGAATCCCACCTCCACAAATGACAACCCTGAAAATATGTTCACAAGCCATACACATTTAATAGCGCGCAGTAGTTGGCCAAAAATCATAAGGTTGAGTTCCCATCACTTAATCAAGTATCTCTTTGTGATGAAGCCCTTCAATTTATGAAAGCAGTTTAAGCAGCAGTTTACTTCAAATTACCATGCCATTTCAAACTATGTAACAAGCGACTGCATGGGTGCAGAATGAACTAACTAAACCTAAATAAATATACGGTTCCATCATCTATCAAACTGTTTTTTTTTTTTTTTTGAGAAAGGAAAACGAAAAGAGATATATATATAAAATTAGAAAAAAAAAAAAAAAAGAACTTACTTGAAACTTTGATCTGCAAGGCACAACTCCTGAAGCACATGCAACCAGCGGCATCATCAGAAACCAAACATACAATGATATACGCCTAACTAATTTAAAAAGAAAAAATAACACTAAACAATCTGAAATCTTAAGAAAATTAGTGATTAGAGAAATAATCAAATCTTAAACCCATGGCAAAAATTCAAAATAACAATCAAAACAGCCACAAAGCATCTACCGATAAACAGAATAGAAATGCGAAACTCAAATTCACAGCAAAGAGATATACATATCCAAATTCCGTATCTTCTTGAAGATCGATCATCCCAATTCTCAAAAACAGAATAGAAATCAGAAAAATAATGATTAAAAAAAAACGTATTTAGCAAAGAAAGAAATCAAATGTTCAAATCCATGTGGGTTAGAAAGAAGAAATCCAGGGTTTGAGAGGCTTACAAACCTGGGCCTCCGATAATCCGATGAGAGAAAGAGAGAGAGAGAGAGAGAGAGAGCGAGAGCGAGGAAACCGGGGTATTTTGTGTTCCCTGAGAGATCGTATGGTATTATTGCGGGCGACAACATATAAAACTCTATAACATAAATACTTTTTCACCTTTTATGTATTTACCTTTTCACCCTCATGTCAAAAATGTTACCTTTTCACTCCAATCATCTATATTATTTACAAATAGACACAGTATTTGCCAAAAATAATAATTATACTTTGATTTCATATATTAATTACTCCAAAAACTTATATGTTCACATAAGATCGAGACAGAGCCTTATATTTTTTTACGTGAGATCAACATTAACTATATTAAATGGGTTGATCCGCTTTTAATAATATATATGAATTTCGTCTTAAATAAAATCTCACGTGAAATCATTTCACAAAGATCTCTATATAATTGTTTACAATCACTTCGAGCAGAGTTGGTTCTAATTTAAGAATTATGTTTTATATAGAACAGAATAAATTATCATCATCTGTTAAGATGATATAACAAAAGATAAAATTTTCATATATAAATATTGGAACTTGTTAATTTAAATTTGAATAAACTTGGAATCTGTTAGGATAAAGACGTGGGTCCTTATTTTAATTAAGGAAATCTTACTTTTGTTCTTTTAGATCAGTCCAACCTAGTAGCCAGTGCAAACAAAATTTCATGTTTGAATTTATGGAAGTGTTTGCAAGAATTTTTTTAAAAGTGATTATTTGTATTTTAATTTGTATTAAAATATCTATTATAGGCTATTGTTAATTGAATTTACCTTTTTAACATAGGTCAATAACGGCTTCAACCCAAAAAAAAAAAAAAAAACACAGGTCAATAAGAAATGTTTGTTTTTAAAATACCTATAATAATAGCTGAAAGAATCCAAGATTGTACGACCTTTTACAATTTTAGCAAGTTCTTTTAAAATTGTCAATTGTTGCTGCTTTGATAAGATTTTGCCGACTGAATAATTAATTAGCTATTTGAGTATTTTTCTTTTTCGCATAAGTTTTCCACCTTACTAGAAAAATAATCGATAAGTTACTATATTTAGAAATCTCAATAAAACCACTTAATTTAAATTAATTGCAGTAGTCAGCATTTTGAAGAAGTGATATCATAAATTTAGCAATAATTGAGGTATTTGAGGGAACACAGTCAGATATAGCACCCAAGGAATTTGAGTTGATTATACAAACTGTGAACTTGTCTTTTTACCTATATCTTTTTTTAATCTTAAATTCCTAATATAGACCACAATTTCAAATATTTAGATATTGTCACGATATATCATTTTTGGAAATATTGAGTTTGATTATTGTTTGACACTTTTCATTTAATTTAATAATTTTATACACGAAATTAAAATATATATATATATATATATATATATATATTTGATTCATATGATGATTTCGACAACCAATTCAACAAAAAATTGTTGGATAGATATCAAATGAATCGATTACAATTATTTTAAAAATTTTATGAAATTACAAAAAAAGTAAAATTTCGTGATTAAATTATAAAATGGATGATAGTTATAACATATTAAGGTCGTAAATAGATCAAACATATGAAAGATTGATGTTGAAAATAATGGAAAATAAAGAATTTTAAAACTTATTTCAGAGCATATAGGTTAATGTATTCTTGATGACTTGAACTTTGTAATATGCACATAAATATATTCTTATCTTGAAAGGAAGTGAAAGCAAAAGGCCAAAAAAACGTTCACCATCACTTTTAGATGCTTTTGTTTTGTTCCAACTTTCCAGATTTTTTGTTTTTGTGGATTTTTATTTTATTTTTTGGGTTTTGGTTTACCCATCGGTGTTTCAAGAATTCAATTTGGAACAAAAATTATGTTCTTTTTCCTTTTTTTTTTTTTATACCCCTCTTCGTTCTTCTCATCCACCTTCGTTTCCTTTTTCTTTTCCTTTTCTTTTATGTGGACTCTCTCACTTTCTTTTGAATTCATTATTTAACATATTATTTTTATTTTTTCTGGAAATATGATGTGTAATTTTTTTATTTTTTCGGTCTTTTTTCAACATTCTCAAAAATTATTGAGGAATTGATTGCAAAAATGTTTGAAAAATGAAGATATTATCAATCGGATCAATAAAACTCAAATAAAAAATATATACATAATTTTTTTTTGAAAATACAAATATTTGTTGGTGAATCATAAATTGTGACATTTTGAGGGGATATTGGTAGTATATATTCATCACATCCATCACATGATGGTATCAAACTTGACCCGTCCATTTTTATGGAACAACCTGTCATCCAGAAAATTGGCACACTAGTTTAATTAGTATGTGAATGAATATGGTGTAATTATACAAATATTCAGACCAAAGGTTGAAAAAGAAAATAAATAAATTAAAAAAGAGATTCTTGGAGAGATTATTTAATAACATAATATGATTATGATCACATGCTTATATTTTGGTCACATTTATATATTTCAATTTATAAAAAAGAAATAATAATATGAGTGAGACATCTCGACTTTATCAAGTAACTTTTGTTACCAAATGTTTAAAGGGTGAGAATAAGTTCCTTTAAAAACCAGAAAATAAAGAAAGAGGAATATTGATGTACGTGTCCACATTTCTGCGGCTCTGTAAAAAGACTCATTTCTTGTTCCGCCACATCTATCATGGCAGGTAGTGGTGGGACATTCTCAACTTTTATTTTCAAATTTATATTTATTGTATATATGATGATAATAGTATAATTTGATTAAATGGAACAAACTCAATTAATATTGGTTCTTCAATGCAGTTAATACAAGGGGTAGTTTATTTGAAAGTATCCTTAATTTATGCGGAGACATGGACAATGCTCATAAACTCCTCCACTTTACCAGACTTGAAACTAGAATCAATGACAATCAATGACCACACTTTAATACCAATAATTGGGATTAAATGCTCAGCTATCGGGATAAAAATTTATTTGGGCCTTAAGGGACTAGCATGTTGAAAAATGGGTCTGTCCCTTCTTTAATTATTATGCATGACTTATAGGCCCACATACTGAACCAGCCTAACTATCAGACAAATTGCACATCTTTTTCTTGGCATGCTATATTTTTCTATATAAATTACTGTACTGATAGAATGAAAGATAATAAAGAATAAAAGATGAATTTGGATCAAGAGTTTGATTGAATACTTCTTTCACCACATTTTTGTTTATACAATTGGAAACCTCTCCCTGCCAACACAATGCCTAATATTAGCTACAACAAACAAATTTTCTGAATAAAAAATAATAATCAGAATCTAGCACAATGTGAAGGTAAGCCAGTTTGATGATCGACCATCACAATTTCAGTAGGCTTGCATTGCAGTACATCCTGTCCCAACTTAGCCCCTGCAGCTTTCAAACCTTTCAAAGACAATGGCTGATTGAAGAGGTTCAATGATGGCAACTTAGAAGCTGGAGGTAGCTTCCCATTAGGCAACAGATTCTTGAAATCCTGATTCAACAATGGCACCTCAAAGTCACTCTTATCGTGCCTAACAACGTTGTCCTTGGCGCTGATATGAGCACCGGGCTCCATATGGTTGGTTGAGAAGCTTGCCTGATTCGGAAAGTTGGGATAGAGGCTAACATATCCTCTTAGATACATCATATCGATGAGAAACTTCTTCCACGAGGCCTGCCAACCGTTGGTTCTTGATTTTGGGATTTGGACCGGGTTCTGCTTGGCATCCTCTGTGAACCTTGTGTTCATGTAAAAGTAGAATTCTCTCCAGTGTTTGGGGAAGAACACTGCACCCCAGCTGCAGGGCAGCTGGTGGAGATAAGGCGTGTTTGGATGAATGGGTTTGAAGAACTGTGTTGCATTCCACTTAGGCCTTTCCTTGACTACTTCAACCAAACGTGGGGTGTAAAGGGCGATGGACGAGAGCTCAGGGAAGGATAGCTGAGGATCGTAGTGGTAGGCTAGGAGGGCGTATTTGATCCAGAGATAGTAGTATGGTGAGACTTCTATATCATCCTCCAACAACAGCCCAAAATCATCGTCTGAGGATGGATACCAGCTTTCACTCACTGCGCGAATCAGGCCTCCTTGGATGATTCTTCTACGAACAACTTTATGGCCATGAGGCCAAACGAAGGCGTTCACTAGCTTTAGGGTGGCCTCGTCAACTTTGCTATCCATGTTGAAGGTCATCGTGACTTCATCTCCTAAGTAGTAAGCATTGGTGAGGGATTTGAGAAGCCTCGCAAGTGAAGTAGGCCGGTTCTGTGTGATGATGCTTATTGAGAGCCTCATCCGATTCCAATCTGTTATTTATTTATTATGTTAGAAACTGTATGCATGTATGTGGAGATTATAGAAACCTGAAAGGCTAGAGAGAGGTGGGGGAATTACTTGGCAATGCAGTGGAGCGTAGATCAGCCATCCAGAGAGCCTTTGGCACAGAAGATGTAGGCAGAAGCACCAATGTTGTGTTGCTTTCCGTTGCCATCTTCAATGCGTTTTTCACGTTTGGATCGATATCTGAAACAGTGATCACCACGCTGGGGTTGTGGATCTTGATCAGCCCTTTCATGCTGGCATACACAGCTTGCAAAACAGGCACTTCTGAGTTTGAATTCCCAGTTACAGCACCAATCCCCAGATCGAATATCTTGAATCTTCTCTCTCTGCACACTGCTTTAGGCCACCTCAAAGCAGTAGCAGCATCCTCACAGGGGCAGAAACTCCCCCCTGATACGACGATATAGGCCTTCTTTCCAACTGTGCTTCTGAATTTCTCAAGAAGAGGAGCAAGAGCTTTTACTTCTGCCACTGAGTGAGCATAGAAGAGTGCATCAATCTTCTGAGGATACATGGCTGCCCACTGTGTTATGTAACCTGTAGACAGAGCTTTCCACCACTGCTCGTCTCGAACTTGAACAATATCTTTGAAGATCACTGTTGTTTCAGAAACATAAGCAAGCCTATGTTCACTGTCACCCCATGTTTCTTTATCATTTTGATCCACAGGCAACACGAATGAACCGGCATTTCTATACTTCTGAAGCTGATAGCTGTATGTATACAAATTTAACAAAACATCATGGATCAGATTATCAGACACTCAAGTTAGTGATCTCCAACTAGAAGCTGATCAATTAATTAAAGCATTACCTCAAATGCAGATCTTCACCAGTCATGAAAGTGAAAGGCGTTTCGATAAACAGTGTTTTGATAAGCTCTGCAGAGAGAAACCAGGAGCTAGAGAGAAAATCAACCTGAACAACTCTGTCAATGGTGATACCATAAGCAGGATCAGGCAAATAAAGGCCAGCCTCTTTAGAACGAAACTTTCTGTAGCTTGGGAACGTAAAGTCCTTCTGCCGAAAAGGCAGAATCCTCCCAATACTCCCCAGAACAGAATTCTTGTACTTGTCTGTCCCTGCTACATGTGACAGAATCTGCAACATCTTTGTCCCAGGGATCATATCATCATCAAGAATGTAGACAAGATCAGCTTCTGTTTGCAAGGCCATCTGGAATCTCCCATAGTACTTGAAATCATAGCTTGAACTAATGAAACTAATTCTTGAATTGTTGTAGCTATCAACAATTCTCTTGAGAGACTGCTCATTAGGACTCCCAAATGAGAGCACCCAAACATGATGGAAAGGAAGTGTTTGATGGAGTAAAGAATCGAGCTGGGAACACAAGGTCTTTCGCTTAAAATGGTTTAAAATGACAGTGACTTTTGGGATGTTGGGGCCGTGCAAATCCCACTTGGATTTCATAGCCAGTAACTGAGGCAGTGTCTCGACTCCAATATTCTTCGTTTGGAAACGGAGGACTTGTTCGTAAAGATCCCTCTTCAACTTGATCATGGCAGCATCATCAGACTTCTTCTGCACAAAGTCTATCTTCTCATGCTCACAAACATCAGATATAGATACATTGGTTTCAGGTCTGACAAGAGAGTTAGCAGGTTCGACTTGATAATGATTGACAAGATGAGGGGTGACAATGAGATGTTTCCATTGCTGGGCGAAACGAGTAGCCCAGGAGAAATCAGGTTTGGTCCTCAAATCAACAGAGGGGCTCATGATATAGAGCAAGAATGTGGCGTAAACTGCAAAGGCGAATTGCAAACATGTTAAGACTGTAACGAGGCGAGCTGAGGAGCACTTTTGTGCTCTCAACTTAGCCTTTCCTCCCATGTAATCACTCAGCATTCCTTCTAAATACTCTCCACTTCTCATTGGTCTTGATTATCCCAAAATGACTACAAACCTGCAGCAATACAAGAGTAGTTAATCAGCATACAAACGCAAGAAATAATAATAATTGAAAAGTAAGAAGCATTGGACCTTGAAAATGAAGATATATGACGACAAGAATCATTAAACGATATGAAGATATATAGAGAGGTAAGTGTGAAAGGTAATAAAGCGTATGGAAGAAACACAATAGAAATGCAGCAAGCTCACATGTGATTAGCCCCCTCAAATTAAATAATTAATGACTCAGAAACGAGATTTATGCACTTCCCACATAAAAATATCATTGCTAACTAATTGAAAAAGCCTACAGTTTTGCCGCAATAAGTGCTTTCCCCTCCACAAATCTAATATTCCATCAACCAAATAAATTTAATTAATTTCTCAAAGACAATAGCTAGCGTTGAAGCTTTAAAATGAGATATATTGAATTTCACAGAATTAAATCTGAATAGTCAGATGTTTGTCTTCAGGGAAACTCAAAGAAGTCTCTCACATTTCACAAACTTCAAAAAAGCTAGCAATTAGAAATAATAAATTTGTCAAACTTGATCATAACTATTATTATCTTCAAATAAAAGATTATGCACCATAAACTACAAAAACAAGGCTTAAAAATTATACAGAATCTTTTCAATACCTTGATAACAAAGTAAAATGCAAGAATCAACTGAGTGACGTCAAGCCCTTTTCTTCCTCAACAAATTAAGCTAAAAAGAAAGCTTATAACATGCAGCTTATGGGTATAATGGGCTTCTTATAAGCCACGTAGATGATCATATTATTGGAATGAATGAAGATTGAGTTCGAAGAAACTTATATGTAGGCAAAAAAAGGGTGGGCCGATAGTTGACTTTTGAGAGCTGTTTATATATATGTAAATGAATATTGCAGCAAGCTTTGTTAATGGCTTTTGCCAAACTTTCTAAAGTTGATTTTAGAAGCATAAGCTGTTAATTCTGAATCTTCAATTTTGTTTGGCTATTTTTTAAGGAAATAAGCTGGAAAATGTGTCATTTTTGTTTCTTCACCTTATTTTAATCACTTTTGGCTTGTGACCACCCGGTTTTTTTTTTTTTTTTGCAGGGAAGGAGAAGAAGACAATTATAACAAGAATTAGGTGACTATGAAATAATTAATTACAAGGACTTAAATTTATGTGATTATGTAATAAAACCTTCAACTACTACGTTGAACAAAATTTAAATACTAGTTTCTGTGAGATTCTTTGGATGATTTAAGTTATTAAAAAAAAAACAAAGTTATATACTATGTGCATGGAAAACCAATTGTATGTGTCATCATCTAATGATAGAAATAATGTCGAGTTAGTTACAAGTTAGTCGATGAGAGGTGATTGTATAAGTTTGGGAAAAAAAGGTTTTTTTTTTTATTTGTTTTATCTTATTAAATTTTTCATCATTTATTTTTCACATTTTGATTTTTAGTCATCTATATTTAAAAAAATATCATTTTTGAGTCATCTAACTTGCTATAATTGGTAAATTTTTAAAAATTATAATTTAATTTTAACTCCAAAAAAAGTTTTTTTTATTTTTTTTACTAAGAGAACATTAAAAAAAAATTAATCACAAATTATTACTCTTCATCTAACATGCCTAAATTAGTATTAATAAATAAATAAATATTATTTTTTATCTTGATACGTGGATTAAAGTTTTATTATTAATTACTAATATTAATAATTTAGGCATCTTCAACTTAGGCCTATGAATAAAAAATTATTTTTTTAATACAAATTTGTGATTAAAATTTTTTAGTGATCTCTCAATTAAAAAAAATACTTTTTTTGTGTTAAAATTAAATTTTAATAAAAGAAAGGGGATAAAATTATAAGTAGCTCATTATATAAAGAAACTTTCTTTTTTAACCAAAAGTTTGGAACTATTATGATTTAGTCAAGTGAATTTTTTTTTAACCATTGTATCTTGGCAAAAACTTTTGTGCACAAGGTGCACGAATCCAAATTTGTGCACAACAATACTATTATATTATATGAAGTAATATTGTTATATTATATGAGTGATACTGTTATATTATATATAATTTTAACAGTATTACTCATATAATATAACAATATTACTTCATATAATATAATGGTATTGTTGTGCACAGATCTGGATTTGTGCACCTTGTGCACATGAGTATCACTCTTGTATCTTTAATGAAATTAACTCGATACCAACCTATACCACCATATTACACTCTCGTATCATTATTAATGTAGCATGTAGCATCATAATACACCCTTGTACCATAACTAATATAGTATGTACCAATTATTAATGTAGTTTGTACCACCATATTACACTCTCGTATCATTATTCATGTAGTTCTAACCATCATATTACACCTCAAATATTAGAAGGGTAATGTTGGACAAAAAACATTTCTCTTGACTAAAAAAAAAGAACAAAATTTAATAATTTGACATTAAAGAATGTTTATATGTAAAGATGGTTAAGAAAGGGAATCCCCACAAAAGGAAGTTACCTAGTATAACCGTATAGTAGGCTAGAAAACTAAAAAATGGTAATTTTTAAATATAGAGGATAGAAAATAAAAAAGGTGAAAGATAAATGATGAAATTAGGTCAACTTACAGAAGAAAAAAAAATCTTTTTTTTTCCTAAAGAGTTGTTTGTTTAATTATTTATTTATTTTTGGATTATTATATAATTTCTCTATTGTATTTGAAAGTAATTTTATATTCTTCTATTTAATATTTAACATTTTATTACTTGTCTGTGAAAAAATTGATATATTAGCGCCACTAAATATAAAAATCAATTGAATTATTTGATATATGCTGATATAATAAATATTGAACTTTATTTACAAATTTTTTTTCTTATATCTTCAAAATTTACATTAGGGATATAAAATGAAGTGGTCAAAGAAAAAAAAAAAAAAAGAGAGGAGAGTATACTTGGAATTTTAATACACTTCAATACTATACATATATATATTTGCATCTCAATGATATTTAAAAATTATGATATGTACATGAAGGTTTTTTGTTTTGCTTGTGGTGGTGAAGTAGGTAGGCTGAAAATGTTAGATGATGAGTGAGTAAAAGGGTCACATGGTGGTAGCATGATGTGCATGCAGAGTGGATCTCATTCACGTGCACAAAGGGCGCAAAAATTCTTGGCATAATTAAGAAATAATTACATTCTTAATTTTCAGATTCCAACATTAATATAATTAATTTATATTATTTCATGGTCAAAGCTCTAAAAAAAGCATTTACTTTTGTAACCAAGTCAAAGTAGGTCTTTCTACGTTTTACACGTAACTCATCCAAAAGTGCCGAACCCACTCATCATTTAGCAAAATTAAGGTGGGAATCCAAACTTGACCTACAGTTTTTGGTCTTCTAAATTCAGTTTGTAATGCATCATTAAATCATTTATCATCCCATTAATAATTATCTACTTATTCTAACTATGTAATTAGTGTTCTCGTTAGATGAGTTTTAATTATTCCTATAATTGTGCTTCAATTTCACTGATGAAGCTATATCTTAGAAAATACACGAGTATTTTAGTTCCAACTAATTAATTTTGAGCAAAAAATGAGTTTACAGAAACTTTTATGTATATATGTATGCACAATCCAAACCAATTTTCATAATTTTATGTCTGTTTTATGAGTCATTGGTTGTCAGTTAACTCATCTCAATGAATTGAATCGATCCATAAGACTATCTAACAAGAGTCTTATTCAAATGGATTATGGTTCTAAAAAAATTACTTGGATCAGATTATATTTCTAAATCCCAATTTGTTAGAGTGTAATCCTACTCAGATATGAAAATCTAATGGATTATTGTGTACATTGTTGTTAGAGATTGAAGTATTTTCTTGACGAATTTTGAGAGCAAATTAGTTGAAACGACTTTTTTCTTACCATTAGATTATAGTTTAAACTTTAATGACAACGTGGACATAATGAAGGACCTCTAACAGTATCATGTGATGTGACTAACAATTAAAAGCGCTCATGGGAAAATATAGTTTATGAGCAAATAATTAATAGAATTCTTCAAATTGGGGCTTTTTTTTTATGTTATGAATTTCGATCAATTGTTAAACAGTTGGTCAACACTCAGAGTGTGGTTCTTTATTGGTTGGCTGTTTGTATAAAATGTGGAGTAATGCCTAAATACACTTACTCGAGGCATTTTCATATGAAATAATTCGATCTCACATTATTTCATCACCATCACTTTAGAGCTATATTTTAATTGCCAAATATATTCACAATTTATGAGAATTTCAGGTGCAACCATAATCCACATATAAACTTGTGAAATAAGTTTGATGCGGAGATAATGAATTCCGTCTCATAATTATATTAATGAGATTGTCTAATATGGGGTTTTGTGTAAGAAGGTTGAATTTGTGAGTATGGAGAAAGAAAATTTTATTTTATTTTTCTTTTCAATTTGTAGATTCTTCGCACCACAAATTTAATACTTTCAGAAGTTATAAATTGGTCTTATTAATCTACAATTGTCAGAAAGTTAATATTCTTAAATACATCATTTACTGTCTTGCCATGTTATATGATTTTTTTTTTAATGCAAACTTCAATTATTATTTGACTTTTCGTTTATCTATCAGTTTGTTTTCACGCTCCAATTTGCATTAATTTATTTGATTAATTCTAAAAGTCATCTTTCTCATATACTGAACACACTTGATCTTCGGTTGCAGCTCGAAATTCATTTTATATTAAATATCATATATTTTATTCTAACAATATTATCATAATGTGTGACAAAATGAAAAGCTCATAATGACAAATTGACACTGCCATGCTTCTAGCTAGATTTGCAGATGCAAAAATTGTTGATTAGACTTTTGAAATCAAGTTTAGATGTAATAACTTTTCAATAGATAATAATTCTTACACCATTTAATCTAGTTTCTCCCAAATATTGTTTTATAATATTTATTTAATTTCAGAAAACTTCTTTCAGCAAATACAACTAACAATGATAATCATTTGTCTCATTGTACTTGTTTCCGAAATCGACATACAAATTAAAAGGCATTGTAAAAGGACTTATATGATAAATAGTTATCTTCCCAATTCCATAATTATCTGCTTTCAGAATATAAAAAAAATTAAAAAAATTCAATGGAGGATAAAATTGGAAGATTTAACACAAATTTCTCATGAATTCATAACACAAATTTTAATTATATTTTTTGCTAAAACATCAAGTATCATGAGAGCGAGGGATATTGTATATACAATAAATCAACTTCAAAAACGATCTACCTCTTTTATAAGATCAGATGTTTTAATTCCAAAAATAAATCAAAGATGAACATTATACTGCATGCATGTTCAAGAAATAAAACATAAATATCGAAAGTTGACTTGAGGCTGATCCAATAAAGGACAAAGTTGACATGAGCTGTAACGGACTACCTCTATCATTGTGGAAATTTGGGCCCAAAAAGTAAGAGGCCTTTTGCCTATCGATTGGGCCACTAAGATAGTACACCGTGCATATTACTTTGATTTTCAATATTTTAGTTTTTATTGTTCCGATACAACTTGTGTGAAACTGTCTCATTAATCTATTCGTGAAACAAATCCGTTACAATTTATAATTTGAAAAATAGATATTGACTGGTAACAAATAAATTTGAGTTATAAATATTTGTCTCAATATAAGTTTTTGTAGCTTTTTTATTTATTAAAAATTGAAGTTTCATTTATGATCCAATACATCTGACTTGTATCTTCAAACACTAGAAAAGGGTCATGACTTCAAAATATAAAAAAATATGTTTTAAAAATATCTAATTAGAGTGGGCATATAAGGGCATTGAACAACTCTCATAGATATCCGTCCCCACCAAGAGTATGAAAAGTCAACTTATCTCTCAAGTGAAGTACATATGGATGTACTTATGTTTTTGTGAAGTCGACCATCTCCTCTTACTCATATTGAAATGTGTGCAGAATTCTATCTTCTTTTGTAGTCAACAAATCCATGACCCTTTAATGGTCTTAAAGCTCTAGCATTTGGTGATGTAGTCAAACCTGTCGATTGCCCATGGTGACTCACTCTTAGCTCATCCCATCTTGATAATGATCTTACAAAATGAACATTAATAAATTTGAAAATATACAATAACAAAAAGTAATAGTCTCATGTATAATTTCAATATTAAAAATAACAAGTAAAGAGAGAATTGTGTGCTAAAGTTGATGTACAAATTTAAATGGATTTGTGTAAAATGATCCTGGTACTTTGAAATGTAATAACTAATAAGAAGAAGATGATCAACACTTGGCATTTTCAATGGTCTTTCTATCTATTTGATATAATAGTGTCAAATGATTAAACTTTACATTGTAGATGACTTGTGTGATCAAACTCAATATATTCATTCATCATCGTCCACGGAAGAAAAATCGGGCTCAGCCGGCTTCTGCAGGGGGCTAGAATCAACAGAATCAGCACGCTTGTGATGAAGTCCTCTCCTACTTGCTGCTGCCAATCTTGCTGCATTAAACGCGAATCCTGAACCAGCTGGTGGATCATGCACTACTACTGCTTCTTCTTTTGATGCTTCGTTTTCCATGGCTCTGAGCTTGGCTGCACTCTTGCGTTTCTTGTATCTTCTCCACGCTGCTTGAATGAAACACGCTGCCCACGCTCTCCATTGGTGCGAGTAGAATCTGAACTTGTGCCTCACCTGCTTGCTGTGCAGTCTCCTGAACTGTCCTGCAACGAATTTCAGGTCTTCTGCTCTTAGAGCAAATGCTTCCACTTCCGAAATGGCTTTCACCGTACGAGTGGATGACGGAAGGATGACGCTGGGACGCGGGTCCAGGGCCCACGTCAGCAGCTCCTCCCCACAGAAGTCACTCGGCCCTAATCTGCACGAGTTGAAGAACCCGGTGCGGCCCCCGTTTGTGGTGTACGAATCCAGGTTCCCTCGGATTATGAACAGCATCTCGTTCACCGGATCTCCCTCTCTCACGAAGCACGTTCCCTGGGTGGATAGAGCCGGCTTAAGCCTCTCGCATATAGCGTCCAGCATCCTTTCATCCATTTGATCGAACAGAGGGACCCTTCGGACAAGATCATAACATAGGTGCCGTTTAATGTCTCGTCTGAGATCGAGAGGGAGTCCTTTGAGCAGAGACTCCTCGTCGACTCCTCTAGTGGCCACCCATTTATACTGATCATACTTGCGAACCGATTCCCTTAGCTCCTGGGGTAGCTGCCTATGATGCATCCACTGTTCACTGTCTGTTCTTCTGATCCTCCATTCTTCTAATCTAACCGTTGTCGACTGGAGATACGTCTGCATATTCCCTATGAGCAAAGCGAACAGAACCAGACCCAGAGCTGCCATTATTATCGCAAAGCTTATCTCTCCAACGTACGTGCTGGTGGCTAGGTTTTGCCCCAAAGAACTGCAGCAATATAATCAATCATGCATACAAGTCTTCAAGAGTTTGAGAAGCATCGATTATATAGACATACCTGAGGTTCTTCAGCCCCCACCACAGACAGTAGAAATACTTATTGAAGAACTTTGCTGATGTCACCTCAGAAGAAACTGCATCTCCATAAATACCGAAAGGATAACCCTTTTCCGAATTGCATTGATTTGTGACGTTGCTTGATAAGAACCAGGCATTTCTTCCAATGTTCATAACTGTACGGCAATCAAAGTATGTGTATTGACAGGATGGACTCTCAAGATCACAGGCATGTCTCCAACAGGCTTCTTGCCTCTCAATTGCTAGGAGATACCAAGAAGCACCTAAAATCTGGATATTAACAGATAAAGAATCACAGAAACAAGGTTATGAACAAACGATATTGACATGGAGTAGAGGATAAGCTTACATGGCTTGCTAACATGTATAGCATCAAATTATAAGCAGCTCCAGCCCATGCTGTTTCTGTGACAACACCTGTAGCCTTGACTATTTGCGAGGATAGTGGAAATATAAGTATAAGTCTGGGAATATACTGAAATATAATGATGAACCTAAGGACATTCTTGGTGTTTGTCATTGTGGATCCTCTCAGGTTAGGGATAATACCCCAAATCAATATCTACAAAAAAAACACCAATTATGAATCACCAAGACGAGGATGGATCAGAACATAAGAGACTAACCTGAGGAAGAGGAAGGGCAGCAATGGCATCGAGCCAGAAATATTTGCGCAAGTATCTTGAAGCTATTTTTGAAGAGTCTATTACGAGCTCTCCTCTACCAAACACGCGAGAGGAAGGCGCCACATAGGCAGTACGAAAACGAATATATATTTGAATTGTGTAAAAGATATCTGCTATTGATCTTATGATTGTTAGAATAACTTCAAGAGTCATTCCAATATCTATGCAAACATTTTCCTTCACCACTGGCAAGTAAAAGAAGAGAGGGTCCACAAACAACGATACTAAACAAGCTACTAAGAAAATCTTGTTCCATCTACGAATCCCTGGTCCTCGAGGATCCAGTATCCTCTTCTTCACTCTCTCATAGTCCTCTGAGAATACTCGAGATAATACTTTAGCTTTCAGTGATTTCCCACCCAAATTCTCACCCTTTTTTGAGCTCGACTCTGCTACTCGTGTTCCATCAATTTTATATTTTACTTTAACCACATTCTCCCTTGGGAATTTTGCAAATTCAACATCATCCTGAAACCTACAAAGTAATAGTGAAAAAATTAAGTGAAGAGCGAAAATATTCAAGAATTTGATCAAATAGTAAGTGAAAAGGTAACACAACACACCTTACAGATCTTGAATTATTGAAAGCCATGGCACTTGATCATGAAAACTTGCAGTTGCTACAGATATCTAATTTGATCTAACGAACACCAAACAGCGAAAACACTGTTAATATCAGGAAGAAAATGATTGACAATGAATTCATAGCCACCAGTGGGGAAAAGTGAACAGCTGTGCTTTGATTCATAAGAAATCATGTGAGCAAAATAAAAGCAATCTTCAATTAGTAACAGAACCTATTGTGAAAAGATACAATGTCAGGTCAAACATGTGACTGATTCTTTCAATTTCTGAGGTTTTTGTCTATTTCTAAAACCACTTTACTAAATTGTCAACTTTTCAAATTTCATGTTCAGTTGAACCAGAACCAGACAATGACATCAACAATTTATTTCTTCATTCAATGTAGCAGATGTGGATATAGGAATAACAGCTCTATATATGTATATGTATCATGAAATAGGACAAAAAACACACTCAAAAAATCAAGATTTTTGATCTAAATATTGAAGTAAACAACTCAAGACAACAAAAACAGGACATCATCAGATGAACACAACTGAAAACATATGATTCTTGTCATGAATCCCAGAAATTTGTTAAAGAAAAAAAAAAGTGTATATATATTATATATATAAAAAAAACTTACAGAAATTTCCCAGTCTTTCCATTCCTTCTGATTAGTTATGCTGTTTCTCCCACTTCAGTTCAGTTTTCTCTCAAAACTGTATTGAGAATATGAGAATCAAATTAAAAAATAAATAATTTGAGAACCCACCAAAGAATAAAACAAAAAAGAAGGGTGCATATTGACGCAAAAAGAAAAAAAATATAAAATCAGGGGGTTAATTACAATAAAGTCTCCATCTTTCCTTGTTCTAGCAAGTTGCCACCCCAGAAACTCATCAGTTATTTTTGCTCTGAACGAGACAACAGCATGAACATGAAAAAATGTAATAATTAATGAACAAATTTATGACATTACATGAGTGTTTAAATACGATGCATCTACATATACATATATCTACTGTGTGTACTGTGTGAGAGAGACAGAGATTATCACACTGCCCACATATGTCCAGAGTCCAGACTAGAGAAGGTTCAGAATGGGGTGGAAGTAGGGAGCTTTTTTTTTTTAATAGATAAATAAATAAATGTGTAGTTATAGTAAATTTAAGTATTTAACATTAATTTTTTTAAAGATCCGAGGAGTTGACTAATATGGACTTCGGACCTATGATATGTTGCCACGTGCATTTGGGGGGGGGGGGGGGTTTACTCACGATTTTCTACCGTAAAAGAAGGGCGTCACAGTAATAAGTAATTAAACTAAGTAATTTTCTTTTGTGTAGTGGGGCATGTGTAGATAATATGCATCAAATAATATAATATATACTTAAAAATACATAATATTTTACATTTCTCTCCAAAATAAGTGTTAAGTAAAAAATATATGTTTCGAAATAGATGCCGTTTTTGAAACTTAAATAGATAATTACTCTTTAATATTCTAAAGTTGCCCACATTTATTCTTCTTAATTAAATGTTTTAGTATTTCAAAATGAGCCTTGATATCAAAATAACACTTAGTACTTAAAGTTAGACAAGAAGAAAAGAAATAATTTTTTTCATATATCTCCAATTTGACATCTTTTTAGTGTGAAATGTCATTGAAATAAGAAGTCAATATTCGCAAATAACATTTTATGCATACTGTCTGTATATGGTATATTGAAATTTTCAAATTGGGTTTTATAAATAATGGAACCAACCCAAAATCTTCTCTCATTGTTATGTACTTCATCCAGTGTAGTTGACCCATCAAAAATTCTCCAGTTCAACGTATTTAATTGGTTTAACACGTTATGGCCAATGAATTTAAGCACTTGTCTGTGTTAAATTAACAGTATAAAGTTAGAAATTCTTCTTATAATTATGGAGCATTTGGCAACATTAAAACGGTCATTTCTTCTAGAAATTTTGACTCTTTCCAGCTGGTAATGTTTGACCATCAGGGACTCAAGTGGCTTATTTATACATTGACTAAATCTACTCAACTTTTAGCAGTTTATTTATAAAGTAATACACGAAACAAAAAATTCAAGGAAAGAAAAAAGCGTAACGTATAGGGTGGTGTAGGAAGATTGAACAGTGGCGTAAAGAGATAGGGGACACAATGTGTGAAGTCCAGGCTTAAAAAGCTGGGTTTTGTCTTAGAGATCTCAACACTGGGGCATTTTCGTAAATTCAGTTGGGTAACTGGATTTGATCCACCAACCATAACTGGACCTTGGGCCCAGTTACAGATGGCCTCCATTTAAAATCTTGTACCCTAACGGACAGCACGGAATATGCCTGCACCGTCAACAATTTAATGCTCGCTCGCTCTCTCGCTCTCTCTCTCTCTCTCTCAACCAAAATGAACTAACACTATGTTTATCAACAAACTCCCACAACCCAATCTTTTAATAAAATATTCATTTCTCTCTCCTCCACATACACAACCTACAACAAAACTCAACCTCTACAATTTTCACACTTTATCAATAACATCAACCCAACCTATAACAATTATTAATTTAATGATTTAATAATTACATATATATATTTTATAATCAATTTTTTATTATTTGAATTATGTACGAAATATATTAAATTATATGATATTCCAAATTTGTAATTAAAAAAAAAATGACCAACTTAAAATAAGTTACAATCTCAATAACAAAAATAAAATTCATAGAATTGAAATACAAAATTATTATTACATAAGTCAAGCTACAAATTTTTTGATCTCAATATTAGTCTCTATTTATAGAGGGAAAAAAATCATGAATTTTAGTAAAAAAATTTTTTATAGATAATTGAGTATATAAAAAAATATCAAAAAAATCACATAAACCAATCATTGATTGACAAGTGGCAAAATTTTAGATAATTTGATAAAAGATGTTGGAAAGTGTGCACAACCCCATGTTGGTTCTCCGCCCGGTTGTGGAAAATTGTATGAATTTTGTTTTTTTTTTGTCTTCTTCTGAAAACCGGTCGTATGACCACCTTGATAAAGGTAGTCTAAGAAATGATAATATGTTCTTTAAAAAGGAGGCTAAGTAACATAACCCCAGTAAATGTTTGGATCATAACAAAGCAAATTAATAATAATCATTGAAAACTTTGAGGGCTTTCACAGAAATTCACAGGGTTTTCAACAAAACTAGGATGCTACAGAGTGGATATATAAAGGAGGCAAACAGGAAAAAGGGGGGCATATTTGAAGCAGCAAAATTGATGTCAAAACATGAACAATTTGTATAATTGCATCAACTGTATACTATTCCTGTGGAGCAGAAGCGGCTTCTTTCAGACATGATCTCATGATCTTCCCTAGCTTCGAACAAGCATCAAGACATAACTGCATTGCCTGCACCACACATAAATTAGCACTCCAACTACAAATTATTCATAATCTTTACTACTTCACAAGAATGCTTTTCACCATCTAAACTTTTCCTCTTCACACTTAACCGCATGAAATTTTAGTGATGTATACCTTACAATGAGAGGGCCGCTGCAGGAAACTTTTGATGTCGCACACCCGTGAGAAATTATTAAAATGTCCAAAAATAACATTTCCAAATGAGGTTCTTTCTACACTTTAAATTTTATCAAGATGAAAGAAGCATAGGAATAGTGGGATATATGTGTACAACAGCAACAAGAACATGCTCCTCTTAGCAGCATGTTGTCACGATAAATTTTGGTCATAGACCTCAGTCCAATTAGGGTTCTAAATACTCTCTATTTAGTGTTCCTTTTACGTACAGTTTGAACTGCAGACAAATACAAAGCGATTTACAGATGGAAAAATCAGTGAGTTGACATGTTTACCTCATTTATCTTTGTTGTTGACCACTCTCCCGTGAGAGTCATCTGTGTAATCTCGTTACGTGATGGCATGCAAGTAATCATAAGGCTCCCGTCTTGATGGCTTTCTTCTTCTGATACAGGGTCAATGAGAATATTCTTGCCAAGACAAGACTGCATGAATCAAGAAATGGTGAAATGTGATACATTTTATTTCATTCAAAAGTTTACAAGTTTATAAATCCATTTAGTCATAGAAGGTTGCAGAACTCCAGTAAACTCCATATAATTTAAATAAATACAATAAAACAAATTTGATTTGCCAATTCAAACAGTCTTTTTTGGCATTTGATATTTGTTATACACTTCTATATCCTAATAGTAGGAACTCCATTTTGAATTCAATTAGATGTTCATGTAAATGAAGCATAATTATGTAGTCCTATATCTAGTAGATGGACTGAGATTTCATGTGCTATTTTTATCCACCAATATGAAGTGAAGAAATCTAAAATCAGAAGCAACACGGGAATGGTGGTTACATACTTGTGATTTTATTCAGGAACCTTTTCTAATAATAGAAGTTTGTTGTCTGAGAGATTGGATTCAGATAAGAACGGGGAGAAGCAATAATGCTCTTTATTGGATCTCTAAAGGAATTGGCCACATGGAAGTACACAAAAAGAAAAGGTACAAGTGTGTGAATCATACCACAGAAACAGAAGCAACCATGTCATATAACAGGATCCCTGCATCAGCTAGAGCAAGACTGGCACATGTTGTAATTACTGGAAGATCGCCTGTCGCAGAAATACATGGTTCTTATAAGCATTACAGGGAAAATGTCTTCAAGATTGACTGGCATCAAAGACTGGAGATAAACATGATATAACAATTCGCTCAACACAGAGGGAGTTGAGAAGAGATCTGAATTTGCTCAACTTTGTACTTACTTCCACCAGATTCCAATACCAAAGCAAAGACGTCAACAGTAGTCTTAGGGAAAGATTTTAGTATAATGGCACCCTCCAGAGATTTATGGAGCATGGACGAGAGATCCTTAGCTTCTGGAGTCTGGAAAGCAAGTAGCTTTAGTTTCAGATACATAAGATAACTATGGAGTGCAAAACAGAAAAAAGGGAAGGAGAGAACAGCATCAAAAAAGAAGATAATTAACCTGACCACGAACAGAAGTGGCAAAAGTCGTATAACTGACATTACAATTCAACCGTCCTGTATTACTATACATCATTGCTTTCTTACTCTCCCTGGGACCAAATCTGAATGGCAAAAACCCATTTAAATTTTCAGCATGCTCCATTATGGAAGACGTATCTAAAAGGAATTTGGAAATGGAAAGATGCACCATATATTGTTGTTTCAAAACACTCCATGCCAAAATCACTTTTCAAAATCTCATCTAATGGGAACTTTTGGATAGAATCTAATTCTCACTAATATTTGTCAATGTTAAATGCATAAATCATACCCATCCATTCCAACTTCTAATGAAGCTTTAGATTTCAGAGTGCAAAAAATAATTCCATAGTTTCTTCAACTCAACAAAATCAGAAGTTGATAAAGAGTAAGAAATAACTCAATTTAAACTTGTACTACCTTGGAACAGAATAAATGAAATCAGATAAAATGAAATTAAAATAAGAAAAAATGGTACGTAGACTGAATTCACACTAAGATAAAGAGTTCAAGAAATCATCCAAAACTTTTCTATAAAAGCCTTGATTCATTTTCATTCTTCCAACTCAACAATCCCAAACCATAAATATCGCTAATGCAGCAAAACTTATGCATTAAAAAAGGGGTCAAAATGGGATGCTGGAAAATAGTATTGAAAATTAAAAAAAATTGATAACACAAGCATGTGCAGACAACATACACGAGGAGGTATAGCAACTTGAATAGCTGTTATAGTGCCTTATATATCAAATCATACATGCACTTACACAGATACAATGACCTTGGTGTTTCCGAACTCTGCATAAGCAGACCCTGAAGCAGAATTTACTGCCCCAGTCCTTAGAACTGCAGGATTCAAACAAAATGATCATGAATAAGTCTTACCATAAGAGTATTATGTAAAATATATTAAAGAAAAATGGCAATAAACTTTAAAATGAGCATACTAATGAGATTGAAAAGGGTATATGGAAGAGGAAATCCAGTACTGAAACCATAACAATTTTGAACCCTGAACTTATTAAACCAGAATTCTGGCTTATGAATATCATCATGTCTGACCTTATATGCAATTTAACTCTACCGTTTGAACTTTGAAGCTCATCCCACTTAGCTCATATCTCATCAGTTTAAGGATAAAATGTAATACATTATAATATAATATGAGCCAAAATATTCATAATTTTTTTCTATTCTTAACAATAAATTAAAAAACAATCTGTTTTCAAGAATAGAGACTTGTGATTACCAAAGGGGTTTCGTTTCTAAACTTAGGCAGCCATTAACAAAATGACACTGATAGAATGGCTTAGATACAAGTAACAATGCCAGCTTATTTGACAACAAATGCATACAAAAATAATAAAAATTGCAAGGACAAATAATCACCAAGAAACACACTGATAGAACAAATATGTTCATGTTAAAATTGTTCAACAGAAAAGGTGCCCTGATGAAAGATAAAACAAAAATAGCCCAAATGAAGGTCAAGTAATGGTACTGTGATGGCCTCTTTTTTTTTTTTTTTTTGCCCATTGATTTTATAGTTCAAATGGTCCTCAACTCAGTCTCCCATAGAGCTTTTATAAAATGTCTTTTGTAGAGAACATT
Source organism: Scutellaria galericulata (assembly GCA_946896805.1). Classification (NCBI taxonomy): domain Eukaryota; kingdom Viridiplantae; phylum Streptophyta; class Magnoliopsida; order Lamiales; family Lamiaceae; genus Scutellaria; species Scutellaria galericulata. The sequence continues at coordinate 19,958,438 of OX335792.1, read as the reverse complement.
TTTAGGCTTGATTATTCATTAAGTTTCCTAGATTTTCAGCAATTGTATTCCATCAACATAGTCTATATTTGTTGCTTATATTGAGTTTCCATGTAGAAACCAGACTCATCAGTCATAATGCATAAAAAGACTATTCATTACTAGCTTCTCTCACTAATACAAATCCTCTCTTTGCAAACAAATCTTAATGATGTATGATTTCTTTCACCTAATATGGCTGAAATATGAATTTATATCATGTGAGATTCTGAACCCTTTCAAGGCCACAGTAGAGGTTCCTCCCCAGTAAAAATGAATCGATGTCACATCCCATCAGGCATCAACCAAATACACCATGAGGTAGGACTGCATACAACATACTTCTAAGATAGCACAAATGACATGAGACTGGTCACTGCTTTCTTGCTCTCAGATTTAAAACATTATATATGAAACAGAGTTCTAACATAAAATTTCACCCCTAACCCTCAAGTACAGAAACATATTCTTTGACATAAAAAGAAAGATGATAATACATAATCATGGTAAAAAAAATATGCACTTCATCATTTCCCAATTTAATTTATCATCTACTTAAATAGGTTCCAAAGTTACAATTCCCCTCTCTTGTGTCCCAATCCACCTTCAACCAAAAGGCAAGAAACAGGAAGATAGAGATGACTCTAACATGGGCTCCCATGACAAGCTTTCTATTACATTCTTTGTTTCTATCCACATCTATGAGTAATGATACTTCAAATCAAATAAAACCAAATGCTAAGAGCAGAGCAGCATAACATTAAAAGAAAAACTGTCTATATTAAAAAAATGCCATGCAAAAATGATATTTTAAAGTGCCAGCAGTTTTCTATTACCTTCTTGTGAAACCAAATATAATACTCACTAAAATTGTAAGAAGAATTAATACTAATTAATCAAGAACGAAAAAATAAAAATAAAAATCTTAATCCACAATTCTGCATATGGTATAAACATATCAATATTGAATCATCCGATCAAGAAACAACACTTCAGGTGTACCTAAGAGCAAATAGCAAAACCATTGAAACTGAAACGTAAAGTTGTAAATTTTCAAAACAGTACTGAAATGTCAGGACAAGAAAATAGGATCCCTCCCAATAGCTTAGCAATAAAACTTGCGCATTGTAACACAAACAAATACACATAAATGTAGAAAGATTATAGAAAAAACGCACATGCGGGGCGGCACTGGTGGAGGGTACGGCCATCGGAGCGGACCCAGTCGGAATCGGTTAGAGTGGGGGCTCTCCTCCTTTTCTGACCGGTCAGAGACGGCGAGTACGTCGCCGGCGTGGCATTTGATTTTCCGGCCATCCCTAATAGGCGTGGGGTGGGGGTGGGGGTGGCTGTGGCTCGTTGAGTGTTTTGTGCGAGGTTTTGAGTTAAAACTTTTCAAATTTCAAATTAGGTCCTCTATTGTTACTAATTTGCACCTTGTCTTTTTTTTTATATGTACATACATTTTTTAAGTATTTTGATGGAAGCCATTAAAAGGAAAGGAATTTTGAGGAGGATAAATTTCATAATAAAACCCAAGTTATAGATTAGTTTTTAATTCTAGAATCAATTTATAAAGTTTTTTAATAAGGGTTTAATTTAACTTTTTTTTTTCTCAATTTAAGGCTTGACATTTAGATTGAGTTTTCAATTCTAAATAAAATTTCATTTTCTTTTTTTTCTTTTATTTATATTCGTAGATTTATTAATATCACAATATGTATTTATATTCAAAATAAATTATAACAAGTTAGTGCAATTTTGAAACGATTTTCATTCGACTTGTATTAATTTATATATATATATATATATCTATATATATATATAATGAAATTCATATAATTAAGATTCGTTTTGTTTTCTTAATTTTATGAATAAAAGTACAAAAATCTAATTTTAATATTAATCAATTTAGTATAAATTATATTTTATGAATTGAATGAATTATATTTTTCTTTCTTTCTTTTTTTATATAAATTGATATATGTCGGATGAAGATCGTTCCAAAATTACACTAACTTGTCTTAATTTATCTAAAATATAAATACATATTAAAATATAAATAGATTTATAAATATAAATAGATTTATAAATATAATTAAAAAGAAAAAAAAATGGAATTGCATCTTGATTTGAGAACTCAATCTAAATTTCAAATTTTCAAACCTTAAATTGAGAAAAAAAAAAAAAAAGTTAAATTGAGCCCCTTATTGAGAAATTTTAAAAATTGGGTCTAAACTTAAGAAATAAATTATAAATTGGGTTTTGTTATAAAATTTATGTGTTTAGGAGATATAATATTTTTTTTAAAATTTAAATGTGGGTATATTTAATTTGGTTAAAAAGAATTCTGTAATGTAATTATAAAAATAAAAAAACTCGATTTTACTACTACACTTAAATGTTTTACTTGCTTGTCGCATGCTTTTTTGTTTTATTAATTTTTGCCATTTATTAACAAAAGAATAAAAAGGCAAAAGACTACAAATATGGAAGTGGAAGGACCAAAATATGCATTTCACCTTAAAAGTAACAAATTTTAAGCAGTCAGCATTGCATATCGTGGTTATATTGAAAAGCAGAATAATTAAGCTATCCAGTTTGGTTATAAATGTATAAATGATAAGAAAATAGTGAATATAAAAGAAAGGGAATTAATAAGTAAAAAAAGGAAAGCATTCCATTAACCATCTGATTCTTTTCTCTTGTTTTGAAAACTTGAATATACAGAGAGGACAAGGTTCCAACTCCTAACCTCCTCTGAACCACCACCTACCTCATCATCTAAACCAATGAAGAAACAAAGCTAACCCCAACCCTGTATCCTAAGCACTATTAGTATTTACAACTCAAATTACTCAAAATGATAGAAAAATAAACACATGGAACATGAAAAATCCCTCCTTGCTTTGGTTCTCAGCTCCACATATATACCTGTGGCTATCTGTTTATGTAATGTATTTAGAGTATATGGGACTCAACAGTGGGCATGGAGAAACACTCGAACCGTGGTTCGGTTAAATCCACACCTTCATCCTCTCGCAAGTGGCAACTTCTAGTTTTTGAGGTAAGCAGTATCAGCTTCTCTATGTCATCCTCACCTTCTTTCGAGCAACGAGCTGGCATTTCTGATGTAATTTGCTTGATTTCTTCTGCTGAGGATGTTTCGTAAGCTTCTTCATCACATGTTTCTGGATTTTCGCTTTTTGTCCCACCGGTGAACGAATACTGATGATATATCTACAGTTCGAGAAATTAATTTGAATTCTGATAAAGAATGCTGATGAATGACACAAAGATATGATGATTCAAGTACCTGAAAGGGACGCACTGGCAAGTCTTTCCTCTTAGATTTGTCTGAAGAAATGGTTGAAAGAATTTGGACAACCTCACTCATTGTTGGTCGAGCATCGGGATCCAACAACAGGCACTCCTTTGCTAGGTAGGCCATTACATACATCTCTTCTTCTTCGAAATTACCTTTCAGACGTGGATCAGGCAACTCTGAAATCACTCTTTTACTGTCATATAGATGAGGTGATGCCTGTAATGAGATAAGTATCACTCTTTTAGTATCATCAGATCATTAATTTCAGGCTCAAACATATATAAAGACCGAGTTTCCATACCCATATTACAAGGCTTTGTGAGACTTTATCTGATGACTTGAAGATGGGATTTCTACCAGTGATGAGTTCAAGAAGAACAACTCCGAAACTGAAAACATCGGACTTCAAAGAAGCTCGCCCCACAATGGCATACTCTGGTGCAAAGTAACCAAAGGTTCCTTGCATCCTATCTGGAGAAGTGGAGCCACTGAGAATGCCATCATTATGTAGGTGTTTAGCCATGCCAAGATCAGTAATCTTGGCTCTCCATTTATCGTCTATAAGAATGTTGGTTGATTTGACATCTCTGTGCAATATTCTAGGGGCAGCAGCTTCATGGAGATATTCCAAGCCACGAGCAGCTCCAAGAGCTATCGAAACTCTAGTATCCCACTCCAGTCTCTGCCCCATATCCCCGTCCAGACACTCCCTCAGATTACCGTTGGGAATATACTCGAACACCTGCAGCCTCTCAGTGTTCTTTCCTTGGACTTCCGAACAGTATCCAAGCAAAGTAACCACGTGACAATGGTGAAGTCTTGATATCAATTCTATCTGAATATTGCACCCACACAAAGTTTATTCAATGTTTAAATGACAAATAAGTCTTTTTTGTTGGAAACAAAGAAGCTGAGTAGTAAGTACCTCAGTCAGAAAAATGTGTTGTGCTTCTGGGCCACCTACATTTTTCATTCTCTTAACTGCAACAGTTGTACCATCTCTGAGATTGCCACGATACACGTGGCTGCTTCCCCCAACTCCAATCAAATTGCTATCAGAAAATTTGTTAGTTGCACTTTCCAGTTCCGAATACGAGAAGTGTATTATATTTCCATGAACTGCTCCTGTTCTCCCTAGGAATAGGGAAGTTGTCCTGGGAAAGCACCCTTAAGAAACAAAAAAAAGGAGAAACCAAAACCGAGATGTCAAGAACCAACTACCTGCTTTAGTTAAATATTTTTTTAATATGAGAAGCAGTAAATGTAAATATGCTTCACAATTATAAACATGGGAGTTTGTTTACCTATAAAAGATTTGACAGAGGAATTTGAATATCCTTTGTATATTTGCACTGAAGAAGGCCCATGGCTCATCAAGTTTGTAACACTGTTATAACTCGTTCTATCTGATGAAGATGAAGCCCATAGAACAGGATTGTTATCCTTGCGATAGATGTACCACAATGCTGAAGCAACAAATGCAAGAACCGTGAGGAAAACGCAGAGTAAGATAACTATCAGGACAACTTTTCCTGGAATCCACTTCTTTGAAGGCTCCAACTCTGATAAAGTCCCTGTAAAGACACCATGGAGGACTACATAAGCATGTGCAAGGACAACCTTTTTTTTGAAACAATGATGCTTGATGCAAATGAATATTCAAAATTCTCTTATGTCATGTAATACACATTGATTAAGCTTTAAAAAATTACCAGCTTTGCAATCGCATGCAGTAAAACAGTTGCTGCCTTTATCTTGACCTATTAATCTAGGCAACCCACCAGTATTGCAAATGCATGTCCATGTATTTTCACTCGATCCTCCTGAAGCTGTATGTTGAGAAAATAGCATTTTAGGCAATTTTTTTGGAAAGATGATGCTCCTTAAAGGACAACAAGTTGATCAAATAGACCTGGGTTATCTAGAGAGAATGGTGGCCATGCCTGAATTATATGTCCATTGCTTTTCCAATGAGGAACACTTTGTCCTTCATTATGTGTTAATAATTTATTTATTTTAATTGAGCAAAAAAAAAAAAAAAAAATCAAATGTTTTTAAATTATACCAAATTAGATATTCCAGGGAAGAACTGCAAATAACAAGGTCAACGAAAAGTATAAATTATCCAATAACTTGGCCACTTAACCATGCTAAATGCAGGAGACCAATGTAAATCAGTTTATTCAATGTTTAATACATGGTATAGATTCTTCTAAAACTCTCCAACCAACAGAGAGACTTATTTGTCATCGAAGGCAGTCAAATACCTCACTTGTTATAAGCAGTTTATTATATTTATTTTTGTTTTGCTATGTAAGGAACTATGAGAAGGAAAGTAGGATTTGGAAAAACTCAAGTACTATATCAAGAGAAAAGGTGATACCAGCGCTGCAATCACAAGATGAAGAACAGTTTGCTGTCACGAAGTTGAAGGTGTCTTGACGTGCAATATAGCAGGTGCATGTCCACTTGTTTGTGTCAGAAGGTACATCTGGTAAATGTTAAAACAACACAATTACATTTCTGCCATATAATCCTTGTATGATTCACTAACCTTGCATCGTCACTGGAATAGAACAAGAGATTAATGCTTATGATGTGCAATTGCTTTCGTGAAATGCTGCTGCCGCGTTGTGTATTCATAAATGGCTAGCTCAGTTTCCTAAATTTTAACGTCGGTAAAAGGACATATGGTATAACTAACCACAAAGAATGTGCTGAATCCAGATGCAGTTGATGAAGCAAAAAAGTGCAATTTCCACCCGACGCTTCATTTGGTTGAAACGAACAACAGAACTGAAACGAAAAAATAAATAATGAAAAAAAAAGTACAAACTTCAGAATTAAGAATTCTAATTATCTGCTTTGCAGCTACTGAATCAAAAAAATTGCATAGTTAACACAAATTTCAGAAATAAAATAAAATAAAAAAATAAGCGAGCAAAACTCAGTGCAGAGTAATTCTGAGGGCAGGAGGGAGGGAGCCATTTACATTTTATGATAAAATTTTCCATGAGGACTACAAATATTTTTAGCAGTTTATAAAAGACTCGATTAATTGCTAATAAAAAGTCAGTGGAAAGAATAACTTATCACAATACCGTTTGAATATAATATAAAGCTATATAAAGACTTACTAGCATTTGGTGCGGTTTCAGTGACAGCTTTGATTTTTTACTCAATGTATATCCATGCAGCTAAGTCTTTCTGAACCTCAAAATTTGAACATCTTGTGATGAATAATGTATAAGCTACAACAGCAATGCGCAAATGGGTTCACTGAGCAAGAGGAAAACTGTTTAAGTTAACAGCTCTACTAATAAAGCATTCATCATCCATTCCGTAACAAACTCATAACATAGAAAGGCTCACAGAAAACATTCGTGAAGCTATCGACAGATGCAATCTATCCAAGAAAAGATCCATCCAGCTTCTTAATTTAGTGGGAACATATTCCGTGCAGGACTATTCTGAATATCTGACTTCAATCACTGTTGAATAAAATCAACTCAAAAGTAGATATGTGAAATAACTTTAAATTTTATGAATCACCAACACTATTTCATCAAGTATTTAGTTCCTGAGGAGAGGTTGCTGATCCAATGATAAAGAAAGTGAAAATGATACAGCCATATAGACCACAAACTCTACATCAGAAACCAGCATAATCTCAAAATTGCTTAACATGTTATAGTCACATTACTTTCATAATTACTGTTAATCAATTCATTCCACGTCATAATCTGAAAAGAATGCTTGAAAGATATTTGAAGCACAAGGTCATTCTTACCGGTTGATATTTCAGACTTCAAGCAAGATAAAACCAGGTGAAAGCAAATGGCAAACCTGAAAAATATTATAGCCAAGATTATATAGATTAGAAAGACATCTCAACAAATGATTAAATAAAATGTCAGACGTGAAATGCAGAATAGACAAATGACAGCAAAATAAATAGGAAAAAGACTTGTGACTTTTATTAGAAATAAATCAAGAATCCAAATAAGATATAGTATAGATGTATTATAATCGTGGCCCACCAACCAAACTCTGTGAAAGGAACCCTTTCTCAAACTGACAGGGACTTCTCAGCTATCAAACAGGACATAAACGAATCTAAATACGGTATATAAACAGCAGAATACTCAATTATGATGTGTTTTGTCATCTGATCTTGATTTAGATATTCTAGGATTCTACATAAAGTAATCATATTCCCACACGTTTGTGGCTTGAAAAAGGCAATAAAATTAAATCTTACGAATGGCCCAACGTACGTAGATACATGCCAACGGTTAGAATAGACTTTGCTTCCAAGACATATTCAGAAAGGTTTATGGTCCTCTTTCTCTCTCCCCCCCTTTTTTGTCTGTATTATTTATTAGGAGAAGGATGATGTGTTAGAAAGAGACATGTATAGTTTTCTAATGAATCAACCCTACTACCTTGACATTTTTGTTGTCGGTAAACTTAAAAAATTAGGTGTTTTCTTTTGGCCTTGATTTTTCTATTCAAGAATGTATAGCAAGAGCCAAAAGAGCTATCTTTTTTTTTTTTGTACTCGACTATACATGTAGATTACATACACATGATATACCACAACAATTTCAAAATTAGCATTACTCTGTTGTTCATGTTATGTATTAGGATAAGCCATATTAAAAAAAATAAAAAATGCAGAAGATTATGATTTATATCATTCTAATAATAAACCCAAATCAAAGAACCACCACTTAATCTCCAATTTACAAAACGCACTGCATGTTAAAATAATGCAATGGATTTTCTTTTCCAGAGTGATTCAGCAAATTCTGTAGAAAAACATTTACCAGGATTTTGATTTTTCTTTCTAAATATACCCTATACAACAGATTTAAAAAAATAAAAAATAAAAAGTCACATTTCTGAGCTAATCCTAAATACACGGAAAAATCAGGAGCTAATCATACCTGTAAAACAAGAAATCGGAGGAGCAGAGTTGACTAGAATTAGCTCTGTACAGCCACAGCTATACATGTACCAACGCTAAACAGTACACTCTTCTTCAGAAATCTGATCTCTTGGAATCGCTGTTGCATTGAGAACAGAAATGGAGCTTCAATCTAAGAAATGAAACGATAAATGCGAAGAATTAGACGCAGCTTCTCAAGGTGTATGGATCAGTAGAAAAACTTCCATGGCATAAGTGCATAGCCATGGAAGAGTGTAGAGAGAGAGAGAGTAACGCTCGGGGGTTATAGCATGAGTATTTGCGCGCACAGAAGTGTGTGCATAAGCCCAGCCCAGTGTGGAAGAAGGCCACGTGGGATTTCAGATTTGGTGAAAGTATTAGATGGTACAAGTGCAATACACCGCGGCCTCATTTAAGAATCGTGGAATTGAATTTGAATTGAGGTAAGCGGGTGAAACGCTTTTACTATATTTCAATCCAACGGTCAACCTCAATCGATCTGTTGCATTAACCAGAATCTTGATCGGGAAACCCGTTTTTGTACACGTGTCATGATCTCATTCTACTTGAAATACTTTATTCTTTGCTGTCAAAAGTGGTCCATGGACCAAGTGTGGTCCCCACATTTACCGGCCAAAGTGAACTGATGCAGCTTAATACTTTCTTTAATTTGTCTTACATTTACATTAATCTTTTTCATTAATGAATGTCTATTCTATTTCCTTTTATCAAAAATATGATTACTGTGATTTAAGATTTTATATTAAATTCTAGTAACATTTTATTGTACTTTTATGCACCTGAAGTTGATTGCGAAGCCTACTAATGATATAAAACAAATATTAATTATGATATAATATTTTCATAATAAATCGATATTTTATCTCACATTTTTATTTTTATTTTTGATAGGATTCATAGTGTTTTTTTTATAATATTTAATCAGAAAAGCTTTAAAGATGCAGAATATGAGTAGAGAGAATATGTAATCCTATGGAAGTTCAAATATGAAAAGCTATAGATCTCACTTACTCTCTACTTTAATTTGATTTTTACTGGTATGTTGCTTGTCTTTTGTTTTCATTTGACCGTCTTTTAGTTGAATATGCTAACAAGTAGGTAGGCTTTGAATTTAACTAACACGTTCCTTCTAAATTCAGGACATATTCAATTCCACTGCATCTAATTTTACTGATTTTGGGTGCTAACAGTTTCTATTCAACCGCAAATTGTTTGGTATAATTAAAAGAGTTTATTAATTTTTTCGTACATTAAGTTAGGACTTTTTCGTTTCGGCTGGCAATTTAGGATTTTATGTTTCCAATTTTGGCCAATTTTCCTCAATTTCAGCCCGAATTACTTATTTGAGCTGAAATTTCACTTTTTTTGCACGTGACGCCCCTAATACGGGTTCGGCGGGCTCAATTTGCTGAGGTGGCACGTGATTTAGCGAGGTGGAATTTTTCATTTAATTAGATTCTGCCATGTGTATCTGTTTCTTCTCTCATCTTCCTCGCCAAGCCATCACCACTCTCTCTCTCCTCCCTGCAGACTCGGCCGTCCTTTTGCTCCTCCACAAACACCTCGGCCTCCGCTGCATACCGCCGAGGAATCCCTGCGATTCCGACGGAATATTCCGCGAGCCGCGAATCGTCAACACCTCCTACGTCCTCAGAGTCACGCGCCTTGTCTTCGAATCCTAAAACATTAATGGCAAACTCTCTGCCGCCATTTGCCAGTTGTCGGAGCTGAAAGAGCTCTCCTTGCAAAACAACCACCTCGCCAGTGAAATCCCACCCCAAACCTTCGAGCTAAAGAAGCTCGAAGTCCTCAACCTCCGCAACAATCGCCTCTCCGGCAAAGTCCCGCCGGGACTATCCTAGCTCACCCGCATCCGCCACCTTGACTTATCCGGCAACAACTTCGCCGGTGACCTCAACTTCCTCAAGCACTTCCCCAATCTCGAACAACTCAACCTCACCGATAACATGTTCGCCGGAAAAGTCCCTATCTCTCTAAAATCCTTCCGGAATCTCCGATCCATCAACATCTCCGGCAACAATTTGCTCGATTCCAACCTTATTCCCAAACGCTACATCTTCGCCGAAACATTAGAATTTAATTAAATGAAAATTTTCACCTCGCTAAATCATGCACCACCTCAGCAAATTGAGTCCGTCGAATCCGAATTAGGGGTGTCACGTGCAAAAAACGTGCAATTTCAGCCCAAATAAACAATTCGGGCTAAAATTGAAAACTTAAAGTCTTAAATTACCAGTTCGAAACGAAAAAATTCTACATCGCCAGACCCCTAACTTAATGGACGAAAAAAGTTTTATTTTCTACGAACAACATGACATTATTAAATTTATTATATATCTGACCAATTATGGAATTATCATAGGCAAAACTAAAGGCGTGATGTGATGTTGAGTAAATAGCATATTAATTATGATTGTAAAAGAAGTACAAGTGAGGGAGAAACTATATATAGTCAGCATTCTCTCAAAACCATTTTCATGTACATTTGAAGTGATAGATATACCCATGAATTCACAACGCACTCTCAACCCTTCCCTTCGTCTTCTTATTATACAAACCCAACCCAAAATTTCCATTAAAACTAACAAAAATCACAATGTAAGAATGAATAACAAATTAATGAGAGCATTGCGACATAATCTTGAGAGTAAATTTAGCACACAAAAAATCAATCACCGTGGATGTGGCCTTGCATTGAATGACTTGGTTGGCCTAATTGTAGACCGATTGGCTATAATCATGGTCTGCGACAAGGTCACCATGTCGACCATAGACGGGGTCTGATAAGCCTGGACCAGGCTCGTAGCATCAGTCGAGTCTCCTCGTGCAGTAGCCCTCTGCCAAGAATGTGAGCTCAAACCGGACAACACGTATGCCCTTCCTGATGTTTCGTAAGTACGTCTATTCACCATTCTCTCTTGCATTTCCTTTAACTCAGCGTCCAACGAAACACACAATCGCTCTCCTGCTCGTGCTGAAATGCTCTCTGATAACTGCTTACGACTCTTCTCCAAAATGGAAACAGCAGAAGCCAAATCACCTTCTTCTGCAGCGCCTCTAGCTTCCACCATGGCTTCTGCTGATCGCAGCCTGTTCCGTTGCTTGTCCACTTCCATTGATACCTCAACTTCTCCACTTACATCTGGCCTTTCAATCTTGACAATGCTTGCTGAATCTAGAGTCACCATCTTCTTTGAAACGGGATGCTTGTAAACGTATCGCACCTTCACCAGTGGCATCTCATCATTGGATTCACAAATCGGGATATCAGTCGTTACTAGAAAGTCTCTTTCTTCTTCAGCATACAGGTCTCCAACTTCAATACTGCCCGTTCTTTTATCAGATGCCAGAATTGTTTGGTAGCTTCCAGATTTCATCCAAGTGAGTTGCAGCCTAGGATCAATGCACTCCACTTCCACTTTTAGTTCCTGTACAACGACACTCAAAAGCCCCCCTATGCACTGTGCAAAAGCATCTTGGATCACGTTCTCTGCCTCTATAAACGAAAATGTTCCACCCGAAGTTTCAGAAATTAAATGCATGGAGACTGCATCATGATCTGCACCAAATCCAAATGCATGCACAGGAATACGAAGACCAGAGGCGTTACTCCAGTGCATAGAAACTGGGAGCAACAGCTGATGGCCGGAGCGGGAATTGCCACCCGAAGGACTGCTGACAGTGTATGTGTCTTGTCCATCAGATAACAGTATAATACTGCTAACCGGATTTTTACACTTGCGATCACTCATCACCTTGGCACCCTTCTTGAGGGCCTCAGCAATGTTCGTTCCACCATTGGAGCTTAGGGAATTCACAGCTTGTAGTGCTTCATGCTTTCCAGTGTCGGTCATCCTTCGGAGAGGAAATAGGCGACGTGCTGTGGAAGAGAAGGCAATCACCGAGAGCCTGTCAAAAGGACCTAATGTTTGAATCACAAAGCCCATTGCTCGTTTAAGCAAAGCAAGCTTGGTGCCCGCCATGCTGCCACTCACATCAAGCACTGTGACCAGATCAACTGGAGCACGAGAAGTTGCAGATAGCAATGGTGAACCTGATCCATCAACCTCAGAATGTTGTGCTTCTGTTGCCATTGGAGCTTTCAGATTAATGAGAATAGAGAAGTTATCATGGGATTTTAATTTGGGAACAGCAGAAACTTCCGGATATGTTTTAACTTCAACCGCTGGGGTGAAGTGGTGATTATCATCAATGTTCTTATTCGAAGAGGTATTCATGGAAACACTAGGTTGGTTACTAGAAATTTCATCGTCATCGTCAAAGACAGTAGGTTCTGCAGCATGAAAAAGAGAAGCAATTTGGCGATTGACATCCACTCGTGGAGAAGGGATCCGTCTCCCACCGCGCATCCAGGCATCATCTTGAGGCAAGGATATGTTGTTCATCCTCTCTGCTCCATGAGATATACCTGTGGCAGAACTCTGGAAGGGGATTTCGTTCCATTTAGCGCGACAAACGGGACAATTCTTTTTCCCATGCTTCACATTAGATGCAATACAATGGAAATGGAATGAGTGTGAGCATTCTGCAGTGAAAATGGCGTGGCCATTGCCAGGCTTCATGCTCTCCAAGCATATTGCACAAATCTTCTGAAACAAGGAGAAAAAGAGATGAGAATCAAATCATGGACGCAGCAATTCAGAATACGAATTCTGAAAGAGAATTTAAACATAAGCCCGAGGGCATGAACATAAACAACTTTTAAAGATGTTTCATTTTGTCAACTACGAACAAGCCTAACCTTGCTGATTATTTTTCATTTCCAAATTAACAAAAAGGGATTTGAAGTCAACTAGAAATTCATGACATATTAGTTAATCCCACAGTATGGCCACACAAGAAAGGTTGTTTTAATTAGCTCAATCTCATAACGATAAAGGATTTGAAGTCAACTAGCAACTCATATTAGTTAATCCATGTTGAGCAAGTGTAGATTAATTGTGAATAATTAATTTGTCAATATGCCCTCTTTGTCAATCAATTCTATTCAAAGACAGAGTTGCAACTCATGTCAACTCAAGACTTTTACATATTTGAATCAGAGCAGACTTTTATATTTTAAGGTTCTTATCGGCACAAAATACAACTTCAACTCAACCAAACCTAAGTTTGAAACTTGTCCTGCAAATTAGCCTTAGTTTGAAAATTGTCCTATGAAAAGTTCCACCAATAAAATTCTAATTTCAGAATTAAGAGTACAACCGGATTAAGTAGTTCACCATCAAATATACATGAAAATCTTACATGCAACACACGTTTTTTAGATTCTTTCAGATCCAAGATACCGAAAATTATTCAAGTAAGCAAAGATAAAAACGTTAAAAAGATGGTCAGCCAATCAATAAAGTCAATCGTGGGTATCCAAAATAGAGCAATACAGCATAGACTTAGAGCAGAAAAGTAGACTTAAGAAAACTCCAAGCCAATAGCTTTATAAATATAAAGGGCAACAAGCAGGCTCCAAGAACTACTAATGAAGGTTTCGAGGCATTAAAAATTGCAAGAAATGATTTAAAGCACATATATGTATTAAAAGAAGCAGAAATCATTAGTCACTACAAGATTGTCCTTCACTTTACAACACTTTGGGCTTACTTTGATGAAATAATATTGCATGAAAGCTCTCAATCAATGGTCAAGATGAAGATAGTATTCATAAAAAGGGGTGAGAAATGGGCAAATAAGTATTGTCATGTGTGTGTAACAGTTATGTTGCTGACCAAGAAAAGCACTATCTTTTCCTCTGAGAGAAGGGCAGAATGAAAGGAAAGACTTCACTGTTCCTCTCTTTTTGGGCTTTTATAATAAGGCCAGATGATTATAGCCCTCAAAAGCACTCCCATTCCTCTCTCTCTCTCTCTCTAGGTATATCTCGGAACAAACTCCACCCACTTTATCTACGCATCACTATGTACAATTGAAAACTACATCTCAGTACAGAGCCAGTCTGACAATTCATATGCATATATTTGTGTAGACTTGTTAGCTCCATTATCATCACCATCTAGGCCTGTATCTCTGCCCCACGTGATAGGAACAACCTTTAAACAAATCCACCCAACGACCCCATCACTATATCACCACTAATTTTTGTTTGGTTTTGAAGCATAATCCATCAACAGGAAAAAGGAAAAACAAGTCGTTGGAAATTGATAATCATGTAATGGGTCAATTCAAGATAAATGGAAAACTTAAATAAAAACAGATTACCCACAAATGGAAGAAGAACAAGGGGCTTAATAATTTTTCCTCAAAAATTATGTAAATTCAGTCAAGATTCAAACAACAGGGAGCAGAAAACGGATGAACACAAGTGGTGGATGCCCATGCATAACGGCAAAAAAGAAAAATCAATTGGATAATAAAAAAATGTTGCCAATTTTGACCTTGCTAGATTTGGAGGACTGTTTAGGCAAACGGAGTCCGGAGGAAGACGGCGTCGGTGTGGTGGGCATTTTCACCAGGTGATCCGAGTGCCGAGGTGGCGTCGGAGACAGCGACACGGCGTCTGAAAACCTAGACGACGCCGGCCGCGGCGGCGGCGGAGAATCCTCAATTGTTTTGGGCACGTAAAGGCAGGGGTTGAGCTTCAACCCGAGAGCCATCTTCGCTTTCATCCATTTGCTCCCCCCCATTTTGCGCAGTACTTCAGCAGTGATACATACACATACAGATACAGAAATCAGGAAGAGAGATGCAGAATATGCATGCACGTATATGTGGTTATGGCGAAATGGGAAAGAATCCAGGCAAAGAGCAGATCTCCATGGAAAAATTGTATAGAATTAGTAGAGTTGGTAATTGGGTGGGAGTTATTTGAACACGGTAACCAATGGCTTTACGTTTCGAGAAACCATATTTATATATGCAGTGTGATGTGTGCTTAACTGTATACATTTATGGGGGGAGGTGTTGGGGTGGGAGACGGAGAAGGGCAATTTTGGAAGTTTATATTATTAAAATATTTGTTGGGATTGGAGGAATTTTGACCTTTGTGGAGGTTTGGACTTCACACTTTGGGCCTTTTTGGAATTTGTGATATTAATAATGCCCTCTTTTTTTCCCAACTACGACTATATTCATTGCTTTTTTTTTTTTTCAGTTATATTATCTACTATGGTAAATGGAATGGCTCCATATAATAATAATAATAATCTATATTTATAAAAGTAAAGTTTAGCTCTCAAATGCCGCCATCTCAACATTTTGAAGAAACTTGTAGCCCATATGTCAACATTTTAAAGAAATCTAGAATTGTCGTATGTCACCATTCCTCCCTTTCAAATCTACAACAGCTACAATCTCTCCATTTACCTTCATCTCTTCCTTTTCCACCTCTTTTCATTCTCCCTCAATCTCTTTTTCTTCCTCTTTTCATTCTTAAAAAAATATTTAGTATCCATAAATTTTTATTTTGTCATTTTTATGTATTCAAGTATTTCAATGAAAATATTGAATGGAGCAAAAACATTTAGAATACAATTAGAAATTATGATATAAAAAAATCATGAGAAAGTATATGAACGGTTTATTAAAATTTTGATAAAATGGAAAATGCATAAAATCAGTCTTGTGATATTATTTAATAAAAATAATAGTAATTTCTGAGTTTGTTGTGTTTGGACTTTGATCACAAGTAACTTTCATAGATCATGATGGTGACATGGGTTGTTTGTTGGTTGTCTGTTTCTTGCAGCTCTCATGTCTAAATCACTGTGTAGGTAGTTTTTGTCATTGTTGGTGCAGTTGAAATTTGAACTGTTAAAAAATTAAACAAAATAACCTTCGCCAATACGGATAAAAATTAGACTTTTAGTACAATGCCTCAGTACTTGGAACTATTGTACTACTTTATTAATATTTCTTTTTATTTTTATTTTTAAAATGCAGAGATGCGACTTTATTAATTTATTTTAAGAATCAATCCACATCCAGGGTCAAATCATTCTATTCATCAAATTAACCCATCATTTTGGTCAAATTTGGGATAAGAGAAGCAACGTTTGAGCTAAAACTTCTGAAATTGTATAAAAGAATAAATGAAAATTGAAGAAGATCAATGTTTTTACACACGGTCATATTACACTATTAAATATACATGTAGTGGATATTGAATAGTAAAAATTAGTTGAAAATTCATTATTATTATACAAAAGGTTATATATACGATCTTAGGTTACTATATAATACATATGTGTAGTTTTTAGTTGAGTCACACACCTTGAATGATATATGATACGAATTTCATATCAATCAATCAACGACAATTAATGTTTATTAGGCCAAATATTGATTCAATATAAATTAGTTAGAAATGTAAATATTGACCCATTTAACTTAATAACAAATTGAAATAATTTGATGGGACTATCCATAACACAATCTTAATTTTAAATATGGTAACCATTTCTTTCACCTGTTTTTTTTTTCTTTTTCTTTTTCCTATGGGCTCTGCCCTAGGTTATTAGTTGAAGAAAACAACTTGTATTTTTTAAAACAAAATATCATATACACACATGTAATTGATCTAGAAGCTAAGTTTTGGATATTAATTAAGATATTTTTGCAATTTAATAAACGACCAATATCTGTCTTATCCTTCCACGCTATATATTGCGGCTATGAATATGATGGATGATGAAGCCTTCATTTCTCTCTCAGATAAATAAATAAATATATATATATATATATATTTCAAACAAATATTATATATGCATGATGTGATGAACTCATCTTTGAGAACTAAAAAAGTCTGATAGGATGACAGGTATTTGACTCTTTTTTTTATGTGGATTAGGTGATTTTTTATTATTAAAATAATTACTCAATTTCCCATTATTTTAAGAATTTATTCTATATACGTATTTGTACATCTTTTTGTTCTTTTAATAATGTCATTAATTTGATTGACTCAAAACTTAACTATTAGATAAAAGATTTAATATATTGACGATGAATGAGAAAGTTAAAAGGGATATGAGTTTTTTAGTAAATGTTTTTCAAAATAAGTATTAATGTATAAAATGTAATGAATATATTAGTTTACAATGGAGCCTAAAAAGGTAACTAAAGTTGCGTGTCAAATGTAAATGGTGTACTACTACTAATCAGTTGACTGTAGAGGCAAACAATGAGCTTTATTACCTGCTATTGCTATATATATCTTCTCAATTTAAGGTGGTTTTTTTTTTTTTTTTTTTTTTTTTTTTTTTTTTTGGATTTGGATTGAAGAAGAATTTTGTAAATATGAATTTTGAGTTGAATTATGATTAAGATGATATTTTCACATTAAAAATTGTAGAAAAAATAATTATTTTTTGTTGGGAGTTGTAGAAAAAGTAAATATTTTTATTGGAAATTGTAGAAAAAATAGGAAAAATATAATAGGATTATAGGATTTTAATAATTCTTGTCCAAACATGGATTTGATTGAACTCATCCAAAATTCGGATGGGTCAAGTTCAGTCCAAACATAACCTAATAAATTCGCGTTCTCCCTAAAAAAAAAAAAGAATAATAAATAAATAAACAAAAATAAGACTCCACACATTTGTCAGGTACATGTCATTGTCTTAATTATTCAACATTACCATGCTTTAAAATATATATATATATATATATATATATATATATATATATATATATATATATGGGGAAAATCAAATGATAAGAAAGGGATATCGTATAAATTCTATTTGACCCAAAATCATTTATTTTTGGAAATTCATGTTGAGCTGTTAACGGGAATTATAGTTTATGTTTTGCTTTGATATGAATATTATGGCAAAGGAAAGATATTTTATTTTGACTAAAGAATCAAGATTTTAGCTGACAAAAATGTGTAATACAATAACTCATATGAAACAGTGTTCTAAATATAAATTTATGAGATGAAACTACATTACGACATTACTTATATCAAATCACATTTATATTTACAAACTTATACGTAGATTGTAGGTTTATCTATCTTATAATTATACAAAAGTTCATAAATCAAACCAAAAGCTAGAGACGATTAAAGATGGATTTTTACAATACTGAATTGTTTATTAATGAGACACCTTGCTATGGATTCTCAGATCCAAACTATAACAATCTTCAACTCACTTGTTTTCATATTTACCCTTTTACTTCAATTAAAGTGCAATTCTGGATCAAATATAATCTCATGATATAGTATTAGCATATGAGAATTTCTTTTCTTTTTTTTTTATTGAGTTTCAATCATTTTTCTTCTTTTTAATCAATATGCATATAATAATAATATAGAAAAAAAAAATTAAGCGATCAAATCATCTCACAGATCACGTTATATGCAACCCAACAAATTCATTTCATCTTAATATTAATATAAACGAGTTTATTTATATCTAAAAATTTCTAAATGATGCTACATATCCATGTGGCATTCCTACAAGAATTTGGATTTCATAACAATATTATATAGTAGAAAGAGTTGTAAAATTCAAATACCGATAAACTAAAACAAGTTGAATTGTCAAGATTGAACATGATTTGCAAATATCGTGATCAAACTAAATGGCTAAAAGTATCAATTCGTTGACCAATATTAATAATATTGAACTGAGTTCTCTAATCGACTTTTATTTTCGTGAATTTAAATTGCTTTGCCGGAAGCACATAAACAACAACGAATTAATTTCCTATTTTGAATTGAATTATTGTTTTGCAGGAATATGTCATTTATATATTAGAAAAATAGGGAATACTCATAGTCCCACCCTAGCTAATTATACTTATCTGATTATAATCGAAAAATTGCAATACAACTTTGCCACGTGTTATCTTCCCCCTACGCTATAATATTAAACCTTCTAGAGAAGGTAAAACTTTTGTATTTTATTTTGTCAGTTTATTTAAATATATAATAATAATAATAATAATAATAATAATAATAATAATAATAATAATAATAATAATAATAATAATAATAATAATAATAATAATATCACACTACACATGTGATATATATGTTGATAAAATAAATTATACAATGATGATTTCATTTTGTTAATTCCATCAATAAATTAGTACTAAAGATGTTAAACTTTGGTATGATGGTAGGTGCGTTGGAGGCATGAAAAACAGTAAAAAAAGACCAGTCTTTAACTCGGGTTCAAAAACCATTTAATCTAACATTTGAAATCAAAATTTGTTTTGGTCATTTGAGATTCTTTTTAATGCACAATATATATATACACACACACACACAAAGTCAATAAGAATATACACAAAGCTCACATGATATATGAAAAATGTATATAATTTATTAAACACTTGATACAGTTTATATATGACACAATTCATTCTAAAAAGTTATGATGCAAATGGTTCATTTTAACTTGATAATAAAGTAGAATGAATTGGATTTGGCTGCATTTCAAGGATCTAATTATGTAAGTAAGTTACTCTTGTTCAATTTTTTCCCATATATAAATACTGATAAATATAACATCAAATTGCAAATTGAACTTATTAGGACATGTGATGCCCCTATATAGTTGGTGGGATACAATAAGTTGGATTAAGGGAACAAAAGTATAGTGGGCTGTGCTTTAACTATTGTGGGACTATTGGGATATTAAATGTGGCTTAGCTGTAAATAATTCTTGGAATGTGAGAAATGGATGGAAAAGATAGCTATATTTCAATGCTCCATTACCTTAGATGATGGGTAGGATAAGATATTTTTATAAGTTCCAACGCCATAGAATTCTATACGATAATTCTATGAAATAGAGTTTTATTAACATAATTTAAATATATTTTTATGAGTTGATCTCCCTTTTATAAATCATGAGTTGTATAATGTTAATTTATCTCATGAAATTCTACTCATTCAACATTTTGGAATATCATATAATGAAAAGGTATGAAGTATAATAATTTACAGAAAATCTTAGAGATTCATTATTTGGAAGTTGGAGGGATGTCACAAGTCACAAGAATGTACAACATTCTCTCTCAAAATTAATAGAGTGAAAAATTGGATATTGAATAAATAGTTATAGAAAAAGAAAAGAGATGGGAAGAGAAAGCTTTGAAATTCAAGAGTAAGCTACACACACAGGCTGTCAAAATCATCGGTGCATTCTTGAAACTAAGTGCCCAAAAAAGTCAAAAATCCTACTATGCTTAGGTAGTTGGCAAAATTGATTGATTCCAAGATCTTTAGTGGAGTTTTCCCAAAATAAATTAAGAAAAAAAAATTAAAAAAAAGGTGTCCTATTAGAATTTTGAAAAAAAAAAAAAAGTATGATTAATTATTGTTTTTTATCTTTTATTTTATTTAATTAATATTTATAGTATAATGTTATCTGAAATTTTATAAAATAACAAGAATATCATAAGTTTGGCAAAGTGCAGTGTTGAAGGAATTGTCCTAGTGGAGAAAGTGGTTGTTGGTATGAAGTTGAATAAAATTATACAAGTTTTGGTTTGTGGTGATTGCCTGTGTTTTACTTAAGCTACAAGTCTAGTGTAAATTTAACAAGTTTACATTGAACAGTGAGACCACTATTCAATCTAATTGCCATCTCTAGTTATCATATTTGAATTTATTTTTATCTAAAAATATATGTGTCATTCATTGAACAATTAAAACATGATTGTGCAATATAAGAATGAGTGGCAGAGGCATTATTAATTAGTAAGACAAAATCCAACCGCCAAGATTTTCAAGGTTGTGGGGAACAATAAAGACTATATCAATCTCATTAATGCCCATTTTTTTGTGGCTGATTCTATACAACATAGATCACAATAATCGCAATTCATTAATGACTAATGATTAATACCAAAATTAGAAAAGTAATCAGTTTTAAGTTTTTGTTCCACGACTTTTTTTCGTTGAAAATTTCATCAAATAAATTTAGATATTAGTAACTGGTCAAAACTTCCAATTTCGACATGGCTGCAAGCCATGGCCCATTACTATTCAACAACCCCTTTCAATAATTATTGAAATGTTCAATACCAGAAATAGCCATTTTTTGCCCTTTTATTTTCTATTTCTTGGATCTAACTGTGTAGTTGTGTTGGTTAAATATAATAAACCTCCTCCTGTAAGATCGTGTTACAGATCTTTAATTCCATGTAACATGTAAACATACAAATAAAATAAACAGTGATTTATGTAAATGAATTTGAATTGTGGATAATGACTCATCTTACATAATTATATTAACGATATAAATTTTGTGTAAACAGCTAATTTTCTTCTAGTATGCACCAGAAAAGCAAAAGAGTGAAGCACAATCAATTTATTTGAAGACATATTCATCCAACTTGTTTAAGCTTTGATAATTTCTGCAACTTGCATTGATGATTTCTAACCATATAAACTGTGCAAAAGGAAATCATTACAAGCTTTATTCTATTCTAAAATGGGAGAAAAAAAAAAAAAAAATCTAATAAATCTCAGAAGATGCAGTGCCGATCATTTAAATATCCACATATTCCACAAGTATAATATAAATTTAATTCATTAAAAGTTAAATTTGATTTTTGAAACATGAACATTATTTTGGAAAAAGAAAAAAAAAATAGAACTCTTTCTTTCAGACAAAGGGAGTATATAATTATTTTTATAATTATTAATAACTAAACATCACATAAAATCTTACATTCTGGAATTATTTTTCTAACCCTATAGTAGAAGATATCATCACAATAAAAAAAATGGGCTCAAACAATGGACTAATATGGTATGCCCTAGGACCACAAAATCCAGCGTAACCCAATAAACCTAGTGGCAAAAGTGTAAGCCAAAAACCCTGTAAAGAGTTTTTAGCCGAATTTATTAAAGAACTTCACATAACAATTATAAAGCTAATTTCAAAATTAGCTTAATTCATACTCAAAATAATCCATTTTTTACTTTTCATAACAAAAAGATGTTCACAACTTTTCTTTCCACTATCCTCATATGTTGCTATTCACTACTATGCATCGATGATGCTAAAATTGTGCCATCTACAGTGAGATTAAAAATGTGCAAGATTTGATTGTTTCACTATAATTGAGCTATGTACCTTCCTAGTTGGCATTAGAACGTGTCAAAACTATACTTTTCAAAAAGCTTTACATATGTTAGTCATCATCGGATAAGCAAATAGCATCTGTCGCTACAGCAGAAGAGGTCCGGTTACCTTGCATGTTACTGTGCGTAGACTGTTCCAACGAATAAAAAATCGAACACATTTCCGGCACAGTTGAAGAAACTAGATTACCATGTACATTGGCGCAGTCATTCACGTCCATTAAATACTCCAGTACTGATAGTGATGGAGTCAACACACCTGGTGGCTCAGATTGATGCTGAGGCCTATTTTGAAAGGTTGATGATGAGTGCTGCTGTGGTGGCATTGCAGTTGGAGGTGACTGTAAAGGCTGGGAAGGTCGCAGTTGTTGGAAATATCGAGGGATTGATGGAAAAGTGGTAGTGGGCATGGATGAGGCTGCACAAGGTTGAAGGTGTGGAGCTAGAGAACGAAATTCTCCACCAAAACAGGGATTAGCCGTGGGAGTGATAGAAGTGATGGCCGGGGGTTGAGAGGTAGGGCCAAAAGAGAGAGCAGAAGTATGTTGGGCAACTTGTACAGGTGAAGCTGTGACAGAGTTATGTATCATAGGACGAGGTGGTAATAGCTGTTGCATGCCTTGCAAATTTGAGACTGAAATCGGCTGTCTGGGAGAAGCTTGGTCCAAGGAGGGAGGTCTCACCAAATGTTGTAGTGGTTGGTGATGCTGCTGCTGCATGGAACTGTATGGAGTGCCTGCAGCAAAACCCAGAATAATTCTACAAGTGTACATGGAAAACATGCACCTGTGAATAAAGAAAAGCGAGCCTGAAATAGATCATATTTTTGGGAGATGTTTCTAAAACTTTCTTGAGGCCTCTAAACACAAGAACGAACTCTTAACATTTATGATTTATTTAAAGCAAATGCAGAACCAACCATTTTCAACCAAGATATTCATGAAACCAGGCTAAAGTGCACTATCACATGCAACTAAAATTAACTAATAGTCATATAGCTGATGCTTAAAAACGTATAGTAATTCAAGAACTTAGAAAATTGAAATTGAAACAGTTTATATGAATTTTCAACAGTGCATCACCAGCCACTTTGCATGACATATATGGACAAAAGAATGAAAAGTCTCCCACCTTCATTAAGCGTTTTACAAGCATAATAATGACGAGTCACAAGAATAAATTAAGGTGAAAATCCAAATTGCAAGCCCAGAGCAGATACAGATTTCTTCACTAAGAAATAAGATAGCATTTTTTAAAAGGTTTTGAGTAACAGACAAAAATACCTTGCTGCAATTCTGGGAGCCCGTAAGACGAGTGACCCAAGCAACTGGAACTGAAGGCTAGAGCAAAAACATTATTCATGAAAACTTTCCTCCGATTCTTGTCAAGTCTATTCTGTTTAAATCTAAACTCTGCTTCGGCTTCTTGAACTTTCATGTCATATTTATTATGTATTTGAGCAAGAGTTTCCTGTATCTCCTTCTCACGCTCAGCTTTCAGCTGTGACATCTGTTAAGATAAAACGATCCGTTAAAAACAATACTAACCATAGAAATAGATGTTCGGAAATAGAATATTGCTACGAAAATTTTCATATACTGACCGTATCTTCACGGTTTTTCGGTAACTGCTTGATTTCTTCACATATCTTTTCCAAGTAATGCTCAAGCGGTGAGGCAAACAGATGGTTAGGATTGGAAAAAAGGTAATTAGATCCATAAAGATGGTCTAGACTTCCCAGCTGCAGATCAGCTTCAAGTTCAACTTCACTTGCTACCATTTCTGACAAAGCCCCATTATTCTGGGAAGAGGTTGATGGTTCGACAACTTCACTTTCAGATCTTATACCAAGGTGAATGCTCTGTGGTTCATTTGTAAGAACTAGAGTATCAGCGATCTCAGCAATTTGTGAGGAGTTTCTTTCCAGATTATGGCTTTGACTTTCAACTTCAATGGATGGAGGTTGGTTGCAGCTAGGAGATACATCAATTGCCAAAATACGCAGCTCTGCACAGTCCTTAATTGGTGGTGCATCAACATTGGATTGCAAAGGGTTTATCGAGTCAACTTGTTCTGAGTTTGCAATTTCAATCTGCAAAGCAACTTGGTGTTCAACAATTGGTGCATCTTGGTCTCGCAGTTTTTCAGTGGAATCCTCAGGTGTAACAATATTGAAGATATCTGGCGCATCTTGGTCTTGCTTTTCAACCACCTGCGTACTTTGGACTTGTACAGGGTTTCCAGAGTTGACAACTAATTGCAAGTTTGCAACTTCAATCAGCGAAGCAACTTGATCTTCTACTGCTGATGCATCTTGGTCTTGTGGTTCAACACTGTTCTGCAAAATTGTTAAAGTGTCAATGTGTTCAGAAGCAGCAACTTCAAATGCAGAAGTGTTTTGCATTTCTACCACCAGTGCACCTTGGTCTTGTATTTCATCAGAAATCGAACCTGGCTGCATTTGATCTTGTGATACCTGCATCAAGCAATCATTTATTTATAACATCCTCAAGAATAAGCAAAACTAACTAGGACGCTAATAAAATCAAGGGAAAATGAGAAGTGGGGTATAGCCTATCAACTCCACATGAATTAGACATTGAGATCCTAAAATAAGATAGACTTACACATCACCCCCCAACACACACACACACACACACCATAGATTCTAAAGTAGCATCTGATATAAAAACATCAAAGTAATAGATCATACTATTGTTAGCTTTCAACAGCCTCATTGTTCAATTGTTTCTAGCATAAGAGCAAAGAGGAAAATTAAATATCCACGTAATAGCAATGGAAAAGACGCATACTTGTGACAGCACCAAGGCACAAGGATATGGGGAGGCCTGTGTTTGCAGTGAAGGCCCCAATATTTGTCCTACTAAAGGTAAACCACCAGTGGGGGTCTCATCAAGTTCATCTCTTTGGTTCTCCGAAGCATCAGGCAAATGAATTGCATCTGTTTCATCAATCCCTTTATTAGAAGTATTGTTACTCATTTCCACAGGATTATCAAAGTCCACAATTTCATTAGGAACAGTTTCTGGAACGTCTTGTGCAACCTCATGGTTCTGCTCAACTGGTTGGATTTCACCAGGAACACATTCCTGAGAACCAAAAGCTTTTGGTTGACTAAGCTGCTCAGCCCCAGCTGAAACAGATTGCTGTGAGAATGCGACCCCAATATCATTTTGCAGATCAGTAGATATGAAATTACTTGAATTTCTAATAGAAACATTACAGCCCACTTCCTGAGCTGGTGCACCAACAGATTTTTCAGACAGTGAAACATCATTACCTTGAACACTTTCACTTGGATGGTTATCATCCATATGGTGCCTTGTCAATGGCATAACATCCTTAGCGCCGAGGATATGTGCGCTTGCTTGAGAGAATTCACCAACATTCTTCTCAGACTGCAAACCATGAGACAGTGGTCCATAAACAGCCCTTATATCACTGGTGCGGCAGGCATTTGCTTTGGCCAGCCATTGAGCTTCCTTTTGTGTCTCCTCATTCCTTGCAGCTAATTGCTTTGCCTCAAGCTCTTTAAGCTGCATATCTTTTAGGAGATTGTGTTCTTCAATTTTCTCGGCAAATTTACCATCCGAGAGCTTGAGCTTGTCCTGCAATCTTGATGATCCTCCACCATAAATAGCCTGAATTACAGTCAACTCCAACTTGTGATCCTGCTTCATTTTTAATCTCTTCTTGTCCCAGGTTTGGTTAAACTCCTGAATTTCCTCTTCTTGTTTCTGGATGAGTTTACGCATGCGGTTGTGACATTTTTTCTGTAATTCAATTATCAAACTATCTATTTCAATTCCTGAAGCTTTGTCCTTCACTGCATGTTTTTGCTGCGAAAGTATCTGGTTCTCACCATAGTCTTGCTTAGCAGAATCATTTTCAATCTTCATTTTCACATTTCTAAGTTGTAATGATGAAGAGAGCAACCTCTGTCCATCAACATTAGATGTTTTTTGGTTGATGTCTTCTTCAGTTGACAACTGATCTCCACCTGAGTCAATAGTGTTCTGAGAAC
The DNA here is from genome assembly GCA_946896805.1 of Scutellaria galericulata. Classification (NCBI taxonomy): domain Eukaryota; kingdom Viridiplantae; phylum Streptophyta; class Magnoliopsida; order Lamiales; family Lamiaceae; genus Scutellaria; species Scutellaria galericulata. The sequence continues at coordinate 19,931,968 of OX335792.1, read as the reverse complement.
CCTGACTATGTATCCTCTTCAGGTGTCGTTTCTTTAAATCAACTGAGTTAACTTGTTCTTCCGCTCCTTGATCACTTGGATGCTTCTCCAATAGGGCCAGAGGCAACTCCGCTGTAAATATCACACCAAATATGAGATATTTTAACCAATCATCCAACTTCCAATTGACATTTAGAGAAGGATCAGTCACAAACATTAATAGGAGATTAATGTACCTGATTCGGTTTTCTTTACACTCTTTCCTTGATACCGAGCCTTGAAACTAATACCAGTCATTCTCTTTCTCTTCATGATACATGGATCCAGGTGAGCTTTAGCCTTTCCTGATTCCATCGTCACCTGTGTTAAGAGTTTAATTTTCTTCCTTTTCGTCTCTCCATTCACCTTCAAGACATTATGTTCTAAACATCGTTTGGAAGATGAAGAACTTGAACGGAAACTTCCACTACCACTGTCAGACCTCCTTAGAGGGCTCCGTCCATTATGCTTCTCGAAACTTTCCAATTTCCTCTTGTTACCAGATAAAGGTAATGTCTCTAGCTTCTTCTGAGATAAAACGATTGGAATCATTTCCAACTGTAAACAAGCACTTCACCCAAGCTGCAACAACAACCACATAGTACTTCATTACAAACTACTCTTTCCCAACATTAACTCCATCATAATCATTTGACAAGCAGAAGTATCAAGAAAACTAAAACATCATCATGCAGAAATAGCTAACTTTGCACATCAAACATTAGGCCCAATGCGTTTAAAATTCTAGTTAGGAAAAACTTGATATGCACAAAATAATAAAGCACAGTATACTATCATCAAACTGATACCCAAGTGAAGATCAAACATAATCTGACATAAGTAAGGAAAATAAAACAAAAAATCATAACAAAAATGGACAAGGGCTTTTTTCAACTCATATACTGAATGCCTCCATGAGAACCAATAACAAAATACAATATATCTTGCCTTTTTATTTTTTTCAGATTACCTAGATAAAACACGCAGCATGATCTCTAAAGAAACATTCTAAGCAAAACATGGTAGCAGTAGAAACAAAATGCATGAAGGAATTCAAGTAGTGAGAAGAGGAAAGCAAAGAAAAGAGAATACCTTCCCGTGCCTGCGAAATCATAGATTGTGGCGCTACCATTCGGATATACTTTTGGGGGGAGATTTTCGGTTTTTTTTTTTCGGAAGAAGATAGAGAGAAAAAAAAGGCTTCTCGAAGAAGCCAACAGGAAAGGTGTTTTTTTTTTTTTTTTGAAGGAAACGGGAAACGGTGTTGTTTTTTTTTTTTTTATTGAAAGAAACGGGAAACGGTTTTTTTTTTTTCCAGCCATTATCAACTGTTCAAATTCTGACTCATTTAATTATAATTTTGAATTATAAAAATGTTTGTAAATAATATTTTAAATCTATTTTATCAAGTTATATTAGTTTTACAAATATTTTAAACTAAAATTATAATGTATTCTTAACAGAATTCCCGGGAATTATTGAGAATCTTGAATATCGGAAATTTTTTTATTTCTTAAATATTCTTATAAATAATTGTAATATTTGGAATAGGACAGAACATCAATTTTTGTTATTCATTTTCTGATGCCTTCTCCATCATATATGTGTAATTCTCATTTCATATTTCAATAAATTGAAAACTCAAACAACAATTTAGTGTAGTCGGTAATGTATAAAAATAAATAAAAAATTGATAGATTAAGATTAAGTACAACATTTTATAGTTTAAAGTGTTTAGTTTTAATTACAGCTTTTTAAGGAAGATAAAAAATTATGAGATTTCCATTTCCTAGAGATATTCATGAGAAGTGTGTTTCATTAGTTAGGTTACCAACAGTCTATTTATTGTCTCTCTCAAGATTATTTATTGTGTTTCTCCATAAAACAATAAATGGCAAATAAAAAAAGGTTATATTTAATGCGGTACTGAGAAAAGAAAAATAATAATAAATGAGATTAGAATAATAATAATATAATAATAAATAATGGGGATCGGAGAGTACGAGTGAGCAGTAGAAAAGATAATGTTTCCATCTGGCAGCATCTCAGACTGCCTTTCCTTCCTTATAAGGAAAATTTGTCCTTTTTCTTTCTCTCCAACCATAACTATTTTTGTGTTTAGAATAAACTTTTGTTTCTTGTTACTCCTATTTCACTTTCCAAAATTGTTAATTTTAATACTCTAATAAATTAGATATCTGTAGCCCAAATATTTTTCATTTAGCAAAATAAAATAATATTGACAAGATTTCTGTGTTCCAATCACTACCTTTTTTGCCAACACAATCTCCTCAAATGACTCCAAAATAAAATGGAATGGAGTATATATTTCAGTAAAATGAAGTGTATTTTTACTTTTTCTTGCAATGTATTTGTTGATATAATTGAAGGTTAATTCCAAAAAAAAAATTATCATTAGATGTCAATAATCACTTACAATATAAAGTTTAAGAAGTATCAATATTAGTCATTATCAACTTTGAAAAAAATTCAATTACAACTTCAACCTCATTTTTCGACTGCTAATTTTGATGCAAACTATCATATAAATTAATTTACATTCTTCACTTGTCAATATAAGCAACATCAGAGTTTTTGATTGTCTTCTTCTTAAACTTTAGTGGCTATAGACAAGATCCGGCAATCTTAATCTTCCACACATCCAAGTGATGCTCTTCAACTTGTCTTAATTATTCTACTTCTCAATAAACATATATAGTCACATAAAAATTTCTACTAATACGAAATTAACCTTCTTGATGGCTAGAAATTATTTTTCTCATTTAGTTACCAACTAAAAAAAGAGGATATCGTTTATCGTATTTAGAATTTGTAATGTTTATTACATATATCATGACGATGTCATTCTCATTTTACATAGATGAGATTGAAACACACAACCAAAAAACAAACCTCATTTTCACTAAAGTAGTTGAAAGGTTCTTCAAGGCAATATTACAAGAGGAAACATTCCAAGTCACTCTTTATCTTCTATTATTATATAAAAGATGGAAGCTATAATATGATAAGCCGGCCATAGATGTAGCTCTCAAATTTCATCACATTTGTATATTCACAGTAATTCAGCTTAAAGATAAATAAAATAAATCCATTTATCATCCCTTACATCACCTCCTTTTCCTCAATGAATACACATTTTCTTGCCAGCTGCAAAACACCAGGATCACTGGAGACGATAATGTGTGTCTTCTTTTTCCACCAATGATGATTTTTCTCTGGTTTTTGATATGTTTAAGGTTTAGTTTTAGCTGCAGTGATCAGCAGTACTATGATCAGACATCATGTTTTTCGAATACGAACAATCCAGGGACTAGGTACACCTGCGCTTCTTCTACGACTCCATGTCGAACGTTCTTCGTCTACAGGGCTAATAGCCACTTCTCAACAATCTCCAACATCTCAAAGCTGTTCAATATAGATTCTGAGAGACTAATTTCAATCAACAAGAACGTGTCGAATTCGACTCAGGTTCTTGAAACAGGCCACGAAGTGCTTGTCCCAATCCTATGCTCGTGTTCGGGTGGTTACTATCGGTCCAGTTTCACCTACACAGTGACTGAAAACGTGACACTTTCATCAATTGCTTGTGGGGTTTTCCAAGGCTTAGTGAAGTCCATTACATTGGCAGAGGAAAATGTTTTGCCAGGTCTTGTCCTTCGTGTTCCTTTGAAGTGTGCCTGTCCTGATGACGTGTCCAGGCATGGTGGAGTTAAGTACTTCATTACATACCCTTTCATTGAACGAGACAACACCAAGGAAGTTGGCCTGAAGTTTAATGTTTCTGTTGAGGAAATATTAAGAGTTAACCATTTGGATCCAACTCCATTCGTGTATCCAAACACAACCGTTTTAGTACCATTAACAGATGAGCCATACATAAACTTCACTGTTTCTGATGCTGATCCTCCAACCCAGTTTCTCCCCACAAAGCCAGTCGAGAAAAAGGCGAAAATCTCGCAGTTGAAGAATGTTTACATAGCTGGATCAGTTCTTGGCTTTTCCCTGATTCTTGCTTTCTTCATCTCCTGTGGTCTGTACATCAAGGCCTTGAAGAAGTTCAAAGCCAAGAATCTTCGCTCTTCGACTGATCCTAGGATCAGCTCATTGAACTCATGTTCGACTCCAATAAGCTCCCCGTTTTCCAGAAGCTCCATGACTTCATGCCTGTCCCCTGATTTCCTCGTGGGGATAAAGTATTCCCTGTCGAACTACACCTTGGAAGACCTGAAACAGGCCACGAGGGATTTCGGAGAAGATGCTAGGATCAGCAACAGTGTCTACAAGGGGGTGATCGACAACGCTGAAGTGATGATCAAACAGATGAGATTTGGTGGGACAAAACAGGTCATCGATGTTCACTCGAAAATCAACCACGTCAACATATTGAAGCTGCATGGAGTTTGTTATAGCGACGACGATTCTTATCTGGTTTTGGAGTACCCTTTAAATGGCAGCCTGAGGGATTGCTTATCAGGCTCAGGTAGTTCACTTCATTGGCTCAGAAGGACTCAGATAGCCTTCGACATCGCAACAGGCCTTCATTACTTGCACTACTCAGTCATTCCAAGCTACACACACTTAAGCCTAAGCAGCAAAAACGTGTTCTTGAACTCAAAATGGAGGGCCAAAATCACAGTCTTTGGAACTTTAAAAGAATCAGGGAGTGGGTGGTTAGCCCCAGAGTATGTTGCCCATGGGATTGTGAATGAGAAGGTGGACATATTTGCATTTGGAGTGGTTCTAATGGAACTGATATCTGGGAAGGAAGCTGGGAATGGGAAAGAGTTGAGAGAATCGATTACGTTTCTTGGAGGAGGGTGTTTTGATCAGTTGAGGAGTTTTGTGGATCCAAGTTTGAAGGATGATTATCCATTGGCAGAGGCTCTGTGTTTTTCTGTTTTAGCTGGATCTTGTCTCCAAGATGATCCTCTGCACAGGCCTTCCATGGATGATGTGCTTAAAATTCTTGCTAGAATGCTCTGATTAATCCATTGCTACAATTCATTCAAATCTTGTGTTCCTTATTTTGTTTGAATTTTAGTTGTAGCACAGGGTTATTTGGCTAGACAAGAGAAAGTTATTTAGCTCTAGTAGAAAGTTATTTTGTAAATTGTTGTTTAAATATTGGACTGGATTTGACCAATTTTAAATTTAAATGGGTCTTCCGGTTCAAGTATATGTCGATTATAAAACATTTCTTGGTTATGTATAGGAAATCAAGAAATTTTGATTATGCAAGATTTTTTTTCAAGAAATCTCATTAATTAAAGGATTATATATGTATGATTACAAAGGGTATATTATCTTATGTAAGAGAATGTACTAGTGTAGTTGTTATCGTTGTTTATATGCATTTTGGGCATGGAATCAATCTATATATTATATGCAACCTTTCACAATCAGATCATGTAACACCTGGCCCCAACCCACTTTTCCCCGTTTGCTTTTTTATTATTATTATTACTATTATTATTGAATTATTGATTTATCGATTTTATAATAAAGAAAATCCACTCAATATAATAGTTATACTAAATATATGTGCATATATAAATATATCCGTAAAAAGAATGCATTTCTTTTACACTACAGTAATTGTGGTTTGTCGTGGATTTCTATTGTGATTTCGTCCTAATTGAGGAGTAAAGATAACATCGAGTTAGTTTTGTGATTCAATCGCAACAAATAAGCTAAATTTGTTTATTTTCCACTTTAAAACTAAAATCTCGTTTTTTCTTCAATAATGAAAAACAAAATTACAAAAGAACTCAACTCAGAAGAGTATTATTGACTTTGTGACTACAAAACACATGGTAAAAATGTAAACATACATATAAAAAAATGTTCACCAAATTAAAAAATGTAAAAAATTAATACTGAAGAAAAACGAATGTAATATTAACAGTACAAAGCATAGACCATCAATTGTCACGATCGTTTGGTCTATAGAGTCCTATTGAACGCTTATGTAAAGGTTGGATTGGCCTGGCATTCACATCAGATTCCTGTACAAAATTCAAAAATTAAATTAAAAATTTTATTTAATAAAAAATCAATTATTATTTGTTTCGGGTAAGTGCTTACATCATGGACAGCCTCTCGAATATATCCGACTTGTTCTCTTGTCACAGTCCTCACCTGGCGAATAATAGCAGTGAAACAAATTAAAAAAATGTGATTTTGCTTTACGCAATTATAAAATATTAATTATTAATTAAGCACATGTATGCATAGAATTTAAAAAAAAAAAAAAGGTTAATTAGAATGTGTGATTATACCTTTCTTACAATAGTCCAGATGATGTTTTGAGTACAAGGAGGAACTGTAAGTGAACCAATGTACCTATAATACTTTCTGCTCCCAAATTTGATGTGACCTGGATTTATAATACCCAAACCTCTTTCCACATCTCGTGTATGAGTAAGTGCGTCTAAATCGTGTTTCACCTATAATTTTTTGTGTAAAAAAAAAACACTAAGTTTGGAGATATTCAGCCACATACAAGTGAACTTCTTAGAAAGTAAAAATATGTAGTTTACCATGGATAAGAAAGAGTCTGGTCGTCCAATTTTATACATGATTCCAATTACAGCAGTACGATTGTCGTTACTTTGGTGGACCAAATGAACTTCCATGTCAAATCTGTAATTGCATTTTAGGGTTTTTTTTTTTCCCTTTCTATAGTTAGTTTATATTGATAATATATTAATAGAGAAAAAATAATTAAGTGAAGAAATTAATGATAAATAGAATTACCTTCTTCCATTGAGAGTGTGCTCAGAAGGCGAGTGCCAATGGCATTGCCTAAGGTGATATATGGTTCCATTTATCTGGATATTTCCTGCATCGCCTCTCCATCTTAACTGCACTCATAAAAAAATATTAATTATATTGTGTCACAATTAATTATATTTGAATATAGAAAAAGAGATACGTAAATACCATCATGTCATGGCCTCTATTGATAAGAGTTGCATTTGCCGGCTTGTAATTTCTCTTGAGTTTGCCTAAATCAGATACAATTTCAACCCGTTTGTTCAATAGATCGATAGGAGACTGCATGTTGCCCAAATTACACTCTTTCCACTCGGGTCGAATTTCTCCCCAGTGTTTTGGCCCGATCTCGCTATCTGGATTATAACTGAACTCCCTCTCATCATCTACATCAATTAATGTTGCATGAAATTAAATTAAATAATAAATCATTGAATGCCAACTCGAATTTATAGACTTGTAATAAAAGAACTTACCAACTTCTTGAGCTATTGTGAGAGATATAAATGAAAGAAGAAGAAGAATTGCAATGGAGCATTGCGAAAAATATAGATGAAGTTTCATTTTTTTGCTATATAGGATGATAAGTTTCTAAGTTATATTTATTGAATTTGGAAAGGCACTTTTGAATAATGGAGTTGTTGTGTCATGCAAGCTTGTATATATATAGGACCCTTTTTAAATTATTTAATTAGTGTGAATGCCCGAAAAGGAAGTTGATTTGTTTGGACTTTTATTTAAGATTCGTCAAATCAGGATCACAATTGCATGCATAATTGTACATATATTGTCAAGGAATTAAATGATCACATTCTCCAAAGAAAATCAAAATACTACAGTTTGGAAAATGACACTCGAGACATGATAAATGTCCTTTTCATTTTATTTTTTTAAGAAATAAAAAATACATTAAATATAGCAACGTTGCACTCTATCCAACAAAATTTAAGTTTGAGTATCTCTGGGCATATAAAGTTCTCTTATGCTTCTTTTAATTTCTAGAAGAAAATGAATATTAGTATCATCGAGACTAGCGATATGTGTACGCACGTTTTTCGATATGTAAGTTTAATATGGTTTTCTACTTTTGCAAATATAAAATTTATGTTTCATTCATGTACACTTCTTCCATTGTAAATTAAGAATTCGTGACATATATTATTTCTAATATTATACTATATATCATAGTCAATAATTAATTAAAGAATAATTTACAACGAGATATTGGTCTAGAAGGAAGTAAATGTTTATTTAGTATTATATTTGAAAAGAGGAGAAGAAATGTGGGCTGTTATTGATCCCGTATAATTTATGAGCTATGGAATAAATTGTTTTAAATGTATACATAATGTAGGTGAAAAATGTTGCAGTAAGGAATATTGGACTGTGGATATTTTATTATAACATTATATAGAATTATCAATTCTTTCATCTTGTATTGTTTTGTACAAATAAAGATTTAGTTCTGACAATAATTTGAGGTATGTTGTGATAAAAAAAAAAAAAAAAACGATTTTATGAAATTTACAGATTTAAGAAATTAATTAGATGATGAAATTATCATGTATCATTTTGCAATTTGAATCATCATCTATTGCTAAAACTTTTAGACGAGTCTAAATATTTTGTCTATACTAATTATCATGTTCTCTGTCAATTTTAATTGTAAGATATAATAAATAAAAGATGAAGAGGGGGGTATATTACACTTTAATTACTCAGTACAAATGATAAAGCCAAATAGCCAAAAAATGCTGTTTTGTTCATTTATTTATTTTATTTTCTTCAATTATTTCGTTTGACCACGATATCAATAATGATAAATTGGTTGGACACATTTGTAATATTTTATTGAAAAATTGATGATGATTAAAATTGTAAAAAAAATCATGAAACACATAAGTCATAAAAACTCGTTATTTATTTTCTTTTTACACGAAAATCTAAAATGAAACATAAAAATAAAAAATGACGATTTATATTGAGGCATAAACGAATATAATCTCGTTTTAATATCTCAAGCAATGACATAATTGTTTGAAGCAGGTGGGGGCAGGAGCAGCCACACCTGTGGAAAGCAACGTATTAGTCTATTCGATTATTTTTGAGAAAACCTATTAGTCATCAATTGACCAATTAGTTGTAAATAATCTTGAAATTCCAAGATTGTGGTCTTTCTATAAATTATAGATTATGGAATAAAAATTAATCTATTATATAAAATTAGATTCAAAGTGGAGGGAAGATTCAAAATGCATGTTGTAACAAAAAGGTATAGAGAGAAATGTGAAGAATGTTCCATTGAAAAATGGTAAAAGAATGAGATTAAAAGAGTCGCAATAGACAAGGATTTCGTAATTTCTATGTGGGTACGTTGAAGGGTGGTTTCACACTTATTCCACGTGCCATCTTTTGGTCTAAGATCAAGAAAACATATTTGGACTTTCAATTAATTTTGGGTGATATGTTTACTTTATACCCATTATTATATGCCTACAAAACTAGAAATCATGCATGGTCAAATAACTGCTACTATCTATATATGACCACAATTCAGGATTCAATTTCAGCTGCAATAACGTATTATATTCGAGACTCGTAATTCAAAATAAATAAATAAAGAATGCCCTTATCAACTATGGTCTCGTAGATATTAAACTGGGTGGATTTAACATTTATCATTCATTTGTACCCATGAATAAAATATCAAGGAGAAGCTGTAACTTTGTAATAATTTAGTTAAGGGAATTAAAACATATATTTAGAGAATACATAATTTACCATCCTAATCCACCGCAATAATTATATGGGCCTCCGCTCAAATCTCGCTTAGAGGCCTATGCTGATGGATCAATTTTATGATGGCCCATAATAGTTTTTATTTTTATTATTATTATTTTTTAAGTTCATAAATTGGTATGATTAATGCTTTGAGAAGAATTACATAAAAGTCTCTTAAATAATGCTCGATGAGCTATCACAAGCAGCCTTTAATAATAATAAATTTTGTCCACTTGGGCTAATCAATAGATTAATTAATATTTTATTATAAATATTAAAATAATTGCACTTTTCCACATAATAATATCACTAATTAACGTATGACCGAGATTAAAATATCGTAAAATATCATGGATATATCATAAACTTGAATATTGTGAATTGAGGGTAATTTATTTTTCTCCAAGTATCGTGGATATATCGCAAAATATCGATATTGCTTCAGTCATAAGATAAAATTTGATGAAAATAGGAAATATTACGGATATATCACACGATATAGATCGCATATGCTGAAAAAACAATTTTTTTTTTAAGCTTATGATTCTGACATATCTAATTCTTTTTCTTAGTTTTTGATTGTAGTGAATGTCTGCAAGAATATATTTTCTTATATATTTTTAATTTTAGTCACTTTGTATTGTATTATTAGTTTTTTTATGGCATACAATATTTTTGTAGTCTATTATAATTATTTATATGTTTGCTTTAAACATATCTTTTTTTATTATAATTTTGAATGGAATATATACATAATAATATATTAAAAATTTATTAAAATTTCATCATTTTTTGCGATATTCATATGTGAATATATTCGTAAAATTAAGGTTGTGATATTACTTGCGATAAGCACATGATATTTTCATCCTCGCATATGACAATATGTATTAAAAATAATAGAGTATAAAATGAAACATCAAGATTTGTGTAACAGAGAATCTTGATTGTGTTAAGTGCAGGTGGAGGACAAAATTGATAATGGTAATATAAAATTATATAGATTAGTAGAGTATAAATAATTAGAGCAATTATGGTAAGGCAACAAGTTGCGGTAAATGACAGAAATAGTATGAATAATAATTGTGGAGAATTCTATTCATAGCTAGAGGGTTTCACTGTCAATAATGCTCCAAATTATGCATGTCGATACAAATATCCACGGCTGAGGATCGTTAATTGTTTGCAACACTAAATCATATAGCTAATTAATATCCATGTTAAATCTTGTGGGTGTGTATTGACTATTGATTATGAAAATGATGAGGTTTCAATATTGGGATGGAATATCCTTTAATTTGACTTTTGGCGCAGTGGAAATGGAAATGGGAGGATGTATGATTAATAATGTTGATTAAATCTTGTAGTAAATAAATGGTGCACTTAATTTTGCCTCATTTGGTGGAGATTACTGGAGACCCCATCATCAATATGCAACTATATATATAACCTGTATCCTCATTTCAATTTCATGATCATAGATACATATATGATCTCGATGGAGAAGGGTAAAATGAGGGTGGTTGGGTTGGTTCTGGTTATGGTGGTTATGAGCTCTTGGATGGTGGAAGGTGGAAGGAGGAGGATGATATTGGGAGTGGAAGATGATCATCATCATCATGGTCATACTGCAGATGATGATGATGATGATGAAGTTGATAGTGGTTTGGATGGTGAGAATCATCATGCCTACTCCATACCCGACTTCAACAGACAAGGTGGCGGATCTGCTCCAGGCAGAGACTGAATCTGAATCAATAGAGAGAGCTAGTGCTGTGTCTGTGTGTCTATGTATATGTATAGAAAGAAATAATGTACTTTTGTTTATGCATGGGAGATCCATCCATCCATCCTTTTCTAGTGTTTATGTAATGAATTAAATATCACTAATATATCTCATGCATATGCGATCAAGTTTATATTAGATTCATCGTTCCGCTAGCTTCAAGGATTTCTATTTTGTTATCTCACCAAAGTTATGTAGTTATCGTTTTGGAAAACCACTTAATCCATGTTTGGATTGGTGTTTGTGAGTCAGGATTTGAGATTTGGATTGAATTTTGAATTTATAAGAGGATTATATAATCTATCAAAATCCTACTTTATTTAAATAAAAACACAATCACTAACCCTAAACTATAACCTATTGATACACAAATTTCAATACACCTAATTTCTACTATTACAATCATCCAATCATTACCATTACATCAACTAACAATATAATATTGTACATTAACATTTTTTCCAACATTGATTTAACATGTACAATACTAATCATACCCTACAAAATCTCTAAACAAACACAAATTTTAACTATTCACCTTTATTTCAAAAACCCAAAATTTCAAAGTCGGATTTCCCCAATCCTACATAAACCCGAAACAAACATAAATGTTCTGTTATTTTCTTTTAGGGATAATTGCGCGAAATCCCCTTGTGGTTTGGGAAATCGGCGTGAAACCCCCATGTGCTTTCAAAAATGCGCGAAATCCCCTTATGATTTTCTAAATGTAGCCCGAAATCCCCAACTCCGTTAAGGTTAACGGAAGTGCTATGCACGCGCTCTTCATGCGTTTTTTTGTGTTTTTTTTTAACTTTTTTGCTATAAAATGACATATTTTCTCATTTCTTACTATATTAAAAAACTAATTCTCTTGTGGGGGTTTCTTGCAATTGCAAGCACTTTCTTCAAGCTAGTTTTCTACATTAACATCTATGTATTATTATTTTTTATCAATTAATATTTTTACAATGTTAATTTTTTATTTAGTTATTTATTTTATTTTTATTAATGCTAATAGTCGGTATGTATGTTTTTTTTTTTACTTTTGTTTTCTTCCAATAATTTTTTTTCAACGTTAATTTTTATTTAGTTATTTATTTTATTATTATTAATGACGCAATTGCTACATATGTTTCTTTATTTGCTTTTGGTTTTTTCAGTTCATTTTTTATTTTATTGGTATTAATGTCGACTATTGATGAGGAGGATGTGGAAATATTTAATAATATATTATTTTCACATCAAATTAACCCTAAAGTGTAATTAACGAGACTCTAAATATAATTAGTTTACTATCTTAATTCAAAAAAATATTCGAAGTCCATACAAAAAAAATTAAAAATCCATTCAATTTCTTGGAGAAATATAGATCATTAACAGCGTGAACAATGCGAAATTTTGCTATTGAGGTACATTTTGTTTTAGAATGAGAACCTGAAACTAGCATAAGGTATGTTCCAAGTTTTCTTGCATAATTTTTATTATTATTATTTTTTTTATTTACGATAAATTGGTATGTTAATTGTTTCTTGGTATGGTTAATTTTGTTTGTTATACCTAACAGTGATTAAATAATGAGTCTTTTATTTTTTTATTTTATATTTTCCTTAATATCGAGTCTTATTTATTTAATATAATCTTCATAAATAGTTAATAATAATAATAAATAACTAAATAAAAATTTTAACATTTTGAAAAAATGAATTGAAAAAAAAAGTAAAGAAATAAATATATGTAATTGTTGCAAAACAATAAAACTAATTGAAAAAAATAAAAGAAAATAAAGAAAAATCATTAATAAAAATAATATAAATAACTAAATAAAAATCAATATTGAAAAAAAAATTGAAATAAACAAAAGTAAAAAAGAAACATACCAACTATTAGTATTAAAAACCAATAAAATAAATAACTATATATAAAATTAACATTATAAAAAAATTAATTGAAAAAATAATAATACATAATTGTTATTGTAAAAAATCAGATTGAAGGAAGTGTTTGTAATTGCAAGAAACCCCATAAGAGAATTAATCTTTTAATATAGTCAAAAAAAAGGTATATATATCATTTTATAGCAAAAAAGTCAAAAAAAAAACACCAAAAAATGCATGAAGAGCGTGTGCATAGCACTTCCGTTTAACGGAATTTGGGATTTCGAACTACATTTAGAAAACCATAAGGGGGTTTCGCACATTTTTTAAAGTACAAAGGGATTTCACGCCGATTTCCCAAACCACAAGGGGATTTCGCACAATTATCCATTTTCTTTTATCTTCATAATTTGTCATTTTGGATTATCTTTCCAATAATTTTGATGAAACTGGAAACGCCCAAGGTATTATTTAAGACAAGGTGTACAATTTTTCAAGTGATTTTATTTCACCAACATTTCCTCTTTTTCATATGAAATCAAATTCTTAGAAATGGGTAAGCTGGCCCAAGGCCTGGCCCAACTTATACATACTGTGGAAGAGGCAGAAAGTTTTTTATATTTATTAATATATAATAAACACACAGATATTTATGAATTAAGACTATTATCATTAGCAAGCACTTAGTATTATGTTTATAGGACAAGAAAAAAAAAATTATAGAAAAAGTCAAGTAACTTTATTATGTGTGATGTTCAATGTAATTGAGGAGATTAAATAGTTTCATGTGTAATATACTGTTTCAATGTATATTTATTATGTAATATACTGTTTTACAAATTTTAGTATTTAAATCATATCATATAGTCAATATTGTTCATGTAGAATATAAAGCGATTAAAATTGAGACTGATCATCGGAAACTGGTAAAATTTTGAAGATGGGTATATGTACAATATATAAATTCTAATGAATGCAACAGATGCATGTAGACAGAGAAAATCATTAAAACATAAATATTCACTCCATTTCAAATCAACAATTGCTTTATATATAGAACACATAACTATTTTCAATTTATTTGTCCTTTTCAAATTTTGAATAGAATCATCATAATATGCAACCTCGCAAATATATGAAATAGTATTAAAATGGCAATAATAATAATAATGAATAAATAATAATAAAGAGGAGGAATACATAAATTCCGCAATATATTAGAGCATCGCATAACAAAATAATGCCACTACAATTTTTACCCTTGAGAAATGTTTATCTTAGCTACATTTCTGGAGAATTATGAGGTATTTGTTTTCCAAATTTCCGAGTATCCTAAAGCTTTGTTCTTGTTCCCAGCCTTTATCCTCACCTTTTTATTTCTAGCTTAATCTCACCAACACCCATTCTTGCAACTAAGCTACATGATTTAATCACCCAACAAAGTCCCTAATAATCTGACCTCCAAAATGTGTCCTCAGATGATGATGATGATCCTGCTGCAATGGCGGCCGTTGAGCATTCTCCGCGCTTTGTCTCAGACCCAATGTCAGGGACACTGAGCCAAGCCCCCCCATCTCGATTCCACTCCGGTGAGAAGGCACCAATCCCATCAACGACCCATCGACGCCCGATGGAATGTGATACTCTATTCTTGAGCGCTTTTCTTGATTCCATATGTTTGCGCTGGATCGGTGGTGATTAGCCTCGCCTTCATTTGGGCTCATGTGGACCTGCTTCCCATTCAAGGATTGGACGTTGCTTTCGTTTGATCTCTCACAACCTTCATGACCTCCCATTTTTGCAGTACTATCTGATCCTGTTTCAACAACTCCTTTGGTTTCGAGCATGTGTATCTCTTCAACCATTGGCTTCCATACACGAACGCGAGCATTGATAAACCAGTTGGAAACCTTAAAGTAAGAAAAATAGTCTGCAATAAGCAAAGGTGGAGTGTGTATCTATCTAGTGGAACATAAATATTATCTCCAAGAAATAACATAAAATTACCTGATTTCTTGTTAGGCCAGTTTGAGTGGCCAGCATATGCTTGTCAGTGTCGGTAGGATACCTTCATACATGAAAATAATCTTAATTAAGGATAGAATGATGATCAAATCATGCATGAGAGAGATTCTTACGGATGAAGAAAATGATCGAACAGCCATGCTCGTAAAATAGAGACAGCACGTTCGGGTAGGCCTCGCTGGGGCCTCCATATATGTTGGCCTTCAAGAATGCCACCAAGACTAACTGCCCCTTTCTGCTTTTGTAAGTTTTGGTCGAAGAACTTCAACATGGAAACGCTGGCTTCGCCTTTGCTGCTGCTCATGCCAGCAGATGGGGACAACAGTTCTTCTCCCAAACCATTCTTTATACTTTTGAGTTGGTCCGTTATGGCGTTCTTTAGGCACCGGAAGTGCTTGGAAACCATCTTTAGAGCCAACACAACATACGGAGTGGCAGCATTAAGACCAGCCACTGTTTCAAACGACGAAACCACCATTTGCATCTGCTGATGATACTGTTTGTACCTTTTGCAAACCTTTTCCAATAACCAACACCATCATCACTACTTAATTTGATTTCTTCACAGGTTATAACAGTATCATAAATTTCATTCATTCAAAATTGAAGGAATTATTCTGTCCATCATATATACAAGATCAAGCTACATCAAATTATGTGCACACACGCATGTTATTTGTTTCCAGCATGTCAAGTCAACCATTTCATGTATATGATTCTTCACCTGTATGCTTTGGTCAATCTATAAAATTTATCACGACTGGTGAAATATTAAATTATGGGACAAAACATATGATACTTGTAAACTTGATAAAGAAACAGGTCTTGACACTAGAAGACAATGAAACATGAATTTATTAGGAGCATACTATACATTGAGAAGTACTGTATCATTGGCTTGTCGCTAGAGAAACCAACCACCAAAAAAAAAAAAAAAATTCAAATAAAGACAAGCGAGATAAAAACAAAGGAGATCATGAGTTAACAATGATTCAAAACATCATTTCCACTTATAATCTGCAACACATGACAACTGTAAATCACGTAATTATTACATTTCTACAGGGTAATTGACTTGCCAGTCTATCATTTGCATTCTTGATCCAAAAAGTTCTAATAAATTTAAACCATGGGTAAATTTTCAATTTATAGAAGCCGTCACAAAAGCAATGCTTATCAATCTTGATCATAATAACATGCTTCAAATCTGCCAAAATAGGACGCAAAATAAAAAGAGGCATCAAGTATAACAACCAACCTCATCCTGCATATATAAAAGCTTGGCCTTTTTCTGAAGATTTTCGGGCCGATGAGCATCATTCGAGCAGCTGGTATCCCCAGGGTCCAGGATCTTATCATTCGAACCGTTGAATGCAAATGAGGATACACTGGAATCACCTGCTATTGCTTTCAATGAAGGTTCACCTTCACTGCAAACCCTAACTTCCTCAGGGACCTCACACATTTCGACGTCCTTAGGCCGAGCAATGCAGCACAGATCCTCCAGTAATTGCTGGGCCGGCCTCAAAAACTTGGAACTTCTTAGAATGGTGGCGTAGCCGGTGAAAGGACCGAGCGGGCCGGAGTTCCGATGAGCCAAAGCCTGTGCTCCTAAAGTCCTATTACAGCTAGTCGACAAGTTTTCATCGGGCTTCCAAGTCCTGGAATCTTGTACATTAGTGCTTGCACAAATGTCCCTTGTTTGAAAGTCTTTCTCAGCAATCTGAGTTTCGTGTACCTTGGGCGAAGGAACAGATGAAAGGGACAAAGAGAGTGCCTGAGTGTTGGAATTATCATATCCCACCGTTCTAAGGTCTCTATCACTGTTCTTATCTGCTGCAAATTCCACTTCACCATTCCACTCCGATGGCCTACTTATTAAATGATCAGGACTTTTGAGGCGCAACTGATCGGCGTAAGCTGGAAGAAGCAGAAGCTCACTCCCACCAACAACCCAAGAACCATGGCTGGTCTCATCGGAGCTCTTTTGCCGAAGAGAAGCGAATTCGAGGCCAAAAGAACGTGCGTTGGATGAGGTTACGAGATCTTGCAACGCATTCTGGTAAAGTGAAGAACTGCAATTCATATCCACAAACTGCTTCTGACTATTGGTGTTGGAAATTTCACTGGATGAATGTAGCTCTTGGTATCCTGGATAAGGTTTCACATCTAATGAGGACATAGAATTACTATTGATGATTTTCATGGAAGACGCGTCTCCGACAAAAATAGAGCTGTGATTAGCCATCCAATCACTGCTTGATTGTGAGCCAATGCTTTTCCATGTGCTAAAGTATTGTGGGTCACTACTCACTGTGGCTGAAGGATTGAAGGTTGTTGGGATTTCTCTAGAGTAATTCTGATACGAAGCCTCTCCGCCCCGTTTCTCGGCTTCTTGGTTCATCGTTACCGGAAAATTGAGCATGTCCGAGCAATATTCCGATGGATCGTAGCATATATTACCGGATCGACAGTTTCGAAGATTGGTGGATTCATAGTTTAGAGATTGATTAGGGGGAAGCTGCTGCTCCAAATTGTGGAGATAAACTCCCAAATGGTGATGATGGGATGGGTTTGAATCATGCTGAATTCTCAACTTATCTCTACGGCTTTGCTGGGCAATGTGAAGCTCAGGCCTAAAGTTGCTCATATCCATTAACAAATGCACTATTATGTTACAGTAATCTCGAACCACATTTCTGGTATTTAGAAGACCTTAAAGCACTGTTGTAAATAATCCTTCAAGAGAAGATGAAATATCAGTCTCTTTTCTTCAAATCCTGCATGCAGTATCACACAATAAATGAGTATAATCAGAAAAAAGTTCAACATAAACAAGCACCGAAGAATTCTAGAGAGAGAGAGAGAGTACAGGCCATAAGCTAGAGAATCAAAATCAAGTGCAAGTGAAGAGATCAGTAATAACTTGAGGGAAGAAATCTTGGACAAGTGAAGTATGGACAAAACATTGCAGAAAAACAAAGGCAAATCCGAGTCTCAAGCAAGAAAGAGAAAGAGAGGAAAAAAAGGCTTTAACTTGATATGTCACGGAATCATGCTTCTCAGACAAGCAAACAGTGAATAGACTTGGAATTCACTGTTTAATCATATTCCTCAATAATATTCAGAAAAAAAATAAACTAAAATCTTTGCTCAAAACAGAAAAACCTTGAAAGAAGAACACGAAATCATTGGATTGCATACTATAATACTATACCAGTCTAACTGTATAAAAAGATTTATACATAGCGTAAAGAGAAAAGCTTCACGTACATATCCAAAACCCTAGATTTGCAGGATGGTTTTTGTGTTTATCTATGAAGAAAAGATCTGAACAACTGTTACACCAAACAGTGGATCCACATGACACCACAGACTTCAAGAGAAACAATAACCCAGATTTACAAAAAAGCTTGTGATCGATCACTTCAAGAAAAAACTAGTATTCTCATGGGTTTTCTTCAAAACACTAGAAACAAAAACCTCGAGATTTCTTGAATCTGCATGTATGCATCTTCAGAAACTTATAATAATCGAAATTGCAAGCATCCAAAAAATAAACTGTACCATAAAAGAATTATTGAAAAGGGAGAAGTGTTCTGACTTGTGCAGGTAGAAAAAACCAAAACTCAGCAGAAAACAAATAAAACCAAAGAAAGGGTTTTAGCAGCTGATATTTTAGAGTTTATATATATGTGTGTGTGTATTACCTGTTTGCTGAAAAGCCCATGTGAAAGATTAGATTTTCCGATGGATTTTCCGGCAAAGATTCCAGGTTAGAGATTGTGGGGTAGGAGCGGAAGGGGAGCAGAGCTAGCTGGATGAGTAGAAGTATAGGACAATCATTGCTGCTGAGCTGATAATTGCCGTTTGGCTTTAACGAATAAACAAGATGATCGCTATTATAATTCAAATGAATATATAGTCACACAAATGGAATGGAAGTCGAATTAACGTCGCTTCGCCGTTACATTTGACGGCGAATATATCTTCAGAACTGTTTGGCATTGGCGAAAAATCTATCAAATTGACATGGATTGATCTTCAAGGATTGAAATTTTGTGCTCCCCAACTTCTCCAAACGGGCCCTACTCTAATTTAATTATTGTACATGGAAGGGCCCACTGCCTTTGTTTGCATACCCCCCTTAATTGCTCTATTAACTACCAAAATGCCATCTTTTATTATTCTCACTCGGGGTATTAATGGAACTCCTTGTTGCACCATCAAACCTAGGATTTTTTTAGTCAATTCAGACCTTTCTCAGACATCTTTAATTGCATTTTTTCATCTATTATTTATATCTATTGTTTTTTTTTACTGACCAAATAATAAAATTTTGATATATTAACATGAATAAAACACACACACACACACAGAAAAAAAAAAAAAAAAAAGAAAAAAAAAAGGGGGCCAAAAGTATATATTGTACTGCATCTTGACTTGGAATTGACTCAATGACTATTGACATATTTTACTACTATTTAAAGTTAGTAAAAATGTTTAATTCCAACACTGGTAAAAAGATGGAGAAAAGTAAAAAAGACAAAATTAGTTACTGGATTGGATAAATAGTTAGGCCATGGTTGATATGTAGGAATATGACGGTAATGGAATGACCTGTTTCAATATTCCATCAAATATCATTTTTATAATCTTATGCTCGGAATATTTAATTATTAACAAATGAATTCATATTTTCGTATTTGTTGATTAGCTGTTCCTTCCAATCCTTGTGATATTTGTTATTCTCAATATTTTTACTATGAGAGTATACTACTAATAATTAGTAAACCTAGTGTTATTTTGTATACTACTTATAAGTTTTAAAATTACTACAATTGGTTTTTACTAATTAATTCGGTGTGTTCTAAACCTAGCTGAAAGAAAATATAAGAAATTAATGTTGTTTTTGCACAGTACATTTTAGAAGAATAGAATTGTGTTTGGACCTTTGGGGAGTCCTTTTTGCAGAAATGATCTTCTTTACAGCTCCACACTCTATGAAAGCAATTTGAAAATGCCTTTTCAATCATAACATTCTTTTATACGAATTTAACTATAATTTAATTTAATCATTGTAAAGATAATGAATATCAAATTTACAACAAAGCTCAATAAACTAAACGCACGTGGTTTTATAAATCATGCTTAATTTGAAACTTTAACTTTATAAAAGGTGGAAATCCCTATTTTTAGCCAGATCTCATTAAAAAAATGCTGCTTTTTTTTTTAATTGTTGTCTTAACTTGTGTATTATATATTAACGATGATCAAACTTATAATAGATTTGCTTGATATCCAGTTAATATATATACTAATAAAGTTAACTTATTTAATATTAACCGTAAATTGAGTGCTAAATTAATTATCACAAATACTTTGGGACAACATAGGATCCTCATAATTACCCAATTAAATATATATCGATCAACACTACAGAAAAAAAAATATATGTAATAAGATTTTTTGCGATAATAAACTGTGACAAAAAATATGAATATATTGACAACACATTGTCACAAAAAGTAATAAAAAAAACTTTTGCGATAATAACTTAGTGACAAAATATTGTTGTAAATAGTTTTACGCAATTATCAATGTTTTTACTACAACATTTTATTTCGCAAATACTCATTTTTCTTGTAACGCGATAACATTTTTAATAGAATCACACATATTTCAACTTTCTACATTTAGTAACAAAATACACAACATATCTATTTCTAACAATTTCGAAAGTTATATGCTTCCTCCAATTGTGTTTTAATATCTCAAGTCTGCTTTTGGTGAACAAATACAAATACAAAAATACAATAACTAAACATAGTATTTTTTATTTTTAATAACTAAACATAGTATTTTTTTATTTTTAATAACTAAACATAGTAATAGAATAATATTCCCATTCCCTTTTAAATTCCATTCTCCATTTCTCGTGATTTATATTTCTTGATTGAGCCAAACACAACCTCACTTGACAAATGTTTTTCAATTTGTACGAAACAGGATCGATGAACTATTATTACCTAATATTTAACCACTAAATAAAGATTAAAATGGAAAAAAACTGCAAGTCAAGTAGCCAGCATAAAGTCTAACATAGTTTATTGTACATTAAAATTAAATTACCTTTTGCAAACACAAAGTTGACCTAGAATATAAACATGATCGATCAATTAAAAGAATAAGAGTATAAATTAAACATGCGAACTTTGGAGAGATACAATCTTAACTAAAATATGTTAAGTGCTAAAAGAAGTTAATATAGCATGCACCTTTAGATTTGCGATAAATAAAAAATTAATCTTAACCAAACTATATGATACTTGTAACACCCTCCCATTTTAAAGAAGGAGTATTAATAATGAAAAATGAATTGTGAATTAAAATTAATCAAATGAATTGTTTTTGTAAAATTTGATGTTAACTTGATATGAATAATAGATTGTTGAATTTATAATTATATTAAAAGGAGTGGAATAGGGTAAAAGTTATGGAAAATATGAATAGAGGGTTATTATATGTAAATTACCGTACAGTTAAGAAGAGAAGCAGCTTTTCATGGGTAATTGGTGATATATATGGGTAGTAAGCAAAAGATCTTTGAGCAGAGAGAGTGGGCTGTCAGTGTCACCCCCAGGTGACGCAATCATCTCTCCAGATTACAGCCTGTCCTTTTCACATCAACACAACCCTTTTTAATTATTATTTCTTCTCTTAACACTTAAATCAAATCAACTTCCAATCAATTTTCCTATTTTCCTTTTCTTTTTCCATTTACTTGTTTCTACATTTTTAGAATTACTTGCCTGCACTTCTTTAGAGGTAAATTAATATATTTTTTTTCACCATTTTCACATGGTAATCCATCTTTTTAGCAATCGAGACACAGGAAATAATACTTTTAGTCACTTTTCATCAAAACAATAAAATGCTCATAATATGTGGCTAAAAAGATGTTTTGGTGCATATCTTTTTTATAAAATTTGAAAATATATTTTTTGTCCAAAAAATAGAAAATAAGAAATTTTTTGTTTCCTTATTTCAAAGTGGGTTAAAAAAAAATTCTCATTCTAGTTTTAGACCACACAAGGTTTTTATTTTTGTTTTTATATGTTGTTGGTATTTTATAGTTAAAAATGATTTTATAAAAATTATGTGAATTTAAATAAAAATATCAATCGAGAAATATTAACCATTAAAGTACACATCAATATATATTAAAGTAATGAATATTGTATAATTTTAGGAATATTGGAACAAAAGAAACTGAAATTTGAACACAACTAACGACAAAGTGAGTTACTTTTAATTAAGAGGTTAATAACTGAGATTATTTATAGCCATGTCAAATGTATTATGAGAGACAGTGTTAAACTACGAGTTGATAATTCCTTTTGTCAGTTTAGGAAAGCAAAAACAAGTACAGTTTGAACTGAAAAGGATTGAAAACCGTCGGATCTCGATCCAAGGGCTGCCTGGATATTGCTGCCATGCACCCCCTTGCCCTTTTGCTATTAATTATTTTATTGTCGTTTAAATTGAATTAATTTTTGTTATTCCTGTCCTATCTGCTAATGCAATTTGTTGTTTAATTTGTAAAATTTGGTTTATGATATGGGTGGCATGGACGAAAACATCTGATATTTTAATTTTTTTACGTGATCGATATAAAAATGAGGTGCAATCAATATATTTTCGATATTTTCATTTTTCATGTAACCAATAAAGAAATGAGAAATTTTGTTAAAATATCCGTAAAATATCGATGATATATATTTCAATATTGTTGACTCTATCCTACAATTGGTAGGAAAATAGGTGAAATATTAAGGAAATATCAGCTAAATATCCATTTCAATATTGATGACTTCATGGTACAATTTATAGGAAAATAAGTAAAATATCAGAGAAATATCGGTATCGATTTCGATATTGGTGGTTTCATGGTACAAATTATATGAAAATTCGTGAAATATCATTGAAATATTGGTAAATATCGGTGGAATGTCGAGGAAATATTGTTAAAAATCGGAAAAATATACATAAATTTATGTATCGATATCTTCACCGATACTGATATTCCCACGATATTTTCATAAAACTAAGATACTAATATTTCCATCAAAATAAAAAAATTTCATTCTTGATGGGTGGTGGATTCAGCTCATGAAAATACAAGATGGTTTCACTTTCATATGGATTTATGTTATTAATTGTTTATGATCCAAATGTACTTTAATGCAACTACACAATTTTTAGATCATAAGAAACATAAAGCTTAATTTAAATTTAAAAAAAAAAGAACAAAGAAAAGGAAACATGATATAAATTTACTAAAATTCAATTCATATATGGACGATAAAGAAAAAAGTAAAGGACTAATAAAATAAAAATAAATTGGATGTCTTTTTTTGGATATTTTAATTTGGCTTCACGTGTTAGTTATACTCATGATATATGCATTTAAATTTATATAATTAGATAAGATTACTATGTTTTAATAAAGATGATTTGTTTACTTTCTATTAGAACATCCAAATTCATGTTTTATAAATGTTAATAACAAAAACATATTTTAGTTAATTATGTAAGAATGTTTTAGTGTGTGTTATTGAGGTATTTTATATCTGTGTTCTTTATAAAAAAAAAAAAAAACAATATTAAATCTGTGTGAGAGAGGATAGAAAAAATATATTATTTTTTTGATATTAACTGATGTAAATGTATAATTTAAAAAATGTGATGGATGGTGTGTGAAACCCAGAACAATGAGTATTGACAACATTCAATTTCATTTACGAGAATACTCTTAGAATCTAGTTAATCGTTTTGAATTGGATTGAGAAACTTCAATAACTATTTTGGTTACCTAATTATATGAAATGATTAAAAAAATAAATGCTGTGGTTATGAAATAAAAAAGAATAATATATATTTATAATGACGTATAATTTATATGGGGTGATTTGATGGAATAATGAAAGAAAAGAAAGGTGAAATGAAAGTGAAAAATGAAGGCGGTTTGCCCCAAAATATAATGGAAACAACTCCCAATCCTACATTGCCTTAAATGAAGAATTATTTGCTACACCTACACCCCTCTACACCTACACCCTACATCAGTCAAATCTCTTCATTTTCCACTGTGCGTAGTCAATACATTACACCATACCAGTTTTCAATCACTATTAACCACAACCCTCCAAATTCTTTATGTACCTCCTCCTTTTTTTTATTTATTTATATCTGAATGCTAAATATCTAATTGGATATAGCTACTGAATCAATGATTCCAGGATATAAGTTATAAATTTATACATGACTTCAATAGTTCTAATTATATTCAGAGTCAAATTATTATGAATTGCATTTAATTGGCAGCAAAATATTGACACACAGAAAGGGATAGTCTCACTCTCTGTATGAATAGACACGTGGATGACTTTGAAATAGTTGTTTTTCTTGTAATTTTTCCTTAAAAACAATCAGGTTTATATTCACTTTCGCTATTAAGCAAAAATCTCATCAAAACTCCAAGTTATGTAATGAACTTCATGGAATCTAATTTAGTAATTACGATATATGTAGATTAAATCAATTAACTTGTTAATAAATTGAGAATTATGATAGAAAATTATATTAAATTGTAAAATTAATATAAATTAAAGGAGGTACTGTGCATGGGGGCATGCATGGATGATGTCATTATTTGACGTCGTAACATTAAACCCTACCGTTAGGTGCCCTAACCTCCCAACACCTTTCATTACCTTTTTATCCTTTTATTTTATTATTATTTTTATATCTGACTAGGCCTACCTCACATCTTTTATACTACTACCTCCGTCCCGTGATAAGTGTCATATTTACTGTTCGGCCCTATTTTTAAGAATTATTGTATTTAAATGTGAGTGGGGGGAGAAAGATAGTGAGATATATATTATTATAATGTAAGTGGGAGGAGAGAGTTAGTGAGATATATTATTATAATGTAAGTGGGAGGAGAGAGGTAGTGGAATATATTATTATAATGTAAATAAATTGAACTTTTTTATGTCCATTTTTAGTAAGTGTATAGTGTGACATTTATTTTGGGATATCCAAAAATGGAAAGTGTGACACTCATCACGGGACGGAGGGAGTGGGTAGTATTTTTAGCACTTTCAACTTTTGTATAATTACATAATATACCCTATATCCAGCAAATTGCCTGCTTTATTCATGTGATTGTAGATAATATTCCATCCTCATTTAAATATGTTTAATACGAAAGAAACATAATATATTTATGGTCTCCTTTAATACATGCTATTTATTTAGGTTTATAAAAGCGTGATATATGTTAGAGATACTTCTATTTAATGCTTCCTTTAATTTTCCTTCAAAATTACGAGAATTTGGGTTTTAATCTTTGATTTTGGGATTGTAACATACCTTGATATTAAAATTATTAATTCACTATTATGGAATAGTTTATCTTAATCTAAATTCTATCCTTGATTTATGACGGTGGCAACACAAATTAGAAAAACAAGGACATAGTTAATAAGGTCTCATCGAAACGCATCTAATAATAGGTGAAAAAAAAATTAATTGATGTTATAATTTTAAAAAATCACAGTTTATGAACAATGTTATTATATATAATAAAAGTTTATGTTGTACTTGAAATCTAACTAAAAATTCATTAAATTTTATGTAATTAATTAATCCAAAAGAATAAATATACAATTTAGTAACAAAAAACCTTAAAATGAAGTCTATTTTAAAGTTGTAACTGTGTAAATTGCCATTCGAATTTGCTGAAAAATAAAATATATCCTAGTTAATTCAATTTTTATTTTTAGCACCCTTACATATGTTCATGGGCTGGGCTTTGTGGGGTTCGGGCTGGGTTCAGTCCGGCCGGGTAATGTTGGGCTCAATTTGTCTTGTACGAAATAGACTTGAGTTTTAATAATGTAAGAATGAAGTACAATTATTACAAAAGGTGTGACCTCTATTTTTATAAAAAGTAATGAATTTGGGAAAATAGGGGTCCTGAGTGAGGATATATTTGAAAAATGATTAAGTACCTATGCATTATAAGTCATATCAATGATATATATATATATATATACACACATATATACACATCTTTTATCATATAAAAATAATGTGATAAAAATTTATATGAAACTTGTCACGGATATAATCACATGAAAGTGAAATTCCACCATTCTCAATCAAATTTAGGTGAGACAATAAATATTAGAAAATTTGGTATGCTCAATCATAGCCACTCATTTTCATTTCCAAACTAATTATAATCTCAAATTTCTTCCTAAAATAAAAACTCAAATACACAACTGCATTTTTAATTTATTTTTCATTATATTATTATAACATTCTTCATGCTCTTCAATCCTAAGATGAATCTCACTTTTATCCAACTCTTGATACCAATAAAAAAAACATATATAAGATGATTAAGATCCATGTCGTAGTTATAGCCAAGATAATAAATACATATGTCGTTCGAAGAAGGAAAATATTTATATTAATATTTTTGTTAAAGGACAAATTGAGAAAGAAAATGATTCCTAAAAATCACATGAATCATGGAGACCATTCATGTGACTGATAATTGACTGCTAAAAAAAGCTGAGATGTAGAAAGAAGTAGGGTCCTTTTAAAAGAGAATATATATGCATGTGATATTCAATTAACACCAAATATGTGAATCGTCCAACATGTTTGGCCCCTTCCAATTCTTCATCATTGCTTTTGCTTTCGCATTTATGCCTAAAACACTATTCTACTTGTTTGACCCTTATTGGGCCCCACCAAACCGACCCGACTTAGGGTCCGGCCAAAGTGGAGACCAGAACCGGCCAGAATTGGCTAGGTTGGAGACCAAGTCCGCTGGAAGATCGTAACTTGCCGGGAGGCCAAAAGGCAGGAGGCGGCTTGAAGGAAGATCAGAAGGTCAGAAGGCCAGAGCCGGCTCGAGAGAAGACCAGAAGGCTAGCTGACCTGACCTAGGGGCCGACCCAAGTGGAAACCAAACCGGCTCGAGAGAAGGCCAGAATCGGCCCAAGCGAAGATCGACCCGACCAGAATTTGGCAGACCCGATCCGCCGACCAGAGATTGGCCGACCCGACTAGGACTGAGCCGGCTAGAACCGAGTCGGTGGGTCCCGACCCAACCAGGCGGGTCCGTGGCCATGTCCATCTAACTGCTAGGTTCGGCTCACAATTGATACAAATAGAAGGCCAGAAACCAATCTTCATAAAAAGAACAAAAAAGAGTTAGTTTATTTCAAAGAGTCTTCAAAGAAAGAAATAAATCAAGATCGAATCATATCCGATTTAGATAGATTTTAACCCGTTTCTTTCTTATTTAGACCTTAAAAACGGGAGATTTTAGTCTTAGTCACCAAGTTTCGTATCTTATATTTAGCCTATAAATAGGGTTCTAAACCTCATTATTAGAGGTCGAAAATTCATTGTATTCAAGCAATTAGAGAGTTATTTACTAACAAATTTGCCCGAGTAGGCACTGGGCGTAGTGTTTTCTTACTTTATTCGATTTTTATACTCTTTATTCGGTTCATACCTTTTGAGCCGGATCGATATTTTTGGGTGGTAGGATAGGATTTTGCAAAATCCTACGTCAACAACCCTATTTACTATATTGCCCCCCACGTTTAATATATTACGAAAGTTCTTATAAAACAATTTCATCGATTAATATTTATGAGATGTATTTCACTGTTCACAAATCAAATCAGTTTTTACAATATATTAAATGTGTGAAGAAATTAGACGGTGAATCATCCATACTCTCAACCAACAGAACCCATACAAAATAAAGCTGGCGGGTTGGGCTGAGAATTTGATGGCCCGAAAGTTAATTAGTTATACCGGACCTGTTCAATTGGCCCTTTAAGCCTAATTGGGCCCATTTTGGCCCAGCTTTGCAGCCTTTTTATTCAATTAGAAAAAAAAAAAAAAGGGGAAAATTGCTAGTATTGAGCTCAGCCAATTGAGGTTTGCAAAAGCGGGGCAAACCACAAAGGCACAAATCAATCTCAAATACCAATTTGCAAAACCCTACACAAAACCTCCGTCACCACACGGCCCCACCGCCGTCGGAGCTAGCCACCGGAGCCCTATCCAACGTCAGTGCTTCCCGAAAAAGTCCTCATTTTGAAATCCGTCGGCACTGAAACCGGGAATCCAAATTAAGTAAGTTGTCGTCGTAGTTGTGTGTGTCTGTCAGTGGAAGTTTGTAGACAGAAAATTTAGAAAAGCATTTTGATGAGATAGGAACTTGGTAAACAGGACTGCACTAATTGCAGTGTTTTATATTTGTCGAACTGAATAAGCCTGAGTGGAACTGACGAAAGTTGTTGAACGGGACTGATTCTAATTGCAATGAGTTGTTTCACCGTGTGGAAGTGTCTGTTAAACAGTATTTCGTACTTGCAATTTGAGGTAGCTCCAGTTTTTTTTTTTTTTTTGGTTTGTGTTTGATGAATAGTGAAATGATACAAGCTTGAGGTGAGGAGAAAGCGGTATTGCGTTTCACTTAATGGTTTCTGTGTGTGTGTGTGTGTGTGTTAATTGCAATTGATAATTGATATGCATTTTTATGGTATTTATGTGCTTATTTTTTCTGTTAATTTAAACTCACTAACTCATATATTTTTAAAAAATGAATTTCATTATTAAGCTTAGTTGCTCTAATTGTCCCATATCCTGAGTAGAGGTGAGCTAGTAAATCAGTGGTCCGGACTGGTTCATCTCATTGGCCTGATTTGTTCTGACACCCGAAGTGTCACCTCTAGTTCAAATGTGGTTGATTAGTGAAACTTTATATGCACAAAACATATCAATTGACTTCTTAGACAGAGTGAAGGCAGAAATTGGATTTTTATTGTGGAAATTGTTGGAAAGCTTTTAGAGTTGGTTTGTTGATTAATAATGGAGCTTAGTGGAGGTTGTATCACTGTTCCTCAATAAACTATGTTGTTTGGACAGTGTTTTGGTGTTACATTAACTGACGAAGTTACAGGGAGGGATAAGATTAGATTGTCTAAATACTAGTATACTACAAAATCATAATGTGGAATGAATTGTTAATTTTCTTCTCCCTTTTGAAGATATAGACATTGTGTGCTTTCCACTTTTCCAGTAGATAGCTGAAGCCTGAAAGGGTGGTAGTAATGGCTGATATTGGACGTTTAATTTTGCAGTTTATAGAGCTATGGATGATAGTCTGTACGATGAGTTTGGAAACTATATTGGGCCTGAAATTGAATCCGATCAAGAGAGTGATAGGGAGGAGGAAGAGGAGGAACTCCCTGACAGAAACGAGGATGAGGACCCTATGTCTGATGATGAACGTGGTCCTGGAAAACCAAATGGGTGGTTAACTACTACTGATGATATTGACATGGAAGGTCAGATTGTCCTTGCAGAGGACAAAAAATACTACCCAACTGCTGAGGAAGTTTATGGTGAAGAAGTCGAAACGTTAGTCATGGATGAAGATGAGCAGCCACTTGAGCAACCTATTATAAAGCCTGTGAAAAATCTTAAGTTTGAGTTGGGGGTTAAGGATTCATCAACCTATGTATCAACACAGTTCCTCTTGGGTCTTATGTCAAATCCTACATTGGTGAGAAATGTTGCTTTAGTTGGCCATCTTCAATGTGGGAAGACAACGTTCATGGACATGTTGGTTGAACAGACTCATCACATATCAACCTTTGATCAGAGCAGCGAGAAACATATGAGGTACACAGATACGAGGATAGATGAGCAGGAGAGAAAGATTTCCATAAAAGCAGTTCCGATGTCGCTCGTTCTGGAGGATAGCAATTCAAAATCATACCTTTGCAACATTATGGATACACCTGGTCATGTTAACTTTTCTGATGAGATGACCGCTGCTCTCAGGCTTGCTGATGGTGCAGTGTTAATTGTTGATGCTGCAGAAGGGGTGATGGTAAGTTTTCTCATTTGTTGTAAATTATCCGTTTGGATTATTTTCTTTAGGGTTCAAAATCCTTTTGATTATAAATACAGCCTCTGTCTATGTATTTAGTTTCCACTTTGTTAATAGGTAAACACAGAGAGGGCAATACGCCATGCAATCCAGGACCGCCTCCCTATAGTAGTTGTGATAAACAAGGTAATATCTCAAATCCCACAGTGTCTTGTGAAATGCTGTGTTTATTTATGTTTTGCATTGAAGGTTCCTCTTTGATGAGGTTCTTTCTTCAATGTTATGATGACCAGGTTGACAGATTGATAACTGAGCTGAAGTTACCTCCGAAGGATGCCTATCACAAGCTAAGGCACACAATTGAAGTAATCAACAATCACATCACAGCTGCATCTTCAACAGCTGGAAACGTTCAGGCCATTGATCCTGCTATTGGAAATGTTTGTTTTGCAAGTGCTAGTGCAGGATGGTCGTTCACCTTGCAGTCATTTGCTAAGCTTTATGTTAAGCTCCATGGTATACCATTTGATGCTAATAAGTTTGCCTCTCGCCTTTGGGGTGATTTTTACTTCGATCCTGATACCAGAAGTTTTAAGAAGAAACAACCTGGTAGTGGAGCAGAACGGTCCTTTGTCCAGTTTGTACTCGAACCTCTTTACAAATTATATAGCCAAGTGATTGGAGAACATAAAAAGAGTGTAGAGGCTACACTTGCTGAACTTGGTGTGACTTTGAGTAATGCGGCTTATCGTTTAAATGTTAGGCCTTTGTTAAGATTGGCATGTAGCTCAGTTTTTGGTAGTGCCACAGGCTTTACAGATATGTTGGTTCAACACATTCCATCTGCTAAAGATGCTGCACCTCGGAAAGTTGAGCACATCTACACTGGACCCAAGGATTCTGCAATTTACCAGGCCATGGAGGATTGTGATGCATCAGGTCCTGTAATGGTTAATATAACAAAACTCTATCCTAAATCAGACTGCAGCATCTTTGATGCCTTTGGTAGGGTCTACAGTGGGGAAATTATGACAAGCCAGACTGTACGTGTTCTGGGAGAAGGCTATTCTCCAGATGATGAGGAGGACATGACAGTGAAAGAAGTAACAAAATTATGGGTCTATCAAGCTCGTTACAGGATTCCCATCAGTAAAGCCCCTCCTGGTTCTTGGGTTCTCATTGAAGGTGTGGATGCTTCTATTATGAAGACTGCCACTCTTTGCAATTCGGAATATGATGATGATGTGTACATATTCAGGCCTCTTCAGTTTAACACTCTTCCTGTGGTTAAAACTGCTACTGAGCCTTTGAATCCCAGCGAGTTGCCAAAAATGGTGGAGGGTCTTCGGAAGATCAGCAAGAGCTATCCATTGGCAATTACAAAGGTTGAAGAGTCTGGAGAGCATACCATTTTAGGCACTGGAGAATTGTACTTGGATTCTATAATGAAGGACCTCAGGGAACTTTATTCAGAAGTGGAAGTCAAGGTGTGTGTCTCTGTGCTTATTATTCTTTTATGCAAGTGCTTCATAAATGTGTTGGACTTTCTTCTGATCTTTCTTCACAATTTAAAATAGGTCGCAGATCCTGTTGTCTCGTTCTGCGAAACAGTTGTTGAATCCTCTTCAATGAAATGTTTTGCTGAAACTCCAAACAAGAAAAACAAAATTACTATGGTAAGCAAGCGATTTATTATAAGAGTTCAGTATTTAGGAGTTTTACTTGGTCATTACATCTTAATTCCTAGATTGCGGAGCCACTGGAGAGAGGACTTGCTGAGGATATTGAGAATGGTGTTGTAAGCATTGACTGGCCAAGGAAGAAGCTAGGTGACTTTTTCCAGACAAAGTATGACTGGGATCTGCTTGCCGCACGGTCTATTTGGGCATTTGGTCCTGATAAGCAGGTTAGTTGCATGCCTCTGACATTTTTAGTCAATCTTTGGTGCTGGGTAAAGGCTCTGGTTGCTCTGTTTTCCCAATACTTTAAATTTCGTGATTGAGCTGATTCTGTTCAAAGTTCTAATTCATATGTTTAATTATGACATTTATTTATATTCTTAGGGGCCTAATATTTTGTTGGATGATACACTGTCCAGTGAAGTTGATAAGAGCCTGCTTAATGCAGTCAAAGATTCTATTGTTCAAGGGTAAGTCCAAATCCTGTCTTGTTTCTTTTTTATCCACATAATTTTCTGTCTTCTTGTTGCACTAATGGAATGTGGACAGGTTCCAATGGGGGGCTCGAGAAGGCCCTCTCTGCGACGAGCCAATCAGAAATGTGAAATTTAAAATAGTTGATGCCAAAATTGCTCCTGAGCCATTAAATCGTGGAACTGGTCAGATCATTCCAACTGCTCGACGTGTGGTTTACTCAGCTTTCCTCATGGCTACGCCTAGGCTAATGGAACCTGTATACTATGTGGAGGTAAGTATATTTCTGTGATCCTCATATTTGTTGCATTGCGACTATTGTACTTGATGGACATTATTCTTTAGCTATTTTGCTTTGCTAGCCTACAATATGCCAATCTCTCAGGTCCAGAAGTAATAAATGCTTTTCATATACACACAAAAATATCTGTGCGCACAGCCGCACATGATATTGCACACATTATAGATGTGGTGTGTGGTTTCTGAATAGGCTAAAGATAACAACTCTACTTTTTGATTACTGTATTGAGTATATAATTGAAAAGGTTGATTACTTGTGCTTTCCCCTGCAGCAGTTTTTACTCTCTGACTGAAACTTTATGGATATTATTAACAGATACAAACTCCAATAGATTGTGTTTCTGCCATATATACGGTGTTATCACGTAGGCGTGGTCATGTCACCGCAGACGTTCCACAGCCAGGCACCCCAGCCTACATTGTTAAGGTTTGGGACCTGAAATACTCAACTGTCATCTATCATGCCAACTCCTCCAGTTATCATATGATTTTGTTGCATCAATATTTCTTAATGACGTTTTTACTTTTCATGTTTATAGGCATTTTTACCTGTGATAGAGTCGTTTGGTTTTGAGACAGACTTAAGATATCATACTCAAGGGCAGGCATTCTGCGTATCAGTGTTTGATCATTGGGCTATTGTACCTGGAGATCCGCTGGATAAAAGTATCGTTCTCCGTCCATTGGAACCAGCTCCAATTCAACATTTGGCTCGTGAATTTATGGTGAAGACAAGGCGTCGTAAGGTATGATAGCCCATTTTTTGTCCTCAGCACTTCTTCATTTCACATGGAAATGCATCACTTGGTGCTTATTTTTGAATTTCTGTTTTTAAAAGCATTTGAATGTCTGTTATTAATTTTTATCGATTCTTGCCATGATTTTCCATGAAAGGTAGATGATTCTCTTATCACATTTCTGTATTTAACTGGTTCTAACAGGTCCCGCCACTGGGCCCCAATCTGCTGACATGCCCCTTTTCTTTTTTTAAAGATGTCCTTCCTGACACTGCCTTGGCCCCATCTAAATGCTAGGCCCTAGTCTACCACCTAGCATGCCTTTAGAACATTGATTCTAAACTAATAATGGCTTTTGATATATGCAACTCTTTTGAGTCCTAGGAATTATGTTGATGTCATCTTGCTAAGTTTATGATAAAAGTATCCATTGGGATTTTTCTAAATTTATCTACGACTTGTGCTTTAATGCTGCGATAGTTGGCATGTGACCTGTTTGCTTGCCTTCTCTCTATATTTTCACCCCAATATTCTTGAGTTTTATTTTGTTCCATATTTCCTTTTTTTTTTATTAATGGGTTGAGGTAATGAATATGTTTGTAGATCTTTAAGAACAAGGGAAATATGAATTGGGTATAATATTAAGATCATTAACTGTAACTTTGGCTTTGCTATTGTCAGGGAATGTCCGAAGACGTAAGCATTAATAAATTCTTCGATGAGGCTATGGTTGTCGAACTAGCTCAGCAGGCTGCCGA
Organism: Scutellaria galericulata; assembly: GCA_946896805.1. Lineage (NCBI taxonomy): Eukaryota > Viridiplantae > Streptophyta > Magnoliopsida > Lamiales > Lamiaceae > Scutellaria > Scutellaria galericulata. Next base: position 19,897,740 of record OX335792.1, on the reverse strand, counting down.
TCTTCATCTACAAATGATATAAAGATGGGTAGTTCATGTGATCTCCAATTGTTGAGCACAACTTCTGACTTCCTCAACAGGTTTAAGTGTATTCCATGTACTATAAGCTTTGTTTTGCTTGGCAATCTTGCCACTTCTCTGAGGCGATATATATGCTGTTAAAAAAAGCTGAGATGATATATTCAAACATACCTTTAGAGCAGGTTAAGATGAAGAAGTGGCGAATTCTGTTATGTCTACATTACTTTGGGTAGAACCTGTGGAAGAGATATCAACCAGGTTCACCTATTTGTAGTGTTTTTTTTTTATCTGGGAAGAGATTACCATTCTAGTTTTATTGTATTTTAACCAATCCACGACCATAGTTGGTGTCTGTATGCAGTATGGTAAATGTTCTTAACGATAGTATTGAGTCGAGTCTTCCTACATTGATATTTCATGTAAAGTTGAGATTATGAAACACTAAATTTTGATGTTTTTGATTATCTGACCATTTCAAACCAACTTCAGCGCGTTTGATAACCCATGTATCTCTGATATGATCTATGTTGTTGCATCCAATGGATCTGCCTGAGTGGTATTTATGTCTATATGTGCATTAGTACGCGTATATATTGGTGTGTTTATAGTCTATATGTGTGTATGTGTACGTATATATTAGGTATATTATCTACAAGTTTGTACAGTGACAGTGAGTTGTTGACCGTTGATTTGAAGTTGGACATGTTCCTACAAATTACTGTTGAAGATCATCTTTCAGTACCTTTAAAAAAGTATATATTTTGAGGGTTTGTCTTTGAGTTAGCCTTCAAAGCTTTTGACTTTTGACCCCCTGTCTGAGTTTATTCACGAGTTGAATAATATTCGATTTGAAATTTTCCAGGTGGAATTTTATTTACACACAATTATGATACAAAATTTGATCTCGAACTTTAAGTGTCAGTTTCAATACAGGGTAGTGAAGTATTAATACTATGTGATAACAATATGCTGGGTTATACACATACACATATTCACCAAATGGATGATATAAATGTTCAATGGACTACTTAAAAAATACCCAAACACCCACGACCAACCTTATAATCTAGGATACAGCTGTACTGTGTATGTTTATAAATATCATATCATCAAGAAGCTCCATCATTTGATGTTCCAATAGTTCCACCAGAAAAAGGTAGGCATTTTCAACTCAATGATGTCGAATCATTAGTCTACATGTTTGTTTATCGTTTAACATCATATCTCATATTAAATAAGATACTTTAGAATTGAACATATATATTAATTTAGTGTGAGTTCAAGTTGACTGAGATAACCAATTTGGATTGCTCATTCTTTTTAAATGTCAACGGTTTTTCTCTCTTTACCAGAATAAAATCCTCAAATCACCAACCAATCTTCTTTGTTATCTGTTCAAGTTCATGTAACTCATGCAAGAGCAAAAACTTGTTTTTCTCCTCCAAAATATCTGAAAGAAAGTTCTCTATTCAATAAACGTGTTATTTTAAAATAATTATTATATATCACATTTACCAGATGTTATTACTAATTAAATATGATTAAAGATAATAAATACAAAATAAATTACCAAATGTATTGAAGCACAATTTTCACACATTTAATCTTTATTTAACCATGTCTCTCTCTCTCTCAAATCCATCTCCTACAACCCCTTACAAATTTGATAATAACATACGTTGAAAATAAAATTTTATTCAAAATGAATATATTCAAACTACAATAGATATTCTCAAAAATTATCCCCCAAAAAAAGGAAAATAAGAATAAAATAGTAGAGAATGAAAAAGTTATCTATCTAGGAGCCAAGGAAACAGAAATTTCTGTTGGAAGCCTAACTTGATCGGACCAAATCCTCGAAGCCAAATAAAGCTTGGATATCTTACCGGAGACCCATTTCATTTCGGGTCGTTTATCCGGATCCTCCTGCACGCATTGCAATGCCACACGTGTCAGCTTCTCCACCACCTCCACCGGGAACGAATCCTTCAACCTATTATCCACCCACCACCTCAACTTCCCCTCCACCGCCGCTTCGCCGCCGCCCTCCACCACCTCCCTCGCCGTCTCAATCACCGAAATTAACCGGCGATTCCCACCGCTCCGATCAACCCCGTACCTCAACGGCTCCTGTCCCGTTATCAGTTCAAGAATCACAACCCCGAACCCGTACACGTCGGACTTCTGCGTCGCCACCCCACTCGACTTAAACTCCGGCGACATGTACCCTCTAACCCCCTCAATTTGCCGGTCCCCAGCCGCCGCCGCCTGCTTCCCCTCCTCCCCCGTCTCGCCGCAGAGCTCCGCCGCGCCGAAATGGCAAATCTTGGCGTTGAACGACGGCTCCGTCACAATAATGCCGCTGCTTTTGACGTGCTTGTGGACCATATCGATGCTTAATCCGGCGGTGTTGTGTATGTAATCGAGCCCATAAGCCACATCCGTCGCGATTTGCATACGCGATATCCACGTGGAAAGCACTGTGAAATCGGGGTTCTTTTTGTTCCTCAGACATAACCCTAGGTCCGACCCTTGCACGAATTCGTAGACCAGGTAAATATGCTCGCCGGAGATGGAAACTCCGAGGAGCTTGACTATGCTCGTGAAATGGCTCTTACTGATTACCGAAAGTTTCTGCAGAGCATCCGAGTCCGTCATAGATTTACGAAGTTTCCGCTGGAAAACGACGACGTCTTTGCCTTTGAGAACGCAGCGCCACGATTGGGAGGAGGAGGACTTGGAGGAGTGGCGCTTGCCGAGGAAGTTGTTGGTGGCGGCGCGAATTTCTGCGAATTCATAGATTTTGGTGCTCTCCGGAAGATTATCGCGGAGGTTGGACAAGGAGGTGAGGCCGGAGAGGGAGGTGGTGGCGACGGAGCTGTCGAGGAGGTAGGAGGAGGAGGAGGCGCCGCCCGCGGCGGTGGAGGAGGAGTAGTTGCCGCGGAATGGATTGGAGAGGGTGGTCGCCGGAGTTCTCGATGAAGAAGATGAAGAGGATGAGGGTTTATCCGATTCCGACCTGGATGAAGACTTTCTCGGAGTCCTCGTCGGATTATTCGCGGAGGCTCTCGGGCTTGAATTCGGGTTTCGGGCTCTGATCGCCATTTTCGATCTACACATTACGGTAAAAGAAAAAAGGAATTATAAAAATTCCAGCCTGAATGAAGCTGGAAGAATCAAAATCGGGAGTGGATTTAGTGATTGGTAGAGTCATAGAGGATGTTATAGATCGATGGATAAACACTGCTAATATTTCATCAAGGAAATGGGGATTGAATTGAATGACTTCTTAAAAAAGTAGGCGGATTTTGATCATATTATTTATTTATATTTATAACAGAAGAGCATAGTTGGGTGGTATCGTGGGCCCTACTGATAAAGACAGGAGTACTTTAATACGAGTTTCAAGTCAACTTTGAGGTTTCCCATTCTCTGTAAATTGCTATTACTATTACATACTCACAAGATTCAGAAATAGTGTTTGCAATATTATATTATATTGCCAGCAAATACTGAAACTCAAACTCATAAGGTATCTTCTCTACAATGGCTGATCCCTTTCCTCTGAAACAATCCACTATTGATTTTCTCAAAGATCCTGAAGTGGGCAGCTGTTGACACACCCACTCCATCAATGAATCCTTATCACCTGCAAAACCATTCATGTTTCTTAGCAGAAGCTCAGGAAGAGCTACTCTCTTGGAGCTTGTCACCATTATTGCAGCTTGTAGGTATTCAAGTTTTGATCTTTCTAGTTCACCTGTCACCCCATCTGCTGTGTATATCTTCACCTGTCAAGGAAAATGTATGAAACAAGCCTCAACATGTGCTCTTAAAGATCATAAAAACATGGATCATGTTGAGTTATGAGTTACCGCTGGAGAAGAACGAGTGCCACAGCATAAGGCGAAGGTGATGTTGGGATCAGGTGTTTCGAGTCCATACAGTTCACCAACTATCATTTCTCTGCTGTCCTTGTCTTTGCCAAGAATCTGAGTAACAGAATTTGATGTGTGTTGAGATATATGTAAGATGCTGTTGTAGGAGAACTGGACAAGTACCTCTTTGACTAGTGAATCTTCTGGTTTTCTCAAGATGAAATTCTCGATTGCTTGAGCGTTGATTGTGTTTCCAGCTATGTTGAGAGTCGCCTGATTGATGAACAAGATAAGACATTCAGATTAGTGATCAAGGATGATGAAGGATGAATAAGAAATATACCTTGTTGATTAGTGCTAGCATGTTATCAGGGCTAAAAACAGATGGAACTCCATATTGAAGATATCCCTGAATGAAGAATAGCAATCAGCATTTGAAATCATCATAATATATAGTTTAAGCAGTAGAAATTCTGGTTTTACATGCATGATACAAGCGTTGTACATGTTGATCCAAAACGCGAGCTTTTGTTGATGGCTCAAGAACCTCAAATCCACCTTCTGAAGACCATCCATCAACACCCTTTATCACAGAGATTGGGTGTTAGTAATAGTAATTGTATGATTGTTGTTTTGCTCTTGATTTATCTATGTTGTGACTTACTTTAATTTCTGGAATAGAGAAACCGAGCTAGAGTTTTGGATACATTTGAGGTCCATGGAGGTGGAAGTGAATCGAACCAAGTTCTTGTAAGGGCCAATGTCCCTTGGTATAGACTCTTCCGAGTCAAATATCCCGTAAGGATCTTGTTGTCGCGAGTCTTTCTGAAACATGAGGCTTGTCTTTGAGTTAGAGCTGCTCGTCTCTGCCCTGAAACTCATAGAAAAGTTTGTGGATCGAGCAATGGGGCCTGATTTCTCCAACTCCATCACTCTAGATGTTCTAAGTAGTCTCACAAATATGAAAACCAAACACTTCATAATGTTCTCAGATAACTTGTTTGGAGGCCATCTTTGGATGCCTTCTTCTACTGTATGCAACGGAGTCGAGACTACTTTAGATGGAAACTCCGTAAACACCTCAAGATTACGGTCCCTCTGAAACACAACAAAGTAGGTGAAACTATGCAATCAAGAATTGGTTAGAAATTAGGTCATCATCATACCCTGGGAGTTGGATGCCTTGGCTCTCTCATGGGAGACGGATGTTTGAGTACACCACTTCTTTTTGATACCTTCTCTCGAAATACTCTTTCTTCTTCATGCAACGTGTTTGCATTGTGATTAGAGAATCCTCTTGAGCTCATGGATTTATCAGTAACACTGAAGTCACTCAAATGGTAATCTCCTTTAATGGCCTTGCTGATGAAATGCAGGGCCCTCGTTTCGAATGCTACCTTCTCGTTCGGCCTTGGTGGAAGTTGGTTGTGATTTCTATGGCTTCCTTTGTCCCATTCTTTATACTTGTTATGGATGCTCATCTCCTTTTCCTGCTTCACTTCATCTTGAAGATGCTTGATCTGACTTTCTAATCGCGTTATCTCATTCTCAACCATAGCCAATTCAGCTAGTATCTCTTTCATCTGCCCAATTTCGGATACTTAGTGTACTCCACTACAAACCTTAATCAAGAGATGGAATAGAAAAGACTTACTTTTGGTGGAAGAAAACTGGGAATTGAAAGAGCAGAACCATCTTGTCGATTATGGAGTCGTTCCAGATACTCGTGCACCTTCTGTTCACGAGCCAGCATCTTGTGAAGCACAGAAACCTTAAACTTCTCAAATCAGCATCCACTTTTGAAATATACTGACAAAAACACACACACACACGCACAGAGTTGGTTTTTTATGGCCTCACCTCCCTTTCAAGTTCCTCTTTCTTTTGCTGTCCTGTAAACTTCCTATTCCTCTGTATAACAAGAAAATGCATACAGACAATGTGTAAAGTATAAGAAGGGTATGAGACAAATCCAACTTGGAACTGTAATAACAGAAAACTTACAAATTCAATAGGGACATGAAGTGCAAAATCAGTTTGTGTAGACATGGGAGTAAAAGAAGCAAACCAGAGGTTGAGCCAGTTTCTGGGCCTTGTAGAATTGGCAAGAGAAGTTAGTCTTTTGAGAATTGAGATGATGATTATGAGGCTTACAAGTGAAGCAAAACTTATTGGGATTGATTGGTGAAGTTGGTAAGTTATGAGGGTCTAAGAGAGGAGTTAAAGAAGGAGAAGAAGATGAGGTGGAGCTTTCCAATTCAATCATGGCGTAGCTTGCACTTGCAGTTTTCATTTTTCATATACTTTCTTTTTCATTCCTTGTTTCGGAAGTGTTGTGTATATAAATCTTCTTACACTCTCGATTTATGAAACAAATCATGCTAGTCTTTGCCTGTTTGTTGAAAAGGAAATTTCATTTTTGACATTATAGAAACAAGATTTTGTGAAATCGGATTGTGTGAATGTGTTTTGTGTGATTGGATTATCTTTCAAGTGAAGTGAAAAATAGACATTTATCATATATAAATTTAAAAAAATAGATTTGTCTTAGGTTCCAAGTTATTAGTTCGGTTTGCTCTTTAAAAAAATGAGAAAGGATATTAGTTTAGTTCAGTTAACTAATCAACAGAAAATGATTTTGTTTTTCTTTTTCCTTTTTGGTTCTTGGCTGAACTGAGCTATACAATGATTGTTTAGTAGTTGATTGCTTGGATGAATATATCTCAATTGCTTCCTAGCTTTATGGTTGTAATTTTGTTTTCTTCTAGTGTTTGATGTATATTTTGGTCAATTATGCAATTAATTTTATGCTATAATCCATGGCTTTTTTATTCGAGTATAAAAATTTATACAATGATTAGTCAAAATTCTCTGTTGCAAAATAATGTTACATTGATCCGTTGTTTTCTTATAGCATACAATTAAGAAGGTAGAAATGTAAGATTTCATTTTTTAAATAGGTGATTCACAAAATTTTATGACGAGATTAGAAAACATGGAAGTTGATATGTAAAAGAAAAAAAAATTATAACTAAAAAATTTAAGAAGCATAACTATTTTTTCTTTGGAACGGATGAAAATATCTATTTTGCTGTTGGTTTTGACACTAAAAAATCATTAATATATTCATTTCATCACATTTTTTAAGCAACTATACATCAAATAAAACTTAATAAACACAAATAAGAAACTGTACTTATTTTTCAAATAAAAATAAATAAATCTCTACCTTCTCGTTTATTAACTAAAAAAAGAAATGAATGAAACCACAATACCTAGGACTGAAATTTCCCTTTTCTGGTGAAATATTGGCGTCATAAATCTGAATTCCACACCACTTGCAATAAAAAAATTCTTCTATATCTCTAAGCATCATAACTTAGAATATGACTACAAATTCCACTAATCAGTTTTTTATTTTGAAATTATATAAATATTTTAGGCTTGAACTCTAAAGGATTTCAAATTTATAATAATTTAAAATTTCACCATTTGTAGACATTTTTTTGAGTCCTTTGTAGTATCAAATCTTGGGAGTTGCCTTGCTTTTTGATTTCTCATTAATTGTACTAATTTATGATGCTTTCTTCTTCATATTGCAAAAAATCGAGTACTCATGGTCTGGGCTTATGGTTGGCCCAATTCATAAGTGGGCTTATAGTTTTCTTCTGTTGTGAATAAGCCCAATCCATGGTTTTCAGTTCGGTCCACTCTCAATTCACACAACCACCTTTTTTTTTTTTTTATCACATTTTCCAATAAATAATCTAATCTACCACCACTTTTCTTTAATCCAAAAAATACCCTAAAATTAATGTTTTTATTCAACTGAAGAAAACGAAGCCCTGTCGCGCCACCTTTCATCAACTTCAGCACCTGAGCTTCCACAGTTGAAAAATTATTAGCGTTTTCGCGACGAAGAATTTCGAAGAAATCGACAATGGCGATAGTTTCTTTTCTTCGTCACGTATCGAAATCCCAGTTTCGCAACTTCTCATCTGCTAAACTTAGCCCAAGTACATTCAACTTCCTCTCAAGTCGTATCAATTCAAATTCACTCGCGCCCTCATTCCAAGGCGCGCCTTGCTCATTTTCACACAAACAATTCTTGCTAGAAATGTGTATTTGAATTTATTCCTCATTCTTTTGTTGTGGGGTTTTGGAGTATTTCTGTTGAGTGTTTGGTTATAGTGAGTGTTTCTTGCTTGTTTCTTGAGTTTTTTTTTTTTTTTTTCTTTATTGTTGTATTAATAAGGTTAGAGTTTGAGGATAATTGTTTTTTTTTTTTTTTCTTTTCCTTTTCCTTATGGTGACATGTTTTGGTTTATGTTCATTTTTCTTGCATAGTATTTTGTGTTGTTAAAGATTAGTTTGGATGTATTGTAAAAGATTTTGGGCTGAATCATCTGCAATCTGCGTTCATAAAAACAATGAAAAAACACTAGCTTGTATAACATATTTGATTCCCATCAGCAGCTTCTTTTACAACAATCGATGGTTGATTTGCTTCAATATTGTCCAAGAAGGATCATGCTCTGGTCGAGCAGGTTGTAACAATATGAGGGTATATGAATGACAGGCGTGTGGCCGAATTAATGTTGGTAATATGATAGCATAAGTTCAAGAAGTAAACCCCCAAAAAAGTTTGATAATGAAGGCAAAGGTAGTTTAAGTACTAGAAGCAGACTTTACTGGAAACACAAATGAAGTTAATTCCTCTTGATGGCTGAAGTTTAGATGCTATATGTGTCTACTCTACAAAGCACCTGAGATAATGCTCTAATCAAAAGTAAGTTTTTGACTTCTGTGGTGATCATTGTTATTGCAGTGAGATCTGTGGTCACTGCCATGGAAACAGTTGGTGGTTTTGATGATATGGTTTCTGGCTCAGAGAGGAAATATTATATGCTAGGTGGGAAAGGAGGTGTTGGTAAAACAAGCTGTGCAGCATCTCTTGCTGTGAAATTTGCAAACCATGGCCACCCCACCATTGTGGTTTCTACTGATCCTGCTCACTCATTAAGCGATTCTTTTGATCAAGTAATGATTTATTTCTAGACTTGGTATTCTGAAAATGTAATACAAGGAGAAAATGTTGTTTGTGCAATCATCTAATCGGTATTCCACAGGATTTGACTGGAGGGGTTCTTGTTCCTGTACAAGGTGTAGATTCTCCATTGTATGCACTTGAGGTATCCATTTCTTGATATGATGAAGATCTCCCTTTCAGTATGATGTTTAGTTTGTCACGGTTTTTTTTCATCCTATGAAAGATAAACCCTCAGATAACAAAGGAAGAATTTCGGTCTGCGAGTCAAAAAGGTGAAGGGGGTGTCAAAAGCATGATGGATAATATGGGCCTTGGAATGCTTTTTGACCAGGTGAGAACAGGTATTAATTGTGTTCTTAATTTTCATTTTACTCTGCCATTAGTCCAGATATTTTATGGATTCCCTTGCTTTTATATGTATTTCTCTATCTGGTGTTCATTATGCGTGATTTTCTCATGATTCATGATTACCTGAGTTATTACATTTTCTGCCACATATCGATGCTTTGTACACTTATGAGAATGGAAGGCAATTGAGGATGATGTTTCTGGACTTTTGACTGCATTTGAAAATCAGGCCACAGTTTCACATTGTGCAAGTTGATGTAGCTGCTGATTTGGATTCAATGAAGCCATCTTACTCTTTGGCTGATTTCAGCTTATACTGATATTAAAGTTACTCGACCCTCTTATATCTATAATTTTCATCTAGAGTTCCAGAGTGTTAATGCGCTGGAGAACTGTGTGATATACAAGCTATTTTACAATTAAGTTCCAACTAATTCTAGATTTTCATCCATATTATACTTCTTTTGTGAGCAGTTGGGAGACCTCAAACTTGAAGAGCTGCTGGAATCGCCTCCTCCTGGTCTTGACGAAGCTATTGCAATTTCAAAGGCACGTATAGTGAATTGTTTTCGTCAAGATTTTCTGGACTGATATTAAATTATAATTCTATGCTGTAATCTTGCAGATGATGCAATTTCTGGAGTCACAAGAGTATAGTAGATTTAGGCGCATTGTGTTTGATACAGCTCCAACGGTAAGGAATTATTCTTTCTTCCTCAGGTGATGGTTATGAAAGCTGTAATGAAATGATGTTTGTAGGGTCATACACTTCGAATGCTGTCGTTGCCAGATTTCTTGGATGCATCTATAGGCAAGATGATGAAGGTAGCTCACTTGAAATTACCTAACCTTTAGGGCAATGAAGTTCTTTCTTTTCCATGATATAGCTTATAGCCTTCTCGTTGAGATTCTCCATGCCTCTTCTCCAAGAGTTTTTCAATATCCTTGACTTCTCCGGTTTTGATTTTTGGTGATTGTTCTACGGATATATATACAAATTAATAACTAAATTCTCATGGCTAGCAACTTAAAATAGCAAGTTTTTTTTATTGTTCTCATATCTTAAGCGTTAAAACCTCATATATCCTCTCTAGTTGTAAATGAGTAGTAGACTTGTAGTGCTCTAATGTAAGTCGACATGGTTTATTTTTCAAAATTCATAATGGAGATTAAGTCAGTCTTACTGATCTATTGCCCTTCACTGTATGTCTCATATCAGATAAAGAAGAAGATAGCTTCAGCAACAGCAGCCCTTAAATCAGCTTTTGGGAAAGGAGAGCCACAGCAAGATAATGTAAGCACTTTTTTTTTTAAAGTATTTAGCAGATTAATTTGTCACCAAGTGATTAGATGTATCTAATGCTTAAAAAAAAACTTCAATTTCTGCAGGGTGACCAGCTAAATCAACTTAGAGAAAGGATGGCAAAAGTGCGAGATCTTTTCCGTGACTCAGAGACGACAGAGTTTGTGATTGTAACAATCCCCACTGTAAGTCTGTAATGAACCCCATAATTTTTTTTTTCCTATAATAATTATAAAAACTCCTTCAATACAATGGTTTCACCTACCATAGTTTATTTCCTGTAATCAATCATAAGACTAGAACTATCAGTAAATAAGAGATCAGTTTGTGCACTGATGGGTGTTTTTCTTGTCAACTAACTTCCCAGTCTTAAGTAGTGGTTGTTTCAGCCTAGAGAATTTCTAGGTTTATTTTCTGTTCTGGAAACCATTGCCTATCTCAAGATGGATTAGGCAGAAGGTACTCTATAATGGTATACCGGAAATAATCAGTCCATCTAAACTCCATCTTATTCTTTTCTGACAATTCTTCCTATCCCTGTCTCTACAAGACCTCGAAAGTATAGAGTCTCATGAACTTAGAATGTGGAAACAAGAGTAATTTATCAGGTTGTGTAGCCATTATCTGTTAAAGAAGTGCACTGAACAATTTCCGGTGTGATTTTGTGTAGGTGATGGCACTTAGTGAATCTTCAAGACTCTGTGCATCTCTGCGGAAGGAACAGGTTCCAGTAAACAGACTTATCATAAATCAATTGCTACCTCCATCGGCATCAGACTGCAAGTTTTGCTTGATGAAAAGGAAGGTAAAATATGAATCACAAATCATGTACCAGCGATGTATTGATTTTGATTTGAGCCTGGTTGGACAGGACAGTAAAGTTTATGCTGCTATAGAATGTCAATCTCAGTAAACATATTTGGTTTTGGTTGTGCTTTCACGGTTGTGCTTTCACATATAATATTGCTGCTAACATATAAAATGTACATAAATTTTTACGTTCAATGTTGATTTAAGTGAATAGCATGCAACAATGATGATGGGGATGCATACTGAAGCTTATATTTTGTTTGCAACAGGACCAGACACGTGCTCTCGAAATGATCCAGAAAGATCCAGAGTTAGCAAAATTGAAGCTAATCGAGTCACCCCTGATTGATGTAGAAATAAGGGGTGTCCCAGCTCTCAAATTTATGGGGGATATAGTTTGGAGATGAAGCTCCATTTCAAAAGGTTTCCTTTCTTTATTATCTTACATTTATGGTTGAGGGAGCGGTGTAGGACATAGTATGATCAGAGAAGTACATGAAATGCTGTAATTAGAGAAATCATGTGTTTCTTCATTTAACCTTTAGCAAACAGTAATGCTTTCATTTCGAGTATCTCGTTTTCATTAGGTTATAGATGGATATGTGTCCAAGAATGTTTCTTTAAGGTGATTCAATATAAACTAACATGTTCTCCATTGTCGTGCCATCCCTGGATACAAACAGGACAACAACTTGACATCTAACTTTCACTGCTAACTACACCTGTCTGAAAATTTCATAACTCTCAAAGTCTTGCTTCATCCCCCCACCCACCCCCTGTCTTTCTTCTTCTGTGTTGCAAGAAAATGAATACATTAATTTGTGTTCGATTATTTCTTCTGGAATGTGACCAGACAGAAAAAAGCTAGTCCCCTACTAGCTATACCGGTAGCCAGGAGGCATGCTAAACAGGGATAGTAATGTTTAAGGTCATAACCTCTTTGTTTTAGTGCACCACACCTTTGAATGAGCCACACCCCTGAATACCTGCAATAAGAAAAAAAACAGGTTTGTTTATATTCTTTACATGTTTTTCTCGTAACAGATGCTCGAGTTTGCATCTTTGGAAAATGTACATGACGAAAGAAAGATCTGTAGTCTCAAACCTTTCTGCATTTGCTAGCAGAAATGCTTCGAGAGCCCACTTTGTGTAGCAATAATCTGCTAGTTTTGTTACGAAGGAATCTCCCTCTTGGTTGGCAATCAGAGTCAAAACCACAGGAAGCAACACTGACCACTACATAGGTGAAAAAACACATAGGATGTAATAGAGACTCATACCTAGGAAGATAAATCGATAACAGCTTTTACGAAAGAAGATAGCCTACCAGTTGAGCTTGAGCAGGGTCATAGTAGATTGCTAGAACGTAAGCTATGCCAGAGACACAGTACACGAGACAGAGCAAAACCAAGTAATTGTCGAAAATTGTAGACCTAGGATTGTTGAAGAAATAGAACATTGATAGATAAACAGCAGGTTTTACGATTGTGTTGAAATGATCGATGGAATCCTTTGCTAGAAAGTATGCCAAGCTGCTCATGCCTGAAGCGCTCTCTCTCCAGTAATGCAGCTTATCCAGAGAAAATGATCTTAAAGCAGCAATCTTACTGAGTAGGGCTACAAAGAAGAGTAAAAATATGTTTGTGTTTGGAGCATTTTAAGGTATCCGATGAAAGGAATCAAGACTTGAGTTCAGAACTTACAAACACCGATGACTGTGTATAGATATCCAGTTGAACCAAAGGTTTCATCGCTCACTTTTGCAAGCGTTCCTAAGCAGATTCCGGCCAATAGTAAGATCAGATAATCCACAGCCTGTGACCTAGCTTCTCTTAATCTCTGTTTTCCAAGTCTAAGAGAAATGACATTCATTCATTCAGAAGAGTTGAATGATGATAAAAGGGCATGAAACTATAGCAGAAAAGGAATATAGATATTACCGTCCAACGAAATACTTGTATTGCGTTCCAACATCGGGTGTTATTCGATTAGACAAATCCTTAGACTTGGTGAAATTTTGAAGTATTTGATCTTTCTTATGTCCAATAGTGAAGGTAAGATCCTGCCACAGATCACCAACAAAAGACTGATCCGGGACTTCAGCGGACTTAGCAGCCGGGGCTCCTCCATGAGCTGAATCTTCGGACGACGATGGTACCCCTGCAGAATCCAACATATCTGATGGAACAGGATAACCATTATGAAGCATCCATCTCAGAGGAAGCTCCTTAAATTTCACTGTTGCATTGGCACTTGGTTTCACAATTCCCTCCAAGATATCGATGAAGTAATCTGGAGGATTAACTCTTTCAGGGATAGTGATCCCTAGCCCGGAAAAGTATTCTTCCACTTTCTTAACCGGTCCGTGATACACTGTAAGGCCACCCTTGGCTAGAAGTATCAAATCATCAAACATCTTGAATAATGTGTAGCTACAGAAAGAAATGGTCAATGATTAAGTGTCTGAAATATTAAGATTTGGAGAAGAAGACGAAAACCAACTCTTGTGAGTTGTGATAGATGATTACCTAGGTTGGTGAACCACCATGCATATGTTGACTCCTTCAAGAGCTTCACGACGAAGGGCTCTAAGTAGTAGCAGAGAAGAAGAACTGTCTAAGCCAGACGTAGGTTCATCTAAGATCAAGAGCGAAGGTTCCATGACCATTTCAAGGCCTACATTTACTCGTTTCCTCTGACCTCCGGAGATTCCTCGCTGCTCAACAGTTCCAACTAGGGAGTCTCTAACATTCTGCAATCCTAAGGACTCGATTACTCTTTCAACAACCAGGACTTTCTCTGGTTTTTCAAGTTCAGCTGGGAGTCTAGAGTAAGAGTTACACAGTTATAACATATATAAGAGGCACTACATTCATTCTTAAGCAAGTTTAAATTGATACAAGCATACCTGCATCTAGCACTGAACCAGAGATTCTCCTCCACCGTCAAGTTTCCATGCACTATATCATCTTGAGGAACATATCCTATGATTCTTTTGTATGATTGTATAGGATCATCGTTACCATTGATGAGAATTTTACCAGTGATGGTGCATCCAGCAGCTGTTCCCAGCAAGGCAGATAGAAACGTCGTTTTCCCAGCACCAGATGGACCCATAACAGCAGAAACATGACCAGGTACTAGCTTCCCAGTCACACACCTTAATAGATGCTTGTTTTTCCCTTTTAATGTGAGAGTCAAATCTTGGAAAAATACCTCAATAGGTGGCCTGCTCGAGAATTCCAAATCCGAAGCTACGGATATAACTCCAGAGAAAGTCAAATTCTTATTCTGCTCTTGCAGTGCCTTCTCCTTCTCAATCTGACCATATGCATACTTGAAAATTTGGCTGCGTGTGTGCAATTGCTTGCCCTTTTGGTGTTTTTTCAAGTTTTTGTCTCCGATCTCCACATTGAATCCCTCATCACCATCAGGATTCTCTTCAAGATCACGTAACATTTTCGTGAGGTTGCTTTCCTTTTTTTTCTTTCCTTTGGAATCAGGCATAGGTGGCAATGCAGCATCTGATCCAGGTTTAGCTCCCTTCGAAGAATCATTCATCACGGATTTTTTACGTGAGAATGTCCGTGATAGTTGTGATGTAAGCTCTGCACCTTTTCTTGCAACATCTTTAGCTGATTTCCATCTTTCTCGTGCTTGTACCGTTTCCCTTGCACTCCTAGCAGCAGCCTCCCTCGATTTTGCCTGTCTCTTTTCTCTGTCACTTAGAACTTGTCCAGAACAGTTGTATATAATTAGAAGTACCAGTGTGATACCACCCTACATATATCCACAAAACACAAGAGCACGTGTAAGACCCGCTTAGTCGATTCACAATGTGTCCAAAGTTGTAAGAAGCTTACGAAGAAGATGAGGCCATAGGCTGTGATATTTTGATTAGTTGTTTGAGGCTCACAAGTAGCCAGCTGATAGCAACCTGCCAATTCATCCTTGATCAGAATAGTTTCGAAATGACTCTGTTTGAGCATTCCTCATACACATAAACACCACAGTAATCAAGAAGGGGCAACATTGTACTTACTAATTTGAGCAGTAGAACCAGCTCTGCAGAAATGTCTGGAAAATATTCAAGAGAGAGAGAAGAAGAAAGTATAAGTATGATACATCAAGTAAACTTGTTTATAAATATAGAGATCAAAATCAGTACCCTTTACTGCAGGGTATTTTCTGGGTGGTAGTGGGACAGTAGAATCCCCCAGAACAAAACAACTCATTACCACCCAAGAAATCAGCCCAAACATCTGCTCCTCCGCAGCTATGGTTCTCACGTCCCGGAGGCAGTTGATATCGATACCTTTCAAAATCGTACGAGATCAGAGGTAATAGTAATACTAGAATCAAGAATGGTTTGTTGACAACTTACGGATCACAAACACCGGTGGCCTTGTTGAGTTTTGCTTGGGGGCAGTAAGATCCCAAGGGGCAGGCTTCAAGCAAACAAAATCATGCAAGTAAATTCACAAGTTATGGAGGGAAATGACAAGTTATGAGAAGAGACGACTCACGTATCATGCAAGTAAGGCCGTGAGGGCAGAAGAAGCCTGCACAACAAGGCTGACAACTGAGAGCTCTCGAAGGGATTTCCTTAGCGTTTTTAAGATCAACTTTGTCTTCTTTGGCGGTGCTACATGCCCAGCCTGGCTCACAACCAGATGGCCATGAGGATAAGTTGCAGTTGATGTTTGGTTTAAGGTAGTTTTTACTCGCTGTCCCCCCGCTGTCTGCTCCTTGCATCAAACTCGCGCCATAGAACTTCACTTCTGCTGCTGTGCATATTCGCTGCACAGCATCTGTGTCAATCCAGCTAAGCTATCAGTTAAACATAATAACAGATGATGATATGAAGGATCGTTATTCATCAACATATTGGATCATGATCAATTTGCAGCAAGTTAAATAAAATGTTGATACCGCTGTCAGTTTTGAGGCATTCGGCTAAGAAGTGTGTGTTTTTGGAGAAATTAAACGCTGCGTTCCACTCAGCATCCCTGCATCCAACCAGATTGAAATCAGACATTTATAGCAATTTCAAAAAATCATGGAAAATCTGAGATATGGCTTAATTACAAATCTCTGATGCAAAAGCCTAGGTATTTGCTAATATCGGGGCCAAAATAGTCGGAAAAATTGCTGAAATGGCTGAAGAGCGCTTTGGAGAGGATCTCCAGAGCAACTGGATTGGCGGAGCCGGTGCCCCCGCCGCTGCCGCCAGGGTCTTCTTCTCCTCCACCAACGTCTTCATCTCCACCGGCGGCGCCATCATCCTCCTCGTCGCCCTCCTCCTCATCGGCGGGGGCTGCATGGCTTACCCATAATGCACTCAACAAAAGAATCAAGGTTAGCACCCACAACAATTTCACTCGGACCATCGTCTCATTCTGGTTTCTCTTCAATTGCTTTGATCTTTGACGATAAACATGAAACTAAGCCAACTTTTTTGGATTCTCTGTTTTTTTTTTCAGGTGTGTGTGAGAGAGAGATAGAGAGAGAAAGCTCAGTGAAGAAATGGCGGGGAGATGATTTAGGGTGGTGGGTGAGTTTGGACCGTTGGATTGACTTCCAACTTTTCCACTGGTTTGGTTTCAAATACAATACAAAATTACTTCATAATACTTACATTTATTTTAAGACATAGTTGGTATAAAACGGGATTGATTGAGATTAAATAGGATTATAACTTCAATAACTAAATTAATTCTTTTTTGAAAGAAAATTATTGATGAGCCAAACAAATATGAAGTTACAAACATTTTAACAAAATATAAAAATAAAAAATCAACATATTCCTAACAAACATAGATGGGAAATGAATTAAGAAGCTAAATCAATAGTAAAAAATTACTTTAAAAACAAAATAGTACTCGTCAAAAGTTAAAGTAGTATTTACTGAATTTAAAAAGAACTCCTTACTCCTATCTAATTTTTTTAGAATAATTAATTAATGCAAAATCTAAATATATGATCCGCAGATTTTCCATATGAATACTTGATTAATTCTAAAGAATCAATTACGGTAAAATATGAAAAGTAAAAATAATTAGTTAGAATGACATCATCACATCCAACTCAACCTCACCCAATGTTGCTCAACTTCGATGAGAATTATGAATAAACGATGCTTCGACGTCTATAAGCCATAGCATGACTCGCACTAGTTAGACTAAAAATAATAAGAGAACTAATTGACCTTGGGGTCTAGATTACTATGGATCAGTATTTTATAATATTGAGAGAATTAATTGACTTTAGGGGCTTAAATTACTATAAAATTAGTATTTTACGCCTTCAAAAGGCTCCGTGCTTGCACATTATTTGAAATAAATATAATTAGTAATAAAAATAATTGCAATTCCTTCTTAAAAAAATATCAGTATGACCATAAGTAGTATACTATTTGTAATTCTCAAAACTAGGAAGACCAAATTCGTTCATATTAAAATAAGGTTTATAATTTCAATCGACATGAAAAAAATGCTTGAAAAACACAGAGAGATGTGCATAAAAAATAGTGATGAATACTGAAAAATGGAATTTTTTTTAATAAATAGAAAAAGGAATATAAATTTAGAGAGAAAAAAAGAGAGCCGTACCGCGGCATAATTGGAAAAAAGAAAAGAAGACAAGAAAAGGGGAAAAGGGACAAAGGTAAAGGAATCGCCGTCAGTTTGACAACAACAGCTTCTGAATACAGTGGGAATTGAATTGAGACTCAGATTCCAATTCCATTGTCCTCTTTCTCTCTCGTGACATGACACCCCACCCCCCGAAATTCACGACATTTTTTCACATTCCAAATCTATCCCTTTTTTTCTACTCCGTAATTACTCTTTTATTCTTGCTTCGCCTCTCTTCTTGTGGCGCCCCGATGCTGTGATACTTTGTATATAAATAAATATAAGCAATAATGGTCGCTCAGAATTGAGAACAACTCAAGGTGAGTTTCTTGTTGCGCCAATATTGGCTCACAAGTTTCTTCTACTTTCAATCTATGGCATTGATCATTGCTACATTAATTTGTTTTCTCAATGTAACTGCGGCGATGCCCATGCTGTCAAGATTGGATTTTGATTTCGGGGTTTTCAGTTATGTCTATTCGTAGTATTATTTACTCAGCTCTTGAGTTGATCTGTTTGGCTTTAGGATTTTGTTTACAATGGTGTTTGTTGTTCTGATAATTTGTCGAGAATTATGTTGTAGTTATAGTGAAATTACACTTCTTGTACTTGATGATCATATCGTATGAGTTTTAGCACAAGTGCATTGATATTAATGATTAATTGAGGGCAATGGACTGATTTGCTGAGATGGACTCTGTTTGATTTCGTAAACAAAACCTAGTTGAGTTTAGAGGGAAAGGAACTTCCTTTCCATTTTCCTTTCAGGTGTTATGATTTGATTGAATTCGATTGGATACGACATTTGGGAATTGAAAATGTACATTGTGATGTTTTAGATCTATGTATCGTCATGTGATGTGGCCACATTGTGGCTGAGGCTTGGATAAATTTTGACGAATCTTGCTTGTCTTGATTCTCCTCTTCATTCAGCAGACATTCTGCTCTATATTCGGAGCCCGGAATACAGTGGCTCGTTCAATATGATTACATATGAGCAAGATCCTGATGTTGTTCGTTGGGGACTTCAGCTTTTCGATGGCGACCCTTATTCTAATTGTGGATATTGCGGCTCCGTTGCACAACATAATGCTGACTGCTATTCAGGAAATTACGTAAAAGGATATCAGTATGACACCGACAGCAGTTATACAGGAGACCACAACCTTAATGTAAACTGTCTTGAAGAAGAGTTATCACAACTTTCTGTGACGGAACGAGTGAAGCCTTTCCAGGATGGCGTGGAGCACCTACAAACTCCATTTTGTTCTCAGGATTGGTTTCCACATTCACTGGGTAACTACAATTATGTTGTTGATGGTATGATGATTTCCGAACAGATTTCTCCAATTTCACTATCTTGTTTCAATGGATTATAATTAGTTTCCTTTTGACTTGTAGGAAATGATAATCACCAGGAAGAAGAAACTGATTTGGGAGTTTCTGCTTCATGTTCTAGCCCAGGAGATCAATCGTACTGTGGAGAGGAGTGGTCGCATTCGTTGGAACTAATGGATGAGCATGCATTTGATGGTGAAGTGGGCAAAAGATTGAACCAGATGGTTTCTATTCCAGTAAGTGTAGCTCTGTCAAGTACTCGATTCACGTAGCCCTACTGTCGACAAAGGGAGATTTTTTATTGAACCTTATTGCAATTTCAGTGTTTGGCCTTCTAAGTTGCATATAAATGCGGTGTTTATTTAATTCCTGATGTTGTATTGGAAGTCATTGGCCAGGATTATTTTTATTCATATTACTTTTTGCAGTCTACTTGAACTAAAATAAGATATGTTCAAATACTCTCTGCTTGCTTGAGTGCAAAAAACATAACACTCACTTCAACCTGTGCCTCATTTTGCAGCATATCCCCAAAATTAATGGTGAAATACCCTCAATAGATGAAGCAACTTTAGATCATCAAAGGCTTCTGGACAGGTATTAAAGACTTGTCTCTTTACATGAAGCTGTGAAGTAGAAATAAGTAATATACATAAAAAAGTGGTTAATCAGTTAGAAGTTTGATAAAATTTCCAAGATAGGAATTTCACCAAAATATTGATGTTTTTTTGATAGCCGGGGGTGGAAGATTTCTTTGCTATAGGTCTTTTTTTTTGCTAATCTCATCAAACTAAGAGCAGTAGCATCTATATCTCATAAATGTGATGCTAATCATAGATGTCACATAATTATGTATTTGTTTGCAAACATCATATCCGGTAATGTTATATTTTGTAGATTACAGGTGTATGAGCTGTTAGAATTCAAAGTTCAAGGTGATGGTAACTGCCAGGTTAGTCCGAATTTACTCATTTCACCATTCTCTCACTACTTCACTGTGACATGTTCACTTGATGCAAGAACAAATTTCTTTTTCAGTTCCGAGCTCTGTCAGACCAATTTTATCGTACTCCTGAGCATCACAAGTTTGTTCGACAACAGATTGTAAATCAGGTTAGCCCTTATATTGTGTATAGATTTTCCCTTTCTTAAAACTTTAGCTTGAACTGATGTTTGGTCTGCCAACAATTCGGAGTTCTAGCTTAGGTCTTGCCCAGAGATATATGAGGGATACGTACCCATGGCTTATGAACACTATCTGACAAAGATGTCCAAGTATATCTCTGCACTACATTTCGATCACTCGTTTTTACGCCTCTTTTGACTGACTTCTGACATTATGTGAATGGTGGTTAGGAACGGAGAGTGGGGAGATCATGTCACGTTGCAAGCTGCTGCAGATTCTGTACGTCATTTCTTTCATGATCTTTTAAATAATGTACTAATTTTAAAGTTCTGATTTCTGTTCAAGTTATTAACAGTCGAGCAATGAAACATATTTCTTTATTTTGGAAGCATCGTTTTCCTTATTCAAGTAAAACCTATGGATACAGATAACTTAAGTGACTCGAGTTTTTGGTTTTGCATTGTTTGCTTGGTGCAGTATGGTATAAAAATATTTGTCATAACGTCATTTAAGGACACATGTTACATCGAGATTCTGCCTAGTATTCAAAAGTCTGAACGAGGTAAAACTTACACGAACATGGACATTTTTTTCTTTAACTTGTCACGATACTGAACACGTAGTATCTCGTGCAGTTATTTTCTTGAGCTTCTGGGCGGAGGTCCATTACAACTCGATATATCCTGCAGGAGGTAACCACAAGTAGTTCGAGATTTGCAGCTTCGTTAGTGTAATAACATTGCGTTTCGATTACAGATTGCCCTACATTTCGGACGAAAAAGAAGAAGAGGTGGCAGGCTGCTCAACATGAACATATTGAATTACCAGATGATTATAACTGATGAAGAAATGGTAATAAACATTTAAATACTGCTTTATTTACTTGTTGGATAATTAAATTATCTGTTCCTGAATCTGCTCATTTTACAGGTGACATTCATTGACAATCTGCAACCTCAACTATCCATTAATTTCCTACCAGATCTGATGATTCTTTACCAATAAAACATATCTATCAACATCCAATTTCTTGCTTTGGAACCTTGATTGGATCCATCAAATCTTCTAATTTCTTATTAGCTCCTTAATGATAACTTAGAGATGGAGCTGGATCAGTGCATGAATTCATTGGTACTAATGCAAATTTATTTTCTTTATCTACATTTCTGAATTCCAAATATGACATGTTGGACTTTCCAAAAATAACTAATGTCGAAAGATAAAATAATTATGTTAAATAAATGCCTAATCTACGAAAACAGCTCATGTTTGTTTCTTGAAACTTTCTTAATTAATAAACTGGAATCTAGGTGCAAAATATAAAGTTACTCCCAATTTTTTATTACTTCTCTTGTATTTTGGAAAATTCTATACTATTGGTATTTGGTAATATAATAATCGTTATGTTATGATGTACGTTTAAAAAAAATAAAATCAATGATCAATATCTTTTAACTTTTATACGATACACCATGTATCAACGTACACATGATGTAATGTTATTGTACCACTTACATGGATATAATATAATAAAATGAGTTATTGCATTTAGAATTCATGATTATAGATCATAAAGCTGATATGAGACATTTTATTTTCCGAAATGTGTGATTTAATCTACTTTTATTCTTTCATCGACTCAAAATTATAATCTATTTTCTTTAGTTAAAGATATACTAATTTTTTCCCCTCAATATGCCTACTTAACGCTGGTTAATCGAACATGTTGGGGTTTGGTTTTGAGAAATGACAATGAGGGTTGATGACACTAATAATATAAGGGGCCGCTTGGTATGATAGTGAGTAATGAGAAAATGAATGGTAATGATAGTAGTGAGGAATGAAATGAATAGTCTCTTTAAATTTGTGTTGTTTGGTTTACCAAAATTCTTTAGGAATGAAATCAATTTAATAATAATAATAATAATAATTATTATTATTATTATTATTATTAGTATTTAGTATTATTAGTATTATTATTAGTATAATAATAATTACTATTATTGTAATAATAATAATAATAATAGTAATAATTATTAGTATTATTATTATTATTAGTATTAGTATTATTAATATAATTATTAGTATTATTATTATTAGTATTAGTATTATTAATATTATTAGTAGTATTATTATTATTAGTATTATTATTATTATTATTAGTAGTAGTAGTAGTAGTAGTATTATTATTATTATTATTATTATTAGTATTATTAGTATTAGTATTAGTATTATTATTATTATTAGTATAATAATAATAATAATAATTATTATTATTAGTAGTATTAGTATTATTATTATTGTTGTTGTTGTTTTAGAAAATAGAGTTGAGTAATGAAAGTCATTGCTTAGGAAAACCTGAGTAATTGTGATTCTTTAGTATTATGATTTCAAATTACTGTAGCAGCAATCAAAGGTGCGTAACAAACATTCCAAATCCATTCTATTTCCATTGCTTAGTTACAAATGTGTCTACCAAACGGCCCCTAACTCTCTTTCCTTTTTTTACTCATATAAAAAGATTGTCCACCTCACTCAAATGATACATTTTTTTTTTTTTCATATTGTCATGATTTTAACAATGAATGAATTTTCTTTCATAAAAAAAATTAATCACCTATAACTATCACATTTGAACTAGTAACATTTGATAAATGTATAGTAGGAAATTTCAATTACATTAAATATATTATATAGTGAAGTTTTGGAAGCAATGAAGAATCTTCTGGAAGGCCCTCACACTCTATAAGCCCACTCTCTTGTTGAGTTTCACCTTAGCCAATTCTTCTTCTTCTTCTTCTTCACACCTTATCCACAACCTCTGCAAAAACCCTCCAAACCCCATCTTCCTTTCTCCTCGCCGAGATGGCTTCCGCCAATGCTATCTCCTCCGCCTCCGTTCTTCCTTCCCCTTCCAAACAAGTACCGCCTCTTCTTCCACCTCTGCTTTCTGCATCTTTCATCTTATCTCTTTGGTTTTTGCTTCTTCTTTCTTTGTTTAACTAATTCTTCTTCTGAATTTTTGTTGCAGTGGCAATTGAAGAATAGTAGAGCTAGCCAATCGCAGCGGGGGCAGAAATTTGGTCAAAAGCAACTAAAGAATCGGTTTGTTGTGAGGGCCAATGCTAAGGATATTTTATTTGATCAGAAATCAAGAGCTGCTATGCAAGCAGGTATCGATAAGCTCGCCGATGCCGTTGGTCTTACTCTTGGTCCCAGGGGTAATTCTTCGAAAATTGATAGCTTTGAGCATCTGCTTGTTACTTTTGTTGCAGTTTTAGCCCCTTTGTTATTTTTGTCGAAATGTTTCATGATTTATTCTGTTACTTTCGCGTTTAATGTTCTCTTTCTTCAGCTATATGTGATAATTAGAAATTCTCATTGTCAACTATATCTTTGATGTAAAGGTTTTATTAGTTGAAATTGACCCAGCATAATATTAATTATTGAAAAATATACGAACACACGCACATACCTATGTGTATGTATGTGTAGATAGATAGACGATGGATATTACGCCTCGTGTATTTTTTTCACCTTTCATAACACCATTTAGGAGATGTGAAATTTAACTTCAAAGTCAATATCATGTATTCTTCGTGTGAGTAATACTTAGAAGCTATTTTCTTTTGGCAAGTATATGTCTGCGCTTCGGATACACTTGTCCAGCTGAGAATTGTATGTAAGAGTTGATGATATACTTGTCTGAAGAGGGCATTGACCATATGCATTTGTTTGTAATAATGTGCAGGAAGAAATGTTGTCTTGGATGAGTATGGCTCTCCAAAGGTTGTTAATGATGGTGTGACTATTGCAAGGGCGATTGAGTTGCCTGATCCAATGGAAAATGCTGGTGCTGCTTTGATCAGGGAGGTTGGTTATTAACTTGCTCTTTCTATGCCCCTTCAGATATGACTAACTGCCATTTATTTCTTGCGTCAGTGTTAAGCACATATTGTAGGTGTTGTTTAATACTGAAGCCTTGGATTGTTATGTGCAGGTTGCTAGCAAGACTAATGATTCTGCTGGTGATGGGACAACCACAGCATCAGTTCTTGCTCGTGAAATTATCAAACTTGGTCTTCTGATTGTTACCTCTGGTGCCAATCCGGTTTCTCTGAAAAGGGGCATTGACAAAACAGTGGCGGGTTTGGTTGATGAGCTTGAAAGGAGAGCCAGGCCCATCAAGGGTCGAGATGATATCAAAGGTATTGCTTTTCTATGTGTTAGTTCCATAACGTAGGTTGTGGAATACTAATTGGTGAGCACCATAGCTAATTGTTATGTTGAAATCTGAATTGCAGCTGTTGCGACAATCTCCTCTGGCAATGATGAAGCAATCGGGGTGATGATTGCTGATGCGGTTGACAAGGTTGGACCAGATGGTGTCTTGTCCATTGAGTCATCATCTTCATTTGAGACCACTGTTGATGTAGAAGAAGGAATGGAGGTTTGTATGCATTGCGAAAGTTTTCTTTTTCTTATGTTTTCTAAATTGTCCATTATTGGAAGATGGCCTAATGTTTGTCATCCTTGTCACACAGATCGATAGAGGATTTATCTCCCCACAGTTTGTTACCAACCCCGAGAAGCTGCTCGTTGAGTTTGAGAACGCAAGAATATTGATTACGGACCAGAAGATATCTGCAATTAAGGATATCATTCCCCTGCTAGAGAAGACCACACAGTTACGAGCACCTTTACTTATTATTGCAGAAGATGTCACTGGAGAGGCTTTGGCCACTCTTGTCGTAAACAAGCTCCGAGGCATTGTGAACGTGGCGGCAATCAAAGCACCTGGATTTGGAGAAAGAAGGAAAGCTCTTCTTCAAGATATTGCCATTATGACTGGTAAAAACAATCTTCTCTGAGCACTTCCATGTGAATGCTTCTTTTCTAACATTTGCTTTCATCACACTGTATTTCAGGAGCTGAGTATCAAGCTACGGATTTGGGCTTGCTCGTGGAGAAGACGGACATTGATCAGTTGGGCACAGCAAGAAAGATAACAATCAGCAAAGATTCCACAACAATCATTGCAGATGCTGCATCTAAGGATGAGCTACAGGCCAGGGTTGCTCAACTTAAAAAGGAGTTGTCTGAGACCGACTCAGTATACGACACGGCCAAGCTTGCCGAAAGAATCGCCAAACTATCGGGTGGGGTCGCTGTCATCAAAGTCGGTGCAGCCACAGAGACGGAGCTTGAGGACCGTAAACTACGTATTGAGGATGCTAAAAACGCAACCTTTGCTGCTATCGAGGAAGGCATCGTCCCCGGTGGAGGTGCTGCATTAGTGCATCTCTCAGACTATGTACCTAAGATAAAGGAAACGATCGAAGACCCTGAAGAGAGACTCGGTGCTGATATCATCCAAAAGGTAAAGAATCTTTTTCCCAGTTCGATTCATCAATTTGGTGCTGAGATATCTATATTGTTGTGATCACAGGCACTAGTAGCACCGGCATCTCTGATAGCGCAAAACGCAGGGGTTGAGGGCGAGGTGGTGGTAGAGAAAGTGAGGGCTAGTGAATGGGAGTTTGGTTACAACGCAATGACTGATACATTTGAGAACTTGATAGATGCAGGAGTGATCGACCCAGCTAAGGTGACGAGATGTGGGTTGCAAAATGCAGCATCAGTTGCCGGAATGGTGCTGACCACACAAGCCATCGTTGTCGAGAAGCCTAAGCCAAAGGCGGCAGCAGCAGCAGCAGCAGGAGCTGGTGGTGAGGCACCTCTTGGCAGTTACTCGGTGTGATGAAAATGTAGAAGAATCAATCTTGTTAGCTTCGATTTCGTAGGATGTTTCCTTCTTCCACGAGTTGAGTTGAGTTGTTTACGAGATATAGGATCGATTGAGATAGACTCACCTGTAATAGTAAGAAGATCCGAAGCTGAAAACATTTTTGTCATCTGCTGTATTCTATTCTATTCAATACTTTAATTTCTCAAACCAAATCAAATGATCCAACATATTAGCTGCATCCTGGATGCTTGGTTGGTGGGGGTGTTATATTAATGGTTCAGTTTAGTCGGTTCAATTCAATCAAACCAACAGAATCGGTTTTTGCATTCTTCAGTTTTAATATTGAATTGAAGTATTCAAAATACAACCATTTGGATTGATCGATTTGCTGAATGAATCGGAATTGAATTAAAATGATCAATAAAAACTCAACCAACTGTAAAATCTTAGATTTTATCAATGCTCAATATCCGTAAAAAAATTCAAATATCTCCATTCAGTGTAGTAGAGATCGAAATAACAATATAATCAACATTTCTTCCAATTTTACATTTTCATAGCTGATCCAGAAAAATCTCTTATTTCTTGACTTACAATGTTTGTACACTATAGTATGAGAATTTGATAATTTTGATAGAGTTAATATTTGTGTGACGTATGATCGTTTTATTCAATAATTGATGTAAATTGTTTGTTTTGTTTATTTATTTTTTTTAACAAGGAGGAAAAAAGGAATTATAATTTATGGGGATTTGGTTCGTTTTATTCTAACACAACCCGAACCATTTACAAACTAAGCCGAAATGTCGGTTTTGCTGACCCGGCCCTCTATCCGGTCCGACATTGGACATATCCATCTAAAACCCTAATTAAGCCCTTCCAATAAACCCCTATTTCAGTTTTTCACCACACTGTTTCTCCACAGAATCGAGCCTTGTCCCATCTAATACACAATTAACCCAACTGCAATTTGGTCTTGTTGCTGCGCCTTGTCCCTCCAAGCAGTTCGTGATGGAGAGACTAGCCAACTCATGGCGGATGACGGTGAATGATAAGAAGTTCATTGAATCAGCCCTGCTTTCTGACATTAGAATCGATGGACGGGGCCCTTTTGATTACCGAAATGTCACAATTCAGTTTGGTAGGTAAGAAATTCTACGCGCCACTTTCTAGATATTTGTTTCTTGTATAAATTTATAAGCAGTTGTGTCTTGCAGTAGTTCTTCTTGTTTAACTTTTGGTTTATTGTCACATACTCTTTGCAGTAGACTTGTTTATTTGATTTAATAACTTAAAGCTGAGAGAAAACTGGCCTGCTACTTATGAGCATTGCTCATCCGCTTTTGTTGATGTAGTGTCTAGAAATATTCAACATAAATGTAGATTAAGCATTAAAAATCTAATATTTCTTTTGCTGATTAAAAGCCGTTTGAAAGTCTAGATGGTTCAATTTGCAATTTAACATATTCCAGCATTAAAAAATCCAATCTTTCTTATGATTCTTGGGGTTCTGTTATGGCTATGTGGTTATAATACGTTTATAATCTGTTGGTGTTTGCACAGTGAAGATGGTTCATCAGAGGTTCAACTTGGACAAACTCGTGTATTGGGGTTTGTAACTTGTCAGCTGGTGCAACCTTATCGTGACCGCGCTAATGAAGGAACTCTTGCAATTTTTACTGAGTTCTCTCCCATGGCTGATCCTTCATTTGAAATTGGTCGTCCTGGGGAATTTGCTGTGGAGTTAGGACGCATAATTGATCGTGGGTTAAGGTAATTTACAAAGCAGTATTTCTTTGATCATGTAGATAGCCTGCATGTCTTCTGTTTGGTTGAAATTACTGAGTAAATGTGATAGGACTTAACTTTTCTTCAGCCCTATAATCCATTATACACTTCTACATTATAGCAAATAACTCAAAACATGAGATCCTCTCTTGCTTTATACTAAATGATGTGAAGTGCTTTTCAGGGAAAGCAGGGCCGTGGACACAGAATCACTTTGTGTTGTTGCAGGGAAATGGGTGTGGTCAATTCGTATTGATCTCCACATTATAGACAATGGCGGGTCAGCTTGCTTATATGCCTTTTAATTCCATTTACATGATTAATATACCTTTACTTTGCCATTTTACAAAATCTTATTGACATCTCTTTTTTTCTTTGAGAGTAGAAATCTTGTAGATGCTGCCAATATTGCAGCCTTGGCTGCTCTCTTGACATTTAGAAGGCCAGAGTGCACATTGGGAGGAGACGATGGTCAGGAAGTTATAATACATCCACCAGAAGTTCGTTCTTTTCCTACTATAGATATATGTCAATTTTGAAATAATTGATTTCAACTTTCACTTATATCTTTCTTTCAAAAAAAAAAAAACAAAAACCTTCACTTATATCTATCTATTATGGGTTGTCAGAAAAGGAATTCCTACTTTATTAAATAAAAAGTCACTTCTGCTGTGGTCCAGGCATGCACTTTATGTATTTAGGTCTTTGAAGATAGCACTATATTCTTAATGCATTGATTTATTGATCATTGAAATTTCCTCAACTTGATTACCAATATGGTCTATAGGCTTTGACCATTGCTAATTTCCTGTGGCAGCAGGCCTTGCTTGAAATTAAAATATTGAGCTTCAGTTTTTGTTTTTGGCACTATGGCAGGTGAGGGAACCACTGCCATTGATTGTTCACCATCTCCCTATAGCAGTAACCTTTGCATTTATTGGTAGCGAAAGCACAGTGGTAAGTACACCACAAATAGGAGCCTTTTTCCCTTGACTTTACATGTGTTATGTCATCTTCATGTTGTTGCATCTTTGTTACTTATGCTTGTACCTTGTGCTGCTAGGTTGTTGACCCATCTCACTTTGAAGAAGCTATAATGGGAGGAAAACTGACTGCTACTCTGAACACAAATGGGGACGTGTGCGCTATTCAAAAAGCTGGAGGAGAAGGTGTCATGCAAAGTGT
Organism: Scutellaria galericulata; assembly: GCA_946896805.1. NCBI lineage: Eukaryota > Viridiplantae > Streptophyta > Magnoliopsida > Lamiales > Lamiaceae > Scutellaria > Scutellaria galericulata. Next base: position 19,868,509 of record OX335792.1, on the reverse strand, counting down.
TATTATGCAATGCTTGCGAATTGCATCTCTGAAGGCTGCTGATATTACTGGCAAAATAAAGATAGCTGTTAGTTCTCATCCATGAGTTTGTTTTAAAAGATTTCTTGAGCTTGATTTACTTCTTTCTATTATCCTTGCTTTTGATACATATATCTGTGCTTCTTATTCCATTTGAAGCTTTGGATAAGTTCTTCTAAAACCTAAATGAATGACGCTTCAAATTTATTTTCATGTTCTGCAGGTTGAATCATATAATACCAGAAGAGCTTTAAAAAAGATCAAAAGACATCCTGAATCCATTGATGTAAATAATATATCAAAGGACATGGAGAAAGCTAAATTAAACATAGAGGATGGAAATATACAAAGTGATGACATTGAAATTGAAAACCACTCATCTGAGAAAGATGGAAGCAACTTGGGAGATAACAAACATAAAGCTTTCATTGGTGGTCCATCTAGCTGGTAGATCTTCATTCTGCTGTTTTCAAACTTTCTATTTGCTCTTAAATGTGCATTTCTTAGTCTGAGATTTCCTTTAGCACTAAAAACTGATCGTACATGTGCAGTTTATTATCTATATACGTGTTTGTGCGTGTGGCAAATATGTGCTGGTATACGCATTTCACTTTACCATGAACTGAGATCCTGTATGTATTTGTGCATTTTTTTTCCTTGTTAGGCTACATCTTTTTCTGAAAAACTAATTCTGTTGCTCCTAGATGATGCTATTATTATACATACTGACATAGACAGTAATTCTTGGGGGCACTCTTTGTGATAATCCATAATGCAGATTGTACAATTAGTGTACCCAGTGAAGATTGTACAATCTGTTAACTAATTATATATTGAGTGCTCCCAAATTAATAGGACCAATAGGGTATTACAGTCAATGTGATAGAGAAAGTGATGTTGAATTAGTTACTATGTAGTTCTTGCTCTATAACTGCTCCTAAGGAATATACAACTTTAAAAGAGTTTTTGTCATGATATGCTAAGAATGAAGTATTACTCAAACCACATGTTCTTGATTGTTTGTGTGGTTTTTCAATTGCAGGGATCCTTATTCCAAGGGCATTAATGCTGATGAACTGAAGGCATCTCTGGCTTCACGGGGTATTTCATTGGTCTTTCTGTGTTATTTCTTTGGAGCAGTGACCACATAGCACTGAATTTTTTTGATAGTAAAGTAAATGGTCTCAAGTTCTCTGTCTTGGTGTATCTACTCTATTTCTTCCTAGAACTGTAGCTTCTAGGCTTCAAGAGTCGTGATTTCCTGTGGAATTTCTTGCATGTCTTTGTGGTATAAGAGAATTCTTTCCTTCATGTTATTTAAAATCCTTTCAAAATGGAGTTCTCTTTACCATCCGGTCATTTTTCTCATATTTCTCTTGTGCCTGAGAGTATATTCTTACTTATTGGCATTTTGGCATTTTGTATTGGCACTCTATTTTCCATGATCCTTCTCTCTTAGATAAGTGAAACAAATAAAATCCTGTTATGCAGCTGTAGCAACCTCCAGTGAGAAGATGGATGAATTACCACAATCACAGCCACAGCTCAATGCAACAGATCAACCCCTCCTTAAAGATGCAGATCCAGCTTCTTCATCACCGGTGACAGATGATACTAGAGAACCGACCAACAAAGCCAAGACATTACTGGATGCTGTGAAGCCTAAGCACAAAAGGAGAAAGAGGAACTTGAAATCAAATACTGGTGGAAGTTAATTGACGATCTCTTCATGAGATTGTAATATTGTATGTTTTCCACCTTTACATAATAGCCAATCTTGGTTCCTTACAATGAAAGTTGTTGGAAGAAGTGAAATCTTCTAGCTTATGTTTCATTGAGCTTACTCATTTACTCATAAAATGGTTCGCTGCAAATGACTCCTAAATTCTTCTTGTAACATTTGCAGGTGCTGTATCTTGAGTTACTTGTGGATAAAGGTTGTCTTGCCATTGAAACATAACCATCCATGCCAAGTTGTGGAAGCAACATCTCTTCAGATATCATGTTGTTTTGATGGAGGTTCTCTCTCACTCTCACTCTCTTCTTTGACCATGTCGTTGGTGTATTGAAAACTCATGCATGGAGGCGATTAGAACTGTCTCGTTTGACCATCGTGAAAGAGTTAGAGAATCGATGGGCTTCAGTACTCGTCTCCACTCCAGTGAACTTGGATTAGCAACATACACTTGATTAGGGGTTTAGTTCATTAGTGTGTACAACATGTGCTGTTGATGACTATAGTGTTGAATGCAAAAATATAACCATTACATTTGTTCAGTGGTTGTCTTTTTTAATGTGCCTTCGTTGTGATTTTATCTGGAAAAGTGAGTATGATTTGAAAAGTTCTTTGAGAATTTTTGATATGCCCATTGCAATTCTTAATAGTCGAAAAGGAGGCTATTTAAAAATGGATTCTTTTTATTTATAACTTGAATATAATATCAAGCGTCTTCTAATGTTTAGTTCTTTAAATGAAAGTTCGTTTTCAATATTCACATTGTAATCTTTTGAACATTCTAAATTTAAAATAACCGGAATTTCATATTAGAATTAACTTTCATATTTTTTTTAAACAATTTAGAAGAATTTATTGAGATTTTCTTTAAAATTTCTAATAAATAAATAAAATCAAAATCTTTCTCAACTCAAATTCAATCAAATAAGATATCCTCCACATTGTTTTTTCCAAATTTATTGTGAATAAATATTGAACACTAAAATATGAGAAACTGAGGAAAACGAAAATAAAATAAAATATAATTTTCATTATAGTCTCTGAAATTTATAGGAAAGTAGTGAAGAAAAAAACAAGGGAAGAGAGAGGATTCATGTCATGCGAAGGGTAAATCGGTAAATAGAGAAAAGCAAGTTCGTCTGTTTAATTGACTCGTGGAGGTACACAGGTTATGATGCGTGGAAGCAGGTGGCAGTACAAATGGCCAGATCGCCTCCCAAACCGCCTCGTTTTCCGTTCACATCTTTTCCTCTTCATTTTTCGCTTCTTCTACTGCTACAATCCCTAGAGGATCTCTCGATTTTCCTGTTTTAAGGTGTGATTTCCTTCTTCTATTGACGTGCATTCCTGTAAATTGTAATGCCGGTTGATTCCCCAATTCTGCGTTTTGAATTGTATTGATTTTAAGCGTTTTGTGTATTTTTGCATGCATGGTGTGTAATAGGGTCGGAAAATGTCGGTTTCGGATGGGTTGACAAAGCTGCTGTACATAGTGGTGATGGAGGATGACGACGCCGCCGCTGCGGCGGAGGAGAAGGAGACGCCGTCGTTTCGGTACTCGCGGTCTGTTCTCCAGAGTACTCTGCAACTCATAGGTTGCAAGCCTCGTCATTCCTTTAAGGTCTCTCTTTATGCTCTTTTTTTTAATGTAAAGGCTCTTTTTTTTTTTTTTTTTTAATAATTTTGGGGGTTCTCATACATGTATGTGTATGCTTGCATGGCCTTATTGATGAACCCTTTGTTGATTGTTGATATAGTTCATACCCTTTAACTCTTTAAATGCAATAAGATTTGCAGTCTTGACGCTTATTTGTTTTCAAAGTTTTAATATCTAGTGTAGATGAATACAATCGATATCCTCTATGAAAAGACAAAATGTGGGTTCAAAATTTTCCATGATTCGCTTTCTAAGCTCTTGGTCTCTGGCTCTCTTTTGATCGTTCCTTCCTATTAGAATGTTTTCTATTCAAAATATGTGTTGATGACAAACATGTTGAAATGCATTGTTTGCAATTGTATTTGGGAATCTAACATGTTGTTTTCAATGATTTGTAAATTCCTTTCTTGTTGGCCTTTGCTAGATTGTATACAACTCACCTTCATCAGCAAGGCTCTTAAAATACTCTGTTTTGTACAGATTAGCCAAAGGGTATTTGAGGTGATGAGATGTGAATGTGGTGGGGTGAAGTTGGTTTGTAACAATGTTTCGTGCTTGGACAAAACGGATGTCGATAATTTATGTTTAGACGAAGATAAGAGTGATACCAAAACATTTGAACTGTACAAAAGACGCACCACTATTGTTGTTAAAAGAAAATATTTTCTTGATGTTGTTTGTGAAGCTCTCTCGGAGTACAAGTATATGGGGCGAAATCAGCGGGCGGATTTGGTCCTTGCTTGCAGGTACAATTACATTTGAAGCCCAATAAGAACTATGTCTGTTCATTCTGCACATACACATGAGATCTATGGTCAAATTGACATTTTTGTGTCAATTTTATTCCACCTAATTATTGGAATTTCAGATATTGAGTTTAATTTACTTCATTTAAATGCATATCTCATTTTGCCATGTGTACCACAGGTGGTTCATAGTTAGCTCTTCCTTCATAGAATTAGTTTGACAATTGTTCTAACATAACCATAAGCAGCTTCTTCCTTTTCCAGATATTCTGGTCCTCAATCTAGTGAATTTGATTTCTGTTTCTTACGTTCACTTGGGTGGCTCAAGAAGTTAGTTGTCTTGCTATATTAAATTGTTTGGAGCATGATTTTTTCAATACCTATCACTAATTTTTTATTTTTTTTCTCTTTTAGAATCCGTGAGAGGAAGGAATCTGTAACAGTGCTACTCTGTGGTACGAGTGGCTGTGGAAAATCTACATTGTCTGCATTGTTGGTTGGTTTTGTGTTTCCATGATTTCATATGTATATTTTTTAGTGCTAAACCCCTTCCTATGCATGTAAACCTTTCCTCGTATTTTTATGCTACTTCTGATGACTACTATAGAAGATGTTCTTGGTCATAAATGTATCAATTTTGTTAGTGTTATCATTGCAGGGCAGCAGGTTGGGCATTACTACTATTGTATCCACAGATTCAATTCGGCATATGATGAGAAGCTTTGTCGATGAGAAGGAAAACCCATTACTGTGGGCTTCAACCTATCATGCAGGGGAATATTTGGACCCATTGGCTGTTGCACAGTCTAAGGCCAAAAGGAAAGAAAAAAAATCATCTCAAATATCCGGTGACCATACTACTGGAAAATCTGAGGAAAACATTACGACAAGCAAGTTTATTAGTCCAAAGCAGATGGCAATAGAAGGATTTAAAGCACAAAGTGAGATGGTAATTGACAGCCTTGATAGGTTGATAACTGCATGGGAAAAGAGAAAAGAATCGGTGGTGGTGGAGGGTGTTCACTTAAGTCTAAATTTTGTGGTAATAATTCAAGCTATAATTATGGTTTTTTATTTTTATTTTTTAATTATGCTATTATTTCTGAGGTACCTAGTTACGTACGAAAATGGAGTTTTATCTGGTTTGTGTTTTTCATCACAAGTTCATTATATCGTGCAGATGGGGCTCATGAAGAAACATCCTTCAATCATACCATTCATGATTTATATTTCAAATGAGGAGAAACATTTGGAAAGATTTGCTGTTCGTGCAAAGTACATGACGCTAGATCCTGCTAAAAACAAGTACGTTAAGTACATACGGAATATCCGAACAATCCAAGAATATCTCTGCAAACAAGCAGATAAGCATTTGGTGCCAAAAATAAACAACACCAATGTTGATAAAAGTGTAGCGGTCATTCATGCAACAGTTTTCAGCTGCCTAAGAAGGCGCGAATTGGGGGAGCAGCTTTATGATCCAATCACACGTACAATTTCTGTTGTTGATGAAGAATTCACAAATCAGTGTAAAGCCAATTCATTAAGCTCCAAGGGAATGTTTCAGTTGATTCAAAGGAAAGGTTCTAGTAGACAGTTGATGGCACTTCTGAATAATGATGGTTCTGTGGCAAAGGCATGGCCTGTTGACACAACACATGATAGCAGCAAGAGCGTTTTGGGTAATCCACCAACGGATGGAATAGGAACACCTATGTATGGGCCATTACAGATAGGTAAAGCGGAACCTGTCAATCTGCAGTTTGGTAACTTTGGTATCAGTGCATGGCCTACAGACACGGGGGGCACAAGTCGTGCTAGCAGTGTGGATGAATCAAGAGGTGAGTTGACCGATAATGGTAGCAGAGGTGTTTCATCGTGCTGCAGCTCACCAAGGGTTTCTTCCAAGGAGGTATGTTTGATTCTATTATTATTTTTTATTACTTTTATGAATGAAATTGGAATCAGTAGAAGTCAGATGACCAAATGGAATTAGAAGTTTGAGCTATGTCTTCAAGAATAGATGTTACAGAATTTGCTGTATAGGCTTTTAGTTAAAATAGAATTTGCACCCATGGCATCATACACACATATCCTAGACTCAACAGTCAATCTACTGAATATCCTTGAAATATTAAATGAATTATCAACAGTGTCTTTATTGGTAAATAATTCAGATTAGTTTACTTCAAGTGGAGAAGATATGACCAAATCATATTATTATCAATAATATTAAACCATGGCAAAAGTTATGTTAGAACAACAAAAGACTACAAATATTCCCTTTTTGCAGCTCAAGGAAGCATCTTCAGTGCATGGTAGTGATGATGAAGAGGCTGATATGTCGCCTGATGAGGTAGACAGTGATGAGGATCTTAGTGATGGACAGAAACATCTCCATGATGAGGTAATGAGATATGTCTTGATACGTGGATCTATGAGTTAAGATGATGTAAAGAATATGAGATTTGCCATTTGACACTACTACTAATTTGCACAACATTACTACAATGTGCAATCTCTTGAGTTTCTCATGCATTGAGATTCACAGTTGTTTAATTGGACGTAATTTGTGGACTAATCGTCGTTCAAAAGTAGTCTCTCATGGCAAAGTAATTTTTCAGATGGAAGGATCTGTGGATGAGGAATCGACCAAATCGGATGAGGAGTATGATGATCTTGCAATGCTGGATTTTCCCGAGAATGGTTATATGTCTGATGATAACGAATATGTCCTTAGAGAGCGGCTGAATGCGATTTCTAATAAAAAAGGGCATCATGGAGAAAAGTACCAACAAAATCTAGATCGTTTCCTGAGAACGAATCGTGAACAACCTTCTCAAATGTGCTGTTTTGAATCACCTTTGAAAGATAAAAGCGAGAAAAGAGCAGCACCATCTGGGAACTGTAAATTAAAGAAACGATCTCTAAGCATTCCTGCGTTCGGGAAGCATGGATCACTCATCGACGCTCTAATCCAGTAAAGAAACGCCACATCGCTTCTGAGTTAGTGTTACTTCTCTTTCCTCTGTTCTACTAATGAGATATATTGTGTACCCCCAGTAGGAGGAGCTACTAAACCACCTGTACAGGGAGTTGGTACCAATTCATTATTTTAATGGTTATTTTAATTTTAATTTTTTGTGGAAAAAGAAAGAAATGGAACATAAGCAGATTTTAGTCGAGCCAACACGACAATTTCATTAGAAAAGTGAACAAAAAGGGTACATAGATGAAAAATTAGTCTGTCTGGTTGAAACAATTAAGACTAGAATATGTGCAGGGAACAGTTGTAAAATTGAATAATCATGTTAAACATGGTGCTTGTAACTTATGTGTTAGTTAACTAGCTGTGGAACTATTATTTATATGAGGACACCATTTTGTACCATATATATATTAGAATTCAAAGTAATTACGTAGACATGATAATCTCCACACATTGATATTGTGTAGGAAAAAGGCCATACACATGATCATAGTACACACAAAAAGTGTGGTGGGCAAGAGTGTAGCAAGTAATCAATGAAGATGTGGAACAAAAGTAGTACTCTCTTATGCTATATAGCTATCCCATCTGCAAGATCTCGTTAGTACCACAAAGATCCCCTTCATAATCACCATAAATGGTCCTATATTACCATCACCACCACACCCTTTTCTTCCATATCATCGTGTCTTGGACCACACCATTTATGGCCCTCTAATCGATTACCTTTGCCATCCATGTTTATATTATTAATCACCTTGAATATCACTTACTATTACATGGGATTGTGTTGATGTATTGCTTCGATATTGCTGCTAAGTTTAATGTAATAAGTCATTTTTATGTTCTTTGGCTGTCTCCAGATATTATGTTTCAGAGGTCAACTGTCCATTGGTTATCTGTGAGCAATTAATGTGTACTGGGACTTCTTTTAGCCATTAACTTTTGAACCCGTGGGGTTGTGTTGTCGTACTAATCTATTAATATCTATGGGATACGTACATTAGTCAGATACCATATTGTGAGAGATAGGGGATCGATCTTGTTCGATCAATATCAACCTTGTTTTTTTTTTTAGAACCTTCAAGTAATTTTTCTTATCATGCAAATTAAACTTTATTGTTCTAAAATAAGATTGATGGATATCGAACTCACTTTTTTTTTGCTATATATGTCTAAATTGTATGCAAGTTATAAAAGTATATATGACACTCCAATTTCCTAAATATTTTGAATATGAAATTTCCAGTTCATCTTCACTAAATAGGGAGACGAACAACCTATTTGAATGTCCAATTTCCTTTCATTAAACAACGGGAACAAATGCTAATTGATCAATAACAACTGCAAGGATGATTATTCTCGTAATAATTCTGGAGAAATTCATAGCATAGCTGAGTCTTTCGTGAGAAAAAAAGTTGTCGAAGAAAGAAAACAACTCCAAGGATTAAGTGTGAATTAATCAACTGATCATCACCAAAGCAAATTCAAGAAACGCATGAAAATAGTGATGCCAAATGCTACTGATCATGATCAGAAAGCATCATAGCTTTTGATCAAATATGTTAACTTATTAAATATGTAATAGGGTTCTTTTTATTCATCTCTTTATTTATAATTTGATTCCTCCTCAAGAATGGATTTTTAGCAAACACATATAATTGGCTACACCTTCTTAATTAATTACCAAGATCTAAAAAAGAAGAAGATATCAAGCGCACACACACACACACAGAGGACAAGAAGTGGCTCTAAATCATTAAAATGCAATGACTATAATGCGGTTATCAAACTACAGAAATTCTGATCATCAAGATCAGCTCAAAAGTTGGGGTTATGAAATATTGGTTAAATTGATGGTAAAATCTAATAATCTCAACCATAAAATTAAAAGTGAAAACTATATATAATAAAACGAAGATATTGGAGAAAGCCAAAATGGGATTATTTTTTGAGAGAAATAGGTGTTGTGAACTATGTTTAAATCAAGGAATAGGTTCACCTTCAACGTACAGAAGATCGATGGTAATTTGTATTTTATATATATAATTTTAAAGATGAAGAACACAACCATGGCAGTAGTATATATCAGGAAAACATGTTCACTCGAAATATTCAAACAAACAATGAGTTATGCATAGAAAAATGAAAGAGAAAAACTAAACCGGCCACCTGGAAGAATCACTAATTAATGTCCATAAAATAATCAAGCATGTTTTGAAACTCTTATCAAACAAGACAAGGAAACATAATTAAGAATCAAATCCCTATGAGCTGCTATTGAGTTGGTCTTCATGTATACTAAAATCGTTCAATTATATATACAGTACATGAATAATAAGCAGAATATAAATAAAATAAAAACATTTACCAAATTTTTTCCCACCTCCCTCGGTTTTTTTGGTCTTTGGCATTTGCTGTACAGTAAACCTGCAACATTAATAGCAAAGTGTTATTAAGATTCCAAACCAAGTGCTAAATCAGAACTAGTTAAGAAAGAAGTGTATAATTAAAAGAAAATTAGGCCTTGAAATATTGAAACTTCAATGGAAAACCCCATATAAATGAGAAGTTAGTTGTGCAGTGGAGAATAATCAATGATCAGATCTGTTCTTCAGAGTTAAGTGACGTCACTTAAACACAAAAAAGTATACTCAGTTGTTCTCGCAAAAGGAAAAAAAGAAGAGAAAATTGGAGAAGGGTTTTGTTGCCTTGTTCTTGGATCGGATCATTATATGGTTTGGTAGTCGTTTATTGCCGATGCAGCATCATCAAGATTCTCATCACCTTCAATAAGGGTTGTGAATCTTGATGATGCTACACCAGAAAACGACGACTCGAGTTTTTATATATGCTCACCTCATCTGGGAATCGATCAGAATAACAGGGAGTTTATTTATGATGATATATATCAGTACCAAACAAGAATCTCCTGCCGATCAAAACTCATACCAAAAACAACACACCAATAGATATTCTTTTTCAATGCCACATTTCATTTCCACCAAGAGAAAGAAAAAAAAAATTCAAGAAATTCTAAAGTTTAGTCAGTCAAATACCATCATCAATTAACCTTATCTTCTCATGGTGGATCACCTCAAAATCCACCATATGTATCCCCCCAAAATGATAAACAGATGGACTAAAAGGACTTGATAGAATTAGCATCTTTGAAAGAAAACACCACTATATAATTGATAGAAACATAAAAAGAGCAACAACACATGAAATCAATCTCAAAAACACTCTTTCTCTTGGGGGTTGAGAAAAGGGAAGAAAGCTCACACTGTGAGAAGAGAATGGTGTTTCCTGCCTAGTTATACACACACACATGAGGATAGATTCGACATCTAATTAATGTACTTTTAAGGGTATTAAAATTTCATGTGACTGACACTAATTTATATGTAACGGCAGTTAAACTTTTCCATCTTTAAGGCAAACCCTAGTAGGTTAAGGTTACATAGCATCCATGGCTCAAGGGTGTGGACAAAATCTCTAACTTCATCTCAACCACACAATAGCACCAACAGTGTGTGGGTTCAAATTGTAAGGTTTAATTGTACTATATATCTCTCCAAACGGTCACGTAATTACTTATTATTTAACCCCCAATCTTTGAATAATTCTTTGATTTTCCCCCTTGTTTCTTGAGTCTTAATCACTTATCTGTGCCTTGATCTTTGAGTGATCAGTTTGGATTTTTTTCCCCCAAGTAATTTCTTGATATCTCAATTTTTTTTATCAATATTTTAATCTCATGTTTCATTTCAAGTTATTTTGAATAAACTACTTGTATACTACTAAATCTATCTTTTTTTTTTTCTGAGTCGTTTGATCAGTATGCTAATATATTGAAAAAAAAATTGTTTGGTATTAATTATATAGCAACCTACTAATATATAACCATTAATAAATACAAAAACTTGTATGAGACGGTCTGATAATTTTCGTAAGACAGATCATTTTCACCCACAAATCAAACTCATTTTTACAAATTTATATATGAATTACTAAGTGTGGGTTGACCCGTCTAAACGTAAGACTCACTCATTAATAAATGTGTTTTACTTACTAGCAAGTACATATGAAACAAAAGTAAATTGTTCGAACTCAAAATTTTGGTTATATTCTACCACAAAATTATGAGAAGTTTTCTTTGTGGGGAAATTGTGTTTAATTAGACTCACAGTTCAGGTCAAATTCTCATAATTATTTTCTCATCTTAGTCATCACCAAAATGTGGGTGATGTGTAAAAGCAAAGCTAAACAATCAAGAAATGATACTTGTATATTAAGATGGTGACAGTAGGTAAAATGCACATGGATTCAAAGCAATACAATAGTTATATCATACCATTTCTCTAAATAAAACCAATAATTAACACATGATAAATTAAATGTAATCTCAATTGAATTAAATTGAGGATCGTGATCAAATTCACCAGCTGATAAACGCGTGATTCATACTCTATCTGATGAATTACATCAACGCATCATTTATTATCCATTTACAAACAAATAGAGACATATCCGCATATGTATAATGTATAAATGAACCATAAATATTACTCCCTCCATCCCGGGATAATTTACACACTTTCCTTTTCGGGGTGTCCCGGGATAATTCGCACACCCCCGAAAAGGAAAGTAATTTGCACATTTTTCTTTAATTTTTGTTGACTTTTCAACTCAAAAGGCCACACATTTTCTTATTCCACGTGTTGGGATGAGTGTGCAAATTATCTCGGGACAGAGGGAATAGATATGGATTGTAGCATGAAAACTAAGATTGGCTTGATGTGAATCTATGTACTTGTCATAGATGATGATGCTTAACAAACTTCATCCCACATCAGCAAACCTACATATATATTTCCTTAGGTCATACACACTTGCACGTTAATTTTGTCTTTAGCTAACTTATAACATCAATTCCAAATGATACATCATTACCTTAATCAAGTGTGTGCAGTGCATGCTCACATAGTCCATGTCTCAAAGTCTAACCCACTATATTTTCTTTGAAATCCTTCCCAATATTTAATTGCTAATATAATTAATAATTCCCTTTTCAGATTCCATACTTTTTTCTTTCTTTCTTTTTTCTTAATAAAAGAATTATAATATATATATATATATATATATATATATATATATATATTAATTATTAGGTGGGCTAGATTCTCGACGACAATGTCTCCACCTGAAGAAGAGGAGGGCCCATTTCCGTACAATCTGATGTGGCCTCTTCTGAACACTCATTTCATGGGCCAACCCAACTCCTCTTTTCTTTTCAATTATTAAACAAATAATTGAGTTTTTTTCCCTGTCATTTCTGCGTGAAATTTAAATATCTTGTAGATACTGATTAGGAACAGGAAAAAAAGTAATCATAAATTGTAAATGTACTTTTTTTTTTTCTTGTAATATTTACTAATTAAAATATGGTTAATAGATGTTACATGTAAGATTTGGTTTAGGATGTAGAAATATAGTCACATGGGAAAGCACGAGACACAACATTTTATTTGGCCCATACTGTTGCACGTGACGTCACGTGATGGGCAGGGTTATTAATGCAACATGGTACACAAATTTCATGCATCTCTTAGTTTATAATTTTTTAATACCCAAACATGCCATGAACTATTGATAAATGAGAATATTTAGGTTGAAAGAATACTAGGTGCACTTCCCCTGTTTTCTCATTTTATTTCTTCACTTTTGGTAACCTTTTTTTTATTTTTTATACAACATATGGACTTAGAAGTTATAAATTATGCATCTATCTCCATGTATTTCATTTTAAATGAAGGCAAAAAATTGTATGCCCCAGGGGCACGGATCTTAGAACCGTGCTCCCAACCCGCCCCACGCGCGCTGCTATGGTGTGGCCGCGCGCGCCTGATTTTTTCTTCAACTGCCACCTGATTTACTCTTCAGGTATCACACATTTACTCTTCAGGTATTAGTATCACACATTTACTCTTCAGGTATCACACATCTACTCTTAAGGTATTATGCAGAAACAGTGTTGTTTTCTTCTTTTTACCCTTTTTTTTCTTCTTCTTTCTCCTTCTTCTTCTCAATCACTTTTCTTATTGATTTGTTATTCTTCTTATTTGTTTAGTACATTTTTCTTCTTATTCTTCTTGCATATATTCTTGTTTCTTATTCTTATTCAAATTGACATGAAATCATTTAAGGTATTACATAATTACCTAATAGGTATTTGTATATGTTACTCTCAGGGTACCTTTCAAGTATTATACAAGTATATCACACATATTTCCTTCGAGTATTACATAAACACCTTATAGGTATTTGTATATGTTACCTTCAGGTATTACACAAATATCTTTTAAGTATCACGCATATTACTTTCAGGTATTACATAAATACCTTATAAGTATTTTGTATATGTTACCCTCATGTATTACATAAATACCTTTTAGGTATTACACAAAATAGCTTTTATATATCACACATATTACTTTCAAGTATTATATAAATACCTTATAGATTTTTGTATATGTTACTCTCAGGTATTATATAAATTACACAAATAACTAATAAGTATCATACAAATTTCTTTCAGGTATTACATTAATATTTTATTGGTATTTGTATATGTTACTCTCAAGTATTACATTAATACTTTATTGATATTTGTATATGTTTCTCTCAGGTAATACCTATAGAGAATATGTCTAATACATATAGAACAAATTAATAATACCTCAATCATATTTATTATAAATTAACAACACTCAGAAAACAAGCATACTGCAAACAACTTATATTATACAAGAGCAAACTTATATTCCCAATGTATATTACATAATATAAAGATGAGAATTAGAAGGTTTATTTTTTGGCACGAAGGTTTATACAAGAGTAAACTTATATTCCCAATCTCTTCCTGGTGCTTTCATCATCTTTTCCCCACATCCACCCAGCAACTTGGAAAATCCTAACTTCGATTTCCCTCTCTTTCTCCACATCCTTCTCTTTCTCCTCCTCCTCAAACAAATCAAAGCTACAACAATGGCCACCACTATAACCCCTGATGATTGAAACAAAATCACTGCCAAAACAGGGAGCCCTGTTTTCTTCTTCCCCACATCACCAACCAAACTCCCCACAACCATCGCTTTCACATACCCAAAACGATCCGTTAATGAGTCCGATTTCATCACAATAGACCCCAAATAGTTCCTGATCACGTAACACGATCCCGAGCTCTGAACATGGAAAACACCAAAACAAGAACAATTTCTTGAATAGAGACTCTAACACAAGGACATAATTTATTGAAGGAATCGAATTATTAAAACGAAGAACACAAAATTAAAGGGGTTATCCCTAACCTTTGGAATGGGCAGGGGCTCTGCCTGAAATTCTGAGAGCTTGTCTGTAGAGCTTAAAAACCCTAGCTCGGAGAAGGAAATCCTGCAAATCCAACCCCACCACCATCACCACTCACTTTCCTCTCTTTCTCTCTAATTATTTTTTCTTCCAGAGGCTGATTCAGATCCTCCAATTGGAATTTCCCACGGCGGTCGTCCACCGGCGACCAACGATGCCGCCACCACAAGCAATAGATGGCGGTGGTGCGATGGCGGAACAGAGAGGAGAAACGATTTTTTGCAGAGGGCAGAGCCGTGAGAGAAGAGAAAAGAAACCTGCAAAAATGAAGCAGGAGTAGGGGTGGAAATCGGACGGATCGAATCGGAAATAGGGTGTTTCGGAAAAATTCCAAAAAATTTCGGAAATGAAAAATCAATTCCAATTTCCATCCAAAAATTTTCGGAAATGTGAAATCCCATCCGATTTCGGAAATTTCGGAATTTTCGGAAATTTCGGAATTCCGAAAATCTCGGAATTTTCGGAATTTTTTCGGAATTTTTTTCAGAAATTTCGGAAATTAAAAAATTCAGAAATTCAGAAATTTTCAGAATTAATTAGTTGGTCTTTTAGCTATATATAGCCTTTTCTAATATCCTAAGAAATAATACGACCTCGAATCTGATATTCCAAGTATTTAACATCAATATAATATCTATCAAAGACATGAGAGATTAATTATTCTGCTGATGTGCTATATAAATAGTTATAAAATAAAATTATAAAATAAATAGTTATAAAATAAAATTATAGTTATAGTTATAAAATAAAATTATAAATAGTATATAAATACTATATTAAATTTTTTTACTTTTTTCCCTTTTAGTTTTTGAGTCATATTTTATATTTAATATATACTATAGTATATAGTATAAAATAAAACTATAAAATTTATATGAATAGTATATAGTATATAGTATAAAATAAAATTATAAAATTTATATGAATAGTATATAATATATAGTATAAAATAAAACTATAAAACCATATTATAAACTATTATCATTTTGTAAGTAATTATACTTATTAATTCATATTTATTAAGTTATTTTTCTTTTAGGAAGCTCAAATCAAATGAATATTTGAATCTATATTATGATTTATGATAATGCTTTGTTCGAAATCCTTCGATATTTAAAATACTTGTTTTATAATTTGTATAATTTTCTTTGTCATTATTCCTATTATATAAAATGTTATCATTTTTAATGAAATTTATGATATATTTACCTTTGAAATTAGATATTCACTTTATTTTATATAATATATAGTATATAGTGTTCTTATATAGCATATAATATATAGTATATAATATATAGTATATAGTATATAATATATGGTATATAGTATAAAGTATTCTTTTATAGCATATAGTATATAGTATGTAGTATATAGTATGCAGTATATAATATAGTATAATTCTAAAACTACAGTATAAACTACAGTATATAGTATAAAATAAAACTATAATATAAAATCTACTATATACATATAGTATATAGTATATATAGCATAAAGTATATAATATATAGTATATAGTATTCTTCTATAGCATATAGTATATAGTATGTAGTATATAATATAATATAATTAAAAAACTACAGTATAAACTATAATATATAATATATATTATAAAATAATATTAAACAACTACAGATACTACAATATAAACTATAGTATATAGTATATATTATAAAATAATACTAAAAAACTACAATATAAACTATAGACTATAATATATAGTATAAAATAAAACTATAGTATAAACTATACTATATACATATAGTATACTCCCTCCGTCCCACAACACTTTGCACACTTTCCTTTTTAATCTGTCCCAAAACACTTTGCACACCCAAAAATGGCAAATTTTATCACAATTATTACCCTCCCAATACACACTTATTTACACATAATGCCATTACTTTTTCTCTCTCAACACTTTATTACTTTTTGTCTTTTTCTCACATAATTGACTCTTATACCCTCAATCAAAAAGCAAAGATTCCTTTTTTTCTTAAAAATTGTGCCCAATTTAGTGTGCGAAGTGTTCCGGGACGGAAGGAGTATAATATATTTATATACTATCATATAGTATAAAGTATATAAAATATATTATATAGTATATAGTATTATAGTATTCGATTCTCAAATGCCTCTACTAACTCTACATTTTATCATTTTGTAAGTAATTATACTTATTAATTCATATTTATTAAGTTATTTTTCTTTTAGGAAGCTCAAAACAAATGAATATTTAAATCTATATTATTATTTATGATAATGCTTTGTTTGAAATCCTTCAATATTTAAAATACTTGTTTTATAATTTGTATAATTTTCTTTGTCATTATTCCTATTATATATAATGTTATCATTTTTAATGAAATTTATGATATATTTACCTTTAAAATTAGATATTCACTTTTTATTTTATATAATATATTGTATTCTTATATAGCATATAATATATAGTATATAGTATATAATATATGGTATATAGTATATAGTATAAAGTATATAGTATATAGTATGTAGTATATAGTATGTAGTATGTAGTATGTAGTATATATTATGCAGTATATAATATAGTATAATTAAAAAATTACAGTATAAACTATAGTATATAGTATAAAATAAAACTATAGTATAAACTGTACTATATACATATAGTATATAGTATATAGCATAAAGTATATAATATTATTCTATAGCATATAGTATATAGTATAATTAAAAAACTATACTATAAACTATAATATATAGTATATATTATAAAATAATACTAAAAACTACAGTATAAACTATAGTATATAGTATATATTATAAAGTAATACTAAAAAATTACAGTATAAACTATAGTATATAGTATATATTATAAAATAATACAAAAAAAAAACTACAATATAACTATAGTATATAGTATAAAATAAAACTATAGTATAAACTATACAATATACATATAGTATAAAGTATATAAATATATTATATAGTATATAGTATTATAAAGTATACTATAATATGTATATTAATATTTACATATAGTAAATGTATATAAAATATATTATATAGTATAAAATGTTTGAATTATTTACAACAATTACTATTGGTTTGATGGTAAGTTTCGTGCTTTGAGTGTGAGAGGTCTCGTGTTCGATTCTCAAATGTCTCTACTCACTCTACATTTTATAATTTCGGAAATCGGAAATCGGAAATTCGGATCGGAAATCGGATCGGAATTTCGGATCGGATCGGAAATCAGAATTTCCGAAAATTGCATTTCGGAAATATTTTGGATCGGATTTCGGAATTTCCGAAACTTTTAAAACTATTTCCGATTTCCATCCGAAAATTTTCGGAAAAATCGGATGTTGGAATTTCGGATTTCGGATTAAAAAAATTCGTTCCAAAATCGGAAAATTTCGGATCGGATTCGGCGGATATCAGATATTGCGTTCCAATTTCCACCCCTAAGCAGGAGAGAAGGAAAGGGAAATGGAATAAAAAAATTCATTTAAAAAACTATATATAATTACCTATTTTTAATCCGGGTCGGGTGGGGATCCGTGCCCCCGGCACAGGAGAGTCACTCTTAAATGAATTACTTCTTCGCTTTATAATTTGAAAATGTAAAGTTTCTAAATTATGATTTCAAAATTAAGTTACTTGTTTTCATAAAGGTATCTTTATTACTATTTCATATAATATATGGTAATATTTTGGTAAAAATTTGGATGAGACCGTTTCATGTACTATATTTTGTGAAAGGAAGTCCTACACAATTTATTTCATCTTATTGTTAAGTTAAATTTTGCAATCTATATGTACTCAAATCTTTTAATTTAAATGAGTTTTCAGTATATCCATACCAACATTGATCTGACCACAAGAGTATGTCTCTATTATCATATTCAAAATATTACAATAAACATCTAATCTAATATATTTAAATATCTCATTTAATTAACCTAAGTCATGATTCGAACATTAGGCGCGGTCTCAAAAATACTATTTAATTTGTTGGTCAAAACACTGAGTTATATTTATAGAGATTTTCAAATAAAGCAAGAAACAAACATGGTTGCATCTAAAAGTTGTAATTAATCAATTTGTTGGATTTCTATTTGTAATTAATTAGATTTAGGGCTATCCACTTTCCACATTAAAAGTTGTACCAATTATCATATTTACTGGTCCACTTTTATATTCATGAGACAATTTATTTATTTATTTATTTAAGGTTAACCCATTTAGGGCGGCGCATTAGGATATACTATTTTTTTCGAGAATTGATTCTTTTGTTGTTTATTTATAACTCAAAAAATTGCATGCATGTAATTAAAAAGAAAAACCTAATTATTTATCGGAAAATTTAAGGTAAAACGACACTGCCCTTTACTTTATTACAATTCTATTTCAAAATAAATGTGGATTAAAATTATTCACAGAGAAAAATAATCCATTTAATGAATATATATACATGTACTATAAAGTGACTATATATATTACTCAACCTTTAATAGACATAATTAATGTACATATAGTACTAAATAAAAATCTAATACAAAAAAACAAGATATATATGGGTGAAGTTGGAAAATTTTATTGAGTGTTGGTATAAAAAACAACAGACAAATTGAAACAAAATTTGTTTGTTAAAATAACAATTATTTTGAAACCCAAGATGGTAATATGTGACAGGGCATGAAGAATACGATTCTAAAATTAAATTTTATATCCAACTTCTATGCCCCATCTTGTCATTATCATCTTGATAAGATTTATGTATGACAAAAACTTGTGTCATTATCATCTTGATAAGATTTATGTATGCCAAAAACTTTTGTGCACAAGGTGCATGAATCCAAATCTGTGCACAACAATACTGTTATATTATATGAAATAATATTGTTATATTATATGAGTGATACTGTTATAATATGAAGTAATACTGTTATATTATATGAATGATACTGTTATATTAATATAACAGTATCACTCATATAATATAACAGTATTGTTGTACCTTGTGCACAGGAGTGTCACTCTTTATGTATTAGATTTGCTACGTGATAAAATTTTTATTTTTAGTTTTGCTATTTATAGATTTATCTTTTAAAAAAAAGTAGGTTTCTTGTGCAACTGATGCATGAATCTTAAATCCATGCACTCAGATCAGATCGGACTGGATCCGTACATTTTTTTTTTGTTCTGACCTTTATCTTATGTTAGACATATCTTTATATTATATTAATCATACATTTATGTTATATTAGTCATATACTTTAATTAAAAAAAAAATTGCTGGCATTCATACTATATTAGTCATACCTTTATATAATACTTTAACCTTAAACCCTAATTTCGGCACAATAAACCTTAATTTCGGCACAAATTGTAGATGTTTACCTTTATGTGATATTACTCATACATTTATGTATAATATTATTTATACATTTATATCAACATATACATTACTACAAAAAAAATGAGTTTTAGTGGCAACATTTTTGTCACTATATGCAAAAATGTCGTCATTATAATTTATAGTACATACATTTATGTAATATATAAAAGTACAACTAATATAATTAAAATGTATGACTAACATAACTAAAGGTAGGACTAATATAACTAAAAGGTATGAAATATATTAATATGCTAAAGTACAAGTAAAAATTTAAAAGGTATGATTAACACTATAGGTATGTTTAACACTATATAAATGTATAACATTTGTAATCGAATATAGGAGAATTTGTACACGATCTTGGGGTGCGTACGGATGCATAGCTGCGAGTGGGAGGTGAGTGCACAACTCTGAAACTGTGTAACGGATGTATAAAAATTTTTGTTTTTAAAAATATGTTGGGATCCCCTCTCACACGTTCAACTAATTTTATGTTTTCTTAAATAAATATTTGAAAAAAAAAAAAAAAATATATATATATATATATATATATTTTTTTTTTTTCCAGGATCAAACTTTGAGGATTAAATTATTAATTATGTAATTTTATAAATTATATAATAATATCAGAAAACGAAAAAAAAAAAAAAAACTTTAAATCCTTAAAATATTACCTAAGGCTCTCAACCCACCTTTTCCCAATTTCAAAAAGCCCATTTCCATTTCCAAAAGCCCAGAATTTCAGAAATAGAATGGGCCCAAATTTCCTATGCTAAAAGAGCCTAACTCAAGGGTTCTTTCAGTAATTTCGTAGAAAAAATCGTCTCCTCTCCTTTTCTCTCTCTCTCACACACACACACACACAACACACACATGATTCTCTGGGAATCTATTGGCGGATTCTACTAGGTAAATAGGTAATGGACCTTTTTTTTCCCTTCTTTATCAAGGTCTATACAAATAAATAGCTTTTTTTTTTTTTTTTTTTGCGTCATCTTTTTCTCGTTTTCTCCTTTTATAATTTTCAGGATTTATTGGTTTTTTTCTTCTACTACTCTTCTACCTCTGCCACTCTTCTGGTAAGAGTTCTCTTATTTTTATTCTGTTTCTCTTTGTCGTAATTTTTTGTGGGATTTTAACTTGCTTTTTTTCCTTTTTCCTGTTCTTCTAATCATGTTTGCGACTCAATTGGGTTCTGATTTTTTTACGTTCCAACTATTTTAAATAATCATATTGCGTATTTCTTGAATTTCTCGATTTATGGGTGTTTGCGAATCGTGGGCGTATATCATATTCTGAATTTGTATTTCTTTTTCTTTTTCAATTGCATGCAATTTTATTGCAGATGATTTTTTGGGTGTCTGGAATTTCATTTAAAGATTTGATTTTTTACGCCTTTTGCATTGAGAATTGAAGAGCAGGATTGCGTGGCAGAGCCTACTTTGATCAGGTTTGTTTCTCTATTGGTCTCATCTTACATTTGTTTAGGGAAATCCATGGTTTTAATTTTTTGGGTGAATTAAAATTTTATTCATGTAACTTGCATTTGATCATCTAAACTTGTATTTTTTTTTTCCCCTCAAGTTGTCTACAGTAAGTAGAACAGATAGTTGGAGTTTATGTTACCTCTGGTGATAAGTTAGAAAAATAGTAACCATGTTATATTTTGTTTAAATTTAATTGTCTTTGTGGTGGCATTTTGGTAGTATCTAATTGCTGATGCATGATTCCTTTGGGTTATTCTAGTTTTAGTCCGCTGTTAAATAATTTGGTCGAGTATTGAGGTGAATCTGTTCATGCATTTATTGTTAGCAAGCTTTAGTTCTTAGTATTATGTTCCAGACATCTATCAGTAGGATCATTGCTCATGAAAATGGTGTTTTTCAGTTACCATATGTGTTGAGTGTTAGATATGTGTTAATTGAGCTGTCCAGTTTGGAGATAATTGCGACATAGGATTGTGTACACTTGTTGATCTGCATGGAAGGTAACTTTGAGTTGATAACGAGTGTCATTGAGTGACGATCAAATTAACTTTCTAAAGAATATTTTTCAGATTCTTATGGCCGATACGTTGAATGATATCTTGACTGTGGCTACTTGTTTATGGCAGTCGGTTATTTAACTTTTACGTCATCCTGTGGGCGGCCATAGTTAGTGAAGATAATTAATTCACATTTAAGTTTCATTTGTGCGTCATAATGAAAGTTCAAGTAAATTTCCTGGAAATATTTCATCTGCTTTTTAGTTGCATTGAACTTTTAAAGTGTAGGACAAAAGGTTCACTTTCATTGATTTTTTTGAAAGATTCATAGCTCTCAGACTTGGAAAGAGCTAGAATTTTCGGTTCATTATTGAGTATTTAGATGATATTGAGGAGCTAGAGGAGACCCAAATGTGTTTGAACTTGCAAAAGATACCATTATTGATCCTATGTTCCCACAAATAATATTTGACCTTAGTTATAAACTATTAAAATCAAGTCTTACATTTCGTGTAGTAATTTTTTTCTCACTTTAATTTTAGTTTCCATTTGTAGTTGATTTACTCCATGTGTACCCAACAAATTAGAAATTTCTTGAACAGAAAGTATACGATGTATACATTTTTATTCATAAGTCCCATTAAGTATAGGCAATTCTTGATACGTTGACAAAATATGTTCACTTTTTCGGAGGTTAATTCAATATGTAACCTAAATTATAGCGTTTTCTTTTTCACATTTCAACTTAAATGATATTTTTTTCTCCGATCTCATGTAGTTCATGTTCCTCCAACCAATTTTCACCACTTTTTTCTTCGGATTTCAGTTTTATGGTCTCTTTGCAACCTATAGTCCACTTTTTCTTTTTCTTTTTCCCTCCAATTTGCAACATATAGTCCACAAAGTTTCAGTTTGCATTCTTCAATTAATTTTGTGGCCATTTTTTTTGTTTGTCAGAATCTGATTTTAAAGGGTTTTTATTTTTATTTTTGCTATTTTTACTTGAAATCTTGAAGAAGAAAAACCCGTATTTAGAAAAATGTGTACTTTATGTTGCAAAAGTACAAAAAGAAAAGAATCCAGCTCAAAATTTCGTCAAAATTGATTGGTAGTTGCAAACTGAAAAGAACATGGATTATAGATTGCAATCGAAGAAAAACGTGGAGTATATAGGCTGCATTGGAGGAAAAAAAAATTAGGTCACAATGTGAAAAAACTTGAATGTATAGGTTGCAAAATGAAATTAACCCTTTTCATTAACAAAAATTTGTAGAAAAACAATATTGCACATATTAATGAAATGCTAGGACTAACTGCAGGGCTTATTGTATTCCATTATAAGTACTATGTAAATGAAGATTCTTTCTTTCCTCATTTCTTAATAAGGATATTGAAAATTTAATATAAATTGAAATGGTTATAAAGTAGAAGGCAATAAGGTAGGTCTATGCCTTCTGGCACTGTACACTTAATATCGTAAAACTTTATGTGAAATGTTTGACGGACATTTATAAAGAAAAATCTGATTATTGATGTCTTATTGTATTTTCCATGTCAGATATTTTGTATTTATCTCCTTCATGAGGTTGTATAATGTGAAGCGAATGATGATATTGCTAAAACAAATCAACATTTGGTGCTTGACAAAGTAGTTAAACTACGTTATCACTATGTTTCAGAGAATCTATCAGCATAAAGGAAGAGAAACATTAGTCTACTTCTGGGAGTTGCCATAGCTCCTCCCTAATTGTTTAATCCTGCATTTGTTAATCACGACAAAGTTGATAACGGGTCACAGTCGGTTGCTAATAAAACTATCTATCTTGATGACATTTAGGCCCAAAAATAGATCTTATGTTCTCTGTTTTTTCTTCTTTGTTTGTAACCTATCTGATTTATGGTTTTTAATTTGGCTTGTCAACGGATTGATCTTCTCAAGACTCGTTTGACTAACCTCTGCTTAGCTGGTTTATCTATCAAATATTTGTCCTAATATCTTATCCACTCCAATTGTGTTATGTTCATATTTTGCTATTTTACTATCTGCATCATTGCATTATGATTCCTTCCATTCAGCTTGATCATTCAGTCGTGCACTTAAAACGCTCGGCTACAATAATCTGAGGCACTTCAGCTCAGCCAAGCAACAATGAACCACCAATACGGTGAAGACCAAGTAAGTCAAGAATCTTCCCCGTTTCTTCATATGCCTCTTCCCATCTTTCTCGTAACACATAACCATTTTGCAGGATCGAGTAAGTGTCGTCGGCTTCGACGTTCCCAATTCACCGGAAGCAAGTTACAATAACGCCTACCCTGGAAACGAAGACAATGGACGGGACCCACCCTCACTACCCCCTCACTTGCAACATACATTGTTAAACCAACCAACAACCAATGATCCTTGTGCCTCTCTCCCATCGCCCCAGAATGTGTCGCTAAATCATCTTTACATAGAGAACAGAGAACCTCCTCGATCAGTGGTGGCACTTGGGGTCACTCATCGCTTTCGTTCTAAATTCGTCACTGTCGTGCTTTATAAACCAGTTCCAAGAAGGTGAGGTGGCAAGATGGTGGATTTCATTGTTATAAACCTCATCTTCTTCTTTAGCCTTCTCCTCTGTATTATTTGGTGAACAGCACTAGGAACTAGCCAATCTTGATTTAGCAGTATTTTTTTTTTTTTTCATAGGTTGCTGTGGTGAAAATTGTGTTCACATTTAATTATCAAGGATAGAAATGCTTTACTGTATTTAATTTATTATGTTACATGAGTTCAATGTCTTCTAAGCTTTGTAGAATCTAACACTTCGTACCTATTAAGACGTAAATATATGAACTTTTCTTAGCATAGACATTAGACATATCATTAATGGAACTCGGATACGACAAAATTAAACAAATGTAACAAATTAATGTGATAATGTGATTCAATTTTCTTCAAATGTGAAAATAAATTAGAGAAGTCAACTTTAAAAAATAGATATTTATGTATCAAATTAATCAGCAATTATTTCATTGACATCTTCCTCATTACAATTTAATAAACCATCAATTATTAGTATATTAAAGAACACACAATATGTAGGAATGACAAGACCCTGTTATCTGATCTATACCTATATAAATCCTGGTTATTGGTTTTCATCTTTTATTCCAAATGTTATTTATTTTCTATTTTTAAATTATTATATTATTAATTAGATGTTAGGTATATCAAATGTCATAATTAATAGACACGAGAAATTTATTAAAATTATTGGAATGAACACCATTTGCAACCGAGTGGGTTGATTTAGTGTGGTCTATATCTTGGTATATAATTATACATGTTAATGAAATGCCTTATCTTGATGAGAGTTGCCAAAAAGTCTCCCCAAATAAATCATCGTTAAAAAATAGTATTAATTATATAATTAATAATTATAGCCTTTCGCAGGCCTTAAGGTTGTCTAAGGGCTTATCAACATTATTTTCCAGACAAAAGGGTTAAGATAAGCAGTGGAGAATTCTGACTAATTATTGTATAACTAACTAACTGCTAACGTTCTTAATTAATTAAAAAAGCTAGAAAATTAAACATGAGAGGACTTTTTGAGGACATTAATGACGACTATTTATAACATTAATTTTATTATTAGACCTTGGTCCAATAATTAATCCAGGATGTCATTGTACGGTTTAATGTACGAATAATTTTGCAAAAGACAATATTTTGGAATTAGATTTAGAATTAAGTTACTTATAGTGTTTTATCTTCTATGCTATGTAATTACCAATACAAGCGAATCGATCATCATGAAAATACCACTTGTGGTTGTAAATAGAATTGTTGTTGGTAGCTATTTCTGCAGAAATTTGTCAAATTTTAGTTTTTGTGGTAGCTAGGACATTATTATAGAATGATATATATACCCTAATATTTTTAATTTATACATGTTAGAGATATTATTGCATAATACTATATTAGTATGTTTTTCAAATTTTATTCAATAAATTATACTTTTAAACGAAATTATCATTTTATGATATACTTATAGCACGACAATTTTTAATACTACAAGATTTTGATCACGAGCATTGCTGTGGATATATATAATAAAAAAACCAATAAAACCTATTAAATTAGAGAAAATTCATTGACTTGTTCGAGATTATCCAACTGATTAACATTATACTTATAGGACATAAATTTTAATCAATAAAAGTTGTTCTGTTTTATTTTATCATGATTTCATTTATTATTACATTCTTTAAAAAGTTTCTTAGTTCACTTTTAGAAAAGAAAATGAATCAAATGTTTTACAAATCTAAATTAAATTTTCTGGTAAACTGATCTATATATATGATCTAATGAAACAGGATATATATTAATATTTTTGAATCTATATATGTCGCCAATGACAAATAACGAAACTCATGTTTATAATTACTATTTCTTAAATGGGTGAACGAGTCTTCTGTATACATGTTAATTCTTAATGAAACAGATAATGCATATATATAAGAGAAATATAGTATCAATATATTATATATATATAAACATAAATATATAACTAATCATGCATACATATATATCCATAAAACCTCTAGCTTATCTTTATCCAGCTAAGCATCTGTGATCATGCCAAGGACTTATAATGCAAGCAAATGCACATTTATCGATCTTCAAGTAGTGTAAGACAATTTCATTTTATTTTACAGATTTTAATAAGTTTTATCAGTTTTAACCATATAACTGTTCAAACTAATTCAAAATTTTATCCAACTCCAAATTAAACTTATATTTGAGATTGTTTATTGGTAATCGAGTCGGTCTAGCTTGAACAAGCTTTAATCAAACTGATATTGATAATCGAGCTCAAATAATTTGATATTATAATTTACAATTGTTTCATATTAAATCAGAAATTTATAAGATATTTTAAATATACACAATTAGTATACATTTGAGAGCAACTAAATTTGGTGAAGACTCTCGAGGAATATGAAGGGTTAATGTGGGCAGCAATTGAGATTAGTACTTGTCATTATCTTCCTGGCAACCACAAAGTCAAACCAGCCTACAAAATTAAACAAAAAGAAAATTAATTATATCAGAAGAAAATGCCAAAGGTATTATATAGTATTTAACCAAAAAATGAAAACTTTAGTATATATTATTTTTACTAGTTTATACTTTATAGCCAATAATAACTGTATATAAATGTTGTCAGAAAAAAATGGCTGCACATAAAATATCTTAGTGAGAATGTATAAATTCTTATGTGCAATAAGAACTCAGTAATTTTAGTATTATATATATCTGTATAAACAGGGGGAAAAGGGTCATTAGCACCCCAACGTTTGATTCAATTAATTGTAAATATTGCTCTAATAAGAGATCTAGTTCTAATATTTTCAAATTTACCCAAAAACCATTAACTTGTTTCATTCCATTTAAATTGTATTTTTTTGTATGAAATTATTTGTGTGAAATTAAAATTGTAGCTTGCACTTAATAAAATAAGAAGTTTTAGATAATTGTATAGTATTATCAACTTATATTTCAGATACAGAAAAAATTATGCATTTAGAAGAAAATTAGTATCTTTACTCTCGTCACAAATTATCAGTAGTACTAGGTAATTGGAAAAAAAATTATTGTTTGTAATACTTATGATAAATGTTTATATATTATTATCCTACTTAGAAGAAAAATATTGTTAATACTTGTCATCGAAAACAACTTTAACAATATATAACATATACACTTAAGTAAACTTAGGCTGTGATGCAGCGATGTGAGCATAATTAAACTCCCAAAATAATACAATTTGAAATTATATCAATTTTTAATTGGACCCCAGGAATGTAGACATGGCTAATTCAACTGATCAATATATGGCCTCTATTCACTTGCAAGTTGCCACCTTGCAATGATCTTTACTCCCAACTTCTCGATATCTTGTAAAACTAAAAAACATCAGCTAAATATCTCCTCCCATTTAATTTGCTATATTTTAATCTTACACTTCAAATTTAGTTATTTAGAAATTGTGGTGTATTCTGCTTGATATATACATATACATGGTTAAAAAATCGAGCATCTTCGCTACTTTATTTTGAAATGATCCGAACCAATAGACCTGATATTTAGTTAATCGAAAATAGGATATCGAAGATTTCATGTTTTTGTTGGATCCGAAAGATTCAATTTAAAAATTGTGGCATGTTGGATTAAGTGACCCCAACGTGCAGAGTCGTAATTTGAATATACGATTCTTGATAAATTCTCAGAATTGGACAACGTAATTAGGGGTTTGTCAATGGTATCCTTTGGGATATACGATTAGGCCAAGGTGAATATGATCAGATGTGGCAAATCGGATCCTTGTGATTAAACAAATAATGTTGATGCAGAATGTAGCCATTGGGAAGTTCGAAACACTTGTGCATAGTCAACTCTTAATCACTATATAACCCAATCTATCCACACTCTTCATCTCCCACCGTCACCAAATTATCCATTGATCAACAACAGATATCGAAATCACAACAGCAATGGGTACTGACATCGAAGGCTCTCCAGGCACTTCCATGCACGGAGTGACGGGGAGGGAGCCGGTGCTGGCATTCTCCGCCCCGTCTCCGCTTGTCCCCACCGACACTACGGCCAAGTTCGACCTGCCGGTGGACTCGGAGCACAAGGCGAAGAAGTTCAAGCTCTTCTCCTTCGCCAATCCCCACATGAGGACCTTCCACCTCTCCTGGATCTCCTTCTCCGTCTGCTTCGTCTCCACCTTCGCCTCCGCGCCTCTCGTCCCCATCATCCGGGACAACCTCAACCTCAAGAAGGGCGACGTGGGAAACGCCGGGGTGGCCTCCGTCTCCGGCAGCATATTCTCGAGGCTGGTGATGGGCGCCGTCTGCGATCTGCTGGGCCCCCGCTACGGGTGCGCCTTCCTCATCATGCTGACGGCTCCGACCGTGTTCTCGATGTCGTTCGTGTCGTCGGCGGGCGGGTACGTGGCGGTGCGGTTCATGATCGGGTTCTCGCTGGCGACGTTCGTGTCGTGCCAGTACTGGATGAGCACCATGTTTAACACCAAGATCATCGGGCTGGTGAACGGCACGGCGGCGGGGTGGGGGAACATGGGCGGCGGCATCACCCAGCTGCTGATGCCGGTGCTTTTCGAGATCATCCAGAGGTGTGGGTCCACCGCCTTCACTGCATGGAGGATAGCCTTCTTCATTCCAGGGTGGCTCCATACCATCATGGGCATTCTGGTCTTAACACTGGGGCAGGACTTGCCTGATGGAAACCTGGGTGCCCTTCAGAAGAAAGGAAATGTTGCAAAGGACCAATTTGGCAAGGTTTTGTGGTACGCTGTGACCAACTACAGGACCTGGATTTTCGTCCTCCTCTATGGCTACTCCATGGGAGTTGAGCTCTCAACTGATAATGTGATAGCTGAATACTTTTACGACAGGTTTGACCTAAAGCTCCACACCGCCGGAATCATAGCAGCCTCCTTCGGCATGGCTAATCTCCTGGCCCGTCCATTCGGAGGGTTCGCCTCGGATTACTCGGCAAGAATATTCGGAATGCGAGGCAGGCTATGGACGCTCTGGATTCTGCAAACAATGGGAGGTGTCTTCTGCATTCTTCTGGGCAGAGCCGATTCACTCCCGGTGGCCATAGCGCACATGATCATCTTCTCGATCGGAGCACAGGCTGCCTGCGGAGCAACCTTCGGGGTCATCCCCTTCATATCCCGGCGATCTCTGGGCGTCATCTCCGGCATGACCGGCGCCGGCGGGAACTTCGGGTCCGGGCTGACTCAGCTACTGTTCTTCACGAGCTCAAAATTCTCGACGGCGAAGGGGCTGACATACATGGGGATGATGATCGTGGCGTGCACTCTGCCGGTGGCGCTGGTTCACTTCCCGCAGTGGGGGAGCATGTTTCTGCCGCCGTCGAAGGGGATCGTGGAAGAGCAGTATTACTCGGCGGAGTACGACGAGGAGGAGAAGCAGAAGGGGATGCACCAGAACAGCCTCAAGTTCGCCGAGAATGCCAGGTCCGAGAGGGGCAAACGGATCGCCCCCGCCATGACTCCGCCCACGCACGGTAATGTTTGATTTTGATCTCCTCGTCTAGGATCTTCGTTTGTTTGTTTTTTAAGTTCCAAGAAAAATCATAATATGTAAAGCTGTTCTTTGCATCTTGCAGTAACTATTTGATGTTTACTCCACACCACATCCTCGTGTCGTGTGGTGCAAATATTGTGTTTTATTTATTTGTATATTTGAGATACATACATGTTGGATGTATAAGTGATACTCCTCCTTTCAATTTTCGATTCTAATTAATTGTCTTTTTCAAATTATTGTCAGAAAAAAACACACAATGACGATGGCAAACATGTCCCTAATTAAATGTTTTTAGGGCTTTGAGTATATACTATACATCTTGAAGCTCGAACCAAACTAAAAATTACGAGGTTTTTGAAATAACATAAGGTAAATTAAAATAGAAAATCTTTACTCGAAATGTGCAAATTAACAAATTTGATAAAACATTCAAAAAAACATCCAAGTCAGAAGAATATTTCAGTTTATTTACGCTAACAACAAAAATGAGTATTGGTGATGAGTTTTTTGCAATAACAAAAGTTGTCTTGAAAAATCTATTTTTTGGGACATAATATCGTAAAAATTAATAATATCAATTGATAACAAGTTGTCACAAAAAACAATTAATTAAAAGTAACAAAATATTATTTGTGACAACAATATTGTCGCAAAATGACTATTTACAAGAAGACGATATGTTTTTACAATAATTATCAATATTTTTGCGAAACTTTTTAGTAGTTTGATTATTGGAAATTATAAATGATAGAATCATTCTGAATATTCAACTTGATAATTTCAAGTAGTTTGATTAGTACTGCTGTTAATTAGGTGTCTGTAATGTATATCCATGTATTGACAAATTATTAATTGGTTTTCCTTCAATGGAAAGCAGTGTGTTGTCGCCGGTACCCAAAAATAAAATAGTCACCTTAACTAACCTATAGAAGGATAAGTAAGAGGTCGAACCCACAGACAATAGTGTAATTCAATTAAATAAATTTGTGTATGAAAGTAATAAAATAGGGGTTGGTTGGTTTGGTTTGTTGAGTAATCACGCAACAAATAAATTGCAAGAAGAACACAATAAGATGAATAAGCAATGTAGTAAAACGATCTAGCCCTTGGATAGCCTCCTCTAGAATGATTCTTCCAAATTAATAAGTAATCCCGATTAACTAAACCCTATCTCGAATCCCGCCCCTAAACCAGTGGTACGACCAAACTAATTCGAATTATTTCTTAAGTTTAATTAATTAGAAGGTACGGACCCTAATTAATCTATCCTATAAATAACCCCAAAACATGTATTCAAGATTTAATTCATAGAATGCATTAACGATCCAAAATAATAGGGCGAACTAGACCATGAAAGCGGAACGTCCGAATCATGCAACCTAGACCTTGTTATCCCAAGAGTTACAAACTGTATTGCTACTATGATCACACAATATAACAATTACGGATTATACGTGCAATCTAACTATGAATAATAAATCAATCAAGCAAGGTGATCAGGCTTACACAATTGATAAATATCTCGTGCATAGCATAAACCAAATAACAAGGAAATTGAGATAGAGAGAAAGAAATCGTTACTACTCAATTAATCAGTCGAATCATTTAAGGTTTCGGCGTCTCCTTGAACTAGAACAAAAGTTTAGCCAGACATGGCTAATGGAGCAACAAAATAAAATAACATCTCACTCTAGAACTAAAGAACAAAATATGAATCTCTGGCTCTTGCTCCACACCCTCTCTACTGTCCGTCCTCCTCTCTGAACACAAGGAGAGAAACGAAAGAAAATAAAGATCCCCTAATTAATGGCTGCTGACATGCCTTTTTCCTTTTTCAGAAGATTGACTAATCAATGCCAAGATATTAATCTGCCTATTTTCTTGCTTGATTTTCTTTCCTTGCAAAACTTCAATCAGCTTCCTTTTTGAGTGGTTAAAAATCAAAGAATATTGGGTCAATAACATTGGGCCTTGCAGCTCATGTAATCAATTTCAGCAAGTAGACTTCCAATATTGACCCATCAATGTTGGGGTTCTTCTTCACTTGCAGCCCGTATAACTTGCACTCTCATATCCTAACACTCGGCTTGTTTCATAAAATATATCAAAATGACCTGAAATCCATGGAGAATATAAAATCAAAGCCAAGAGTCGAATATAACAATAATTGAGTAACTGTGAGAAAATAGTGAATAATTAGATGCGACAATTGTCACATTAAACATATAAATAACACACAAAACCCAACTTATCAGAAAGATATCAATGGACCATAAAATCAGGGTGAATATATAATTTCAATTCTGCTTGATTATGACATTTCGATCGAGTTGATAACAATTAACACACTAATTGGCTGCCAATGTTTCTGGAGAGCATGTCATTATCTTGTTGAATAATAGTACAGGTGGCCAATAATTGTCATTAAAATTATTCTGATTGTTCATTTTTAGCTTACTTTATACATTAGATTGGAGTTGACAAAATTTGGAAAAGAAGAATGTTTCCACTTGTCTAACTAATTATTTTTCTTTCCTTTAAGGAAACAAGTTGAAGAATTCTTAAATCATATGTATATTTAGTGGACTGGAAGTTTGGAAGTGTTAAATTGTAACGGAATTAAAGGAATTATAATCATTTTTTTATTTTAATTTTATAATTCAGAGTATAGCGGAAGACTTAAAAGTGAAGACACGAGAGTTATATATAAAAATAAAACGTAACGTATATACATATACATATGTCTATAAACCAAGATTAGTCGTGTCTTACCCACATTTCTAGGAAAAATGTTCGAAACACCCTGAGAAACATTTTGTGGTTCTTAGCCACCCTGAAAACATTGTATGGTTCTTAGCCACCCTGAGAACATAGACCAGGCATTTCACCCTTATGGTCGTCGCCCAGTATGGAAGTTACATACTGGTTATAGCTACGGACTTCAGTCGTAGATTTTCATACATAACTTCTCAATTCAATTAACAACACATAGTAGAGAGTAGAAGTTACCCACTTGTACGTTGATTGTGCAAGGATTGCCTCCGGATTCACCGATTGTCTCGACTGCGCTCGACACACTTAACTGATTAGCCTCTTATGTCGTATAACATAATCTTTTGTATTTTATATTAGGTTACTTTAATCTAAAGTGTAATCATACTTATAACTTAATGATTAAGCATTTAAACTAGAAATTTGAACCGAAAATGACATATAAAAATGTAATAATTTTAATAATTCATACATAATTCCTAAAATCACAACATTATTCGCATGATCACATATTAGTTTCAATTATCATATTCTGAAAATTCATAATTTTTCGCAGTGTATATAAATAAATAAAAATAGAATCCTAAACAAGATTTTCACTTGAATTTCAGCTCAAAATCAGTCTATATTGCAAACCCTATCAAGTCTTATAGGATTAATGAAATGCTTTCATATTTTTACAGTAATCAGAAAAAATATCCAAGTATAACATATAAAAATATCAACTAAAAATAACATTTACACAATTAGTTATGAATTTTCTAAGTTGGTTGGAAACAGGACATAGCACATGCTGAAAACAGACTTTCTTGTAAAAATCACCATAAATTGTACAAGATTCTAAAAATGACATAGTAAATTTATACATACTCATAAGAACGTGTACTGCAACATATTAAAATATGGTTTATAAATACGATCTCAATAAATAGTTATGGCTTTTAGAACAAGACTGAAAACAGGACATCATCTACGCAGAAAACAGGTTATATTGTAAAATCCGGCATAAATCGTACAAAACTCAAAAAAATGCATACTAAGTTCCTACACGTACCTAAGAACAGGTTATTAAATATAGTAGAAGATCATGTAATAATTCGAAGTATACTGTTCCATAAAATTATATGATTCCGACCTAAAAACAGGGCGAAAACTGTCTCTGAACAGCCTATCATAGAAAAGTCATATAAAATCGAGTTTAACTCCAAATCTTCTGAAATTTTACAGAAATACTCTTGACTTCATATATTTCAATCTGGAAAAAGGATTTAGTTTAAAACAATTCCTAAGATTTTCGAACACATCCAAAACAGAAGCAAAACCAAGCACATCCTTAAGTCTATTCTAGAAACAACTTATTTCTTCATTCAAACAACATATAATCCCAAACAAATTGCCAAAGAACATTTTTGGACTTTCTAACCTAAGGTATTTATCATAAATCGTAAGATTTAATGAAGGTATTAAGAGAATTTTAGCCAAAATACCTTTAGGGTTTGAGGAAAGACTTGATGTATGCTTGATCTTTCTTCCTTTGTTTCTTCTCTCTTTCTTTGCTTCTTATGTTAAACTATCTATGACCTTGGTTCTTTCTTGTGATATGGACGAGAGAAAGAAAGGGTATCATTAAGTAAGGATATTTTGCATGTTGCAAGTTGATGGATATTTGGCATGTTGGAATTAGGGTGGTGAGGTGGCTAGGCTAGTTTAGACTTCTTAGTCATCCTTAGCAATGACTTATCATGGAAGCTTTAGTTTAAATAAAAAGTTAAATTAATTTATTTATCATGATATTTTGATGTTTCATGTCACACATATTTATAAGTATATGTATACCTTATTGAAGGGACTAACAATAATAATGTAATGTATAATTCACATAAATGTGGAAATTGCTTAGCATAAAATTAAGTATTAAATTTCCATATGTACTTAAATTAATAAGCATTGCGGTTATATTAATATTCACTATAATGCATGCTCGTTGGAGGTAAACGTCTAATTTCATAAAAAGAAAGTATTCAAAAACGGTAACGAATAAGATTAGCATAAAACCTAAAATCATTTTATTCATTTAATTAACATCTTATCTTTTTACTTCCATTCATATGTGTCGAGTGAGTGGAGATCGAGCTCGGTTTCCTCCGTAAGTCATCCTGCAAAAACCCTTAAAGAAAAACATGTCATAAAATCTTTAAAATAAACAAGCACAAGAAAATATTCATAAATCATAACTTATTGTAATATAAGATCTCACACTTAAATCATTCTTAAATGAACATTAAAAGAAATTTTAATAAATATGCATATACAGGTTTTCTTGAAATGGGGTGTTACATAAATGTACTAATATTGTAAATGAAATAATCATGAGGGTCCACACCCTACTTGTTTTGATAGGCAATTGGATATTTTAACTAAAATTGATCTTAAAATTATATATTTTGGACAGTATCAAAAATGTGAAATTATTTGATATCCATTGAAAGCTAAATAGAATGCATATGTTAGAATTAATGAGTGGGAATAACACATATAAATTTATAATAGTATTGAAATTTGATCGGTGGGGTTGAACTAATATGAGTTTACTACTTAAAATAAGCGTTGTTATTGAATTTTTGTTATAAATTAAGAAACATAACAATTAAACAAATACACCCTCAAATAATCATGGAATTTAAAATTCAAAATTGGAAAGAAATTCAATTAATTTCATAAAAGTATCATATTAAATTGGGAATAAAGTTACACAAAGGTCTAAAACAACACATAATTTGAAACAAAATTTAGATTTCAAACAACACTTATTTTGAAAAAGGGAGTAGATTATATAACTACCTTTATGTTTATTATTTTTTGAGAGGACCTTTTAGCTTTACTTAGGTTCTGGTAAATGTGGAAAATTATGAAATCCAACCTGAAATTAATACAGTAAAAGTTTTAAGTTATGTCAGATGGAAAATCTAACAAAGATAACTAATGAAAAAAAAAAAATTATATATATATATATATATATATTAATTACAAACAAAATCAGAATGAAAAAAAATAAAAAGAGTATTGGGTACATTCAACTCTCAACCCACGAAGAGTGGACTGGGCCAAGATATATACCTGACTTCAGGATATGATGGTAGCCCAAGGCCCCAAAAGGCTTTGATTTCATTTTTCGAGACCGTGGATCAAGCAAAATAGGGTATTTTCAACCCACAAATAATGGGCCTCAATATTGGCCCGACTTATTTATAAAGCGGTGGCCCAAATAATATATTGCATTTTTTTTCATAAATTAGTTGTTATGCTTATATTCTCGCAATTCCTATTTTGAATCCCATAAACTTTCAAATTGTTTTGAAAACTCCTGCATTTATTCTGTTTTATCAAAACTTTAAACTTTTATCTTTGTTCACACTCGATAGGCGACATAACTGTTTTATTTAGTTCTTTATTGAGCACTTAAACTTTTATTTTTCTGACATGGATGCCAAAAATCCACAATATAATTTCCAATCCTCATGTAAATAACTTTGGTTATTGATTCACTAAAAACACATCCTACAACTCATCTCAACCACGAAATTTTAGAAATAGGTGGTATTTAGAAAGAAAAATAATAATAATGAAATGAAATGACGAACAAGATGATGATCACTAATTAATTTAGTTAGCGGCTAAACACATCTAATATTCAGTCTTATCAAGTGTAGATATAGGTAGTGGAAATTCGTGAAAGTCAAAGTCGCATAGTCAAATCCATGTGGAGCTGATTAAGATTGATAATATTATATAACACAATATTAGATTACGAATTAATAAATGAACAGTACAAAATACATCATAAGTACGGATGTGTTTTGAAAAGCTATCTTTGCAGTACACTGACAGATCATAATGTACAATCTGATCTATCAAACATGTTTAGGAATTATATATATATATCATAAAATGGATATTGAAAGAATTAATATTGAATTAATTAGCTCCACTTGCATTAGAGTTGAATCTTGCATCAAACATGGGTTTGCATTGAAACCGGCAAGTGGGCATGGGTAAACGTACACTGATCCACCTCATAATTACCTGCTTCTTTACAATTAATTACTGGTATAATTTATATTTAATGACCTATTAATTATGTAATAATATATACATATATGATTTATTTCTGTTTCCTAATTTTTGTGTCAGTGTGTGAGAGAGTGTGATTATTCACGAATCATACATCAAGGCCTCATATTAGATCGGATCTAGAACCACAATTAATGCCCTAATTAAAGAGAATTAATTGATTAATATTAAATAAATCAGTACTTTATTTGATTTTTATCATTATATATTTGGTTTTTTTCAGACCAACATGTCATTTGAATATAATATAAATAACGTAGTCATGACATTTCATTGAGATATACATGCATGCAACAGGAGCCCTCAAGTCAATAAAGTTGGTATTTTTTGCTCCAATCTTTATTACATAGTATTGCTTTCTTTCATGATCATTGATGAGATAGCTCATATTTAATTCAGTGCATATACCTCATCCTTGCCAAATTATTAAAAGATCTCGTCTTTTTTGTAAGAAAATATAATTTTAATAAGTGTTACTATAGGAAGATGACGAATTAATTACAGTAAAATGTCATCGAAAGAAATCAAGATTAATGTACGTAAAAGATAACTAATTAAAAGAACCATCTAAAATCTGATGCCCGAGAAAAAAAAAAAAAAAAAAAAGGCTAGTTATTTGAATTAGTTTCAATTTTTAAAAAATATTTTTGTAATTCTTCGAAATTTAGTTTGATTCGGGAGATTTTTATATCTCGCAATCAACCCGGATTATGCAGAGCTCTACTACTCGTAGGCAGGGGAACACGGGCAGGTGAAGAAGGTGGACCGGACCGCCAATGGCGCCAGGCATGCCGCCGCCAACAATCTTTTTAAATGATTCTTCCACAGAGAGAGAGAGAGAGAGAGAGTTGACTTTGAAAGGGGACACTACTTTTTATTTTAATAAGTACGGAGACATAAGTACGGATTGCCGACACCAAAAATTGATTTCGCGCAATAAATATATTATACATCTAAAATTTCTTTAATTTAAGTTGTTTTATCAAATAATTTAATAAGGCATAACTATCATTGAACAAAGCATATTCCATGCATTTCACTAATAAAAAGTCTAATTCAGAAAAATACAAACAGTGGTGAAAAGCTGATTAATTCTTTTCGGTCGATGATAATAATAATAGTATACGTAGAAGAACCTCGAGATCAGAATAATTCTTGAATAACCCTGTGATAATTTGAAGATCTCTTAATTACAGGACCTTGATAGTTTCCTTGTATATATAGACTGACATGTCATTCTTCTTTTATCTTCATATTGTATACTTGTATAAATCAGAAAAACTTCATTTTTACTCACAAATCAAATCCATTTTCAATAATTTGTGAGGTGTGGGTTGACCCGTCTCACATAAAATTATGCGTGACACGATCTCACATAAGACACCACTCGGTATAAATATCTTTGTATACAATGACAATTGTATTGCCTCAAATTAAGAGTTTCTACACCTTGTCTAAATTGTTAATTAAAATAAAACATAACAGCAATCTTTAGTAATTAAGGGCGGCGAAAATCAATGGA
This sequence comes from Scutellaria galericulata, assembly GCA_946896805.1. Classification (NCBI taxonomy): domain Eukaryota; kingdom Viridiplantae; phylum Streptophyta; class Magnoliopsida; order Lamiales; family Lamiaceae; genus Scutellaria; species Scutellaria galericulata. The sequence continues at coordinate 19,829,999 of OX335792.1, read as the reverse complement.
TCTCCACAACATCAGTGGAAATCTGAAAAAGCAATTTAGTTGAGTTCAAATACTCCGTTTCACATGTCTTTTATCTCATTTGTGTGTCATCATCAGAAGGATAATTATTGTTCAAATTATGTGGTTTTGTACAATAGTACATGAATGTGACAAGAAAGTGATTGCATAGTTAATAAGTAGGAAAAATACATTAGTATTATACATCAACACAAAAATAAACAAATTAAAGTAGGTATAGTAGCTACAACAAGAAGCAAACGCAGCTAGCGTCTCTCTCTCATGGTTGCATCCTACAACAACCAATCACCATATACGACGCAACGCATAAACTTGACAAATTAATAATAACAATTAAACATGGGGTGGGGTGGCAGCGGCGGCGATCTCCGGCCTCCTCCCCCGCTCCGACCGGCTATTCTCGGCGAACTTGAGGCTTGCATGGTGCAAACCCCTTTCTCTCTCATCCCCATTCCACTCCGACGAGTAGTAACTCTCCTCCGTATTCTTCCCGTCCTTGGACGCCGCAATAAACATGCTCCCCCACTGCGGGAAGTGGATGAACGCCACCGGAACCGTGCACGCAACGGTCAGAACCCCCATGAAGGTCAGCCCGTTCGCAGTCGAGAAGCGCGTGGTGGTGAAGAACACCAACTGAGTTAACCCGCCCCCGAAATTGCCCCCCGCCCCCGTCAGGCCGGAGATGATCCCCAGCGACCGTTTCGACACGAAAGGGATGATGCCGTAGGTGGCCCCACAGGCGGCCTGAGCGTGGACGGAGAAGAGGATCATGGAGGTGATGGCTATCGGAAGCGAGTTGGCTCGCCCCAGCCAAATGCAGAACACTCCTCCAAGGGTTTGAACCGTCCATAGGGTCCACAGCCTGCCTCTCATCCCGAACCTTCTAGATGCCACGTCGGAGAGGTAGCCGCCGATCGGTCGAGATGCGAAGTTGGTCATGCCGAAGCACGCTGCCACGATTCCGGCTGTGTGCAGTTTCAGATCGAACCTGATATATTCATGAATAATTTATAACAGAATTGGTTCAGTCTGAGTTATTAATTAAACGAGAAATTTTGGAGTTCATTAGTTATTATTACCTGTCAAAGAAATATTCTGCAATGACATTGTTAATGCATAGCTGAACTCCCATGGAGAAGCCGTAGAGCAGGAAAAACACCCATGTAATGTAGTTTCTAACAGCATACTTGACCACCTGTATATAAAATTCAACAAGGAATTAATAAAATAAGTATAATTAAATTAAATATATTTGATTTTGAATTAATAAATTGTAGTACCTGAGAAAACTTGTCCTTGGCGACATCACCTCTTTCCTGGAGAGTGCTAAGGTTTCCATCAGGGAAGTCTTGACCTAAAGTCAAAACCATGACTCCAACGACAATATGTAGGCAACCAGGGATCATAAAGGCAATTCTCCAGGCAGTGAAAGGGGTGGCCCCTGAAGTCTTGATTATCTGAAAGAGAAAAGGCATCATCAACTGAGTAATACCTCCTCCCATGTCACCCCACCCCCCAGCCACCCCGTTCACCGTCCCGATAATCGAGCTGCTAAACATCACGCTGGTCCAGTACTGGCATGACACGAACGTGGCCAGGGAGAACCCGATCATGAACCGGGCCACAATGTACCCCTCAGCCGACGATATGAACGCCATGGAGAAGACGATAGGCGCCGTCAGCAAGTTGAGGACGGCGCAGCCGTAGCGCGGGCCCACCAGGTCGCAGACGGCGCCCATGATGAGGCGGGAGACGATGCTGCCGGAGACGGAGGCCACGCCGGCGTTGCCTATGTCGGAGCGGGTGAGGTTGAGGTTGTCGCGGATGATGGGGACCAGAGGGGCGGCGGCGAAGGTGGAGATGAAGCAGGTGAAGAAGGAGATCCAGGCCAAGTGGAAGGATCTCATGTGGGGCTGTGCGAAGGAAAAGATTTTTAGGGTTTTCGCTTTGTGCTCAGAATCTACTGGAAGATCGAATTCATCATGTGAAGAATTACTTCCATTGATATGATCAGCCATTGTTGCTTTCTGTGAGTGAATTCACACTGATCAGAATAGCTAGCAGTGGTGGAAATGGAAAGAGATAAGAGAATGGTGGTGTGATCTGAAAGAGTGGAGCTCATCTGCTATTTATAGTGTTTGTGGAGAGCATTTGGGGCAACTACAAGTAGCTAGTAATATTTTTTTATACAGCCAATTCACAATTGTCACATCACTTCACTGGAGAAAAAAACCTTCCATATTAATTTTATTCAAAAATATTATTAATGATCATGAGTATATATAATGTTGCGACTATATATACAATCGTGAATGATAATTTTGAAAAAAATAAAAATATAAATGAATAATTACTTTTATGAGGGGAAAATTTCAACTTTTCGTATTATAACTTAAATTTTGTCCTTTTTTTTTCACCATTAGTTCTACGTGTTACAATTTTGATCCCCTGATTGTCTTTTACAATTCTAGTCCATTTTCGTTTGAAATGTTAACTTTTGTTTATGTCGATGTTGGAGTTAAAAAATTCATGTCCTCAATTTTTAGAATAGAGTAGACAAAAATCAAAATTTCAAGTAAAATTAGATAAAATTACATAATTGTTGGAGGATTAAAGTTAAAATACTTAAAATGTATCGGAAAAAAATGAACAATAATATCTAAGTTACTCTTTTACAAATGTGAAGTATCAAAATAGCATTTATTCAAATGTCTCTTTGTTGACTCGTTTTTGAATATGAGTGCCATTTCCTTATAAGAATAATTAAAAAAAATCATAATTTATAATTAGTCGTTGACAATGCTAAAGCACACCTATTGTTGACTTGTCCATTTCATGTAAAACTTGAGGCTATATCTTCATAACTCTTAGAGCTTTGTTTGTTCATTATTGACAGAAAAAGTAAGATATACGTTCTGTCTATATTATCATTTAAAATGAAATATAATTTTTTAAATTGATTCCAGAGCATATTAAGCATATTCTCTTAATTAATGTTTGACAAAACAGTGAACAAATTTGGAAATTTTCGAGCATCATCACATGATTTATACGTGCAAAAATGTCACTCAAAATCACATGTATGAAAAATATCACGACATAGGACTATTTTCATATAAGAATGGTATCCATGGTATAATCGCTCATAAATATATGGGTTAAGGCTTTGAAAGTGGGATTTTTTTTTTTTTAATAATTTTAATTCGTTTACATATAAGGAGTATAGGTAGGTAATAGGCAGATCGAATCCTTTGTACCAAAATCTCTGTCTTATTTGTGTGTCACATTAAAACTATGTAGTTTTGATATTGAAAAAAAAAACTTATAATTTGTAACCGCTTTTAATTTGAAAATCAATATAACGTGTTTTAGGATGTGGTATACTCGTAGTACATGGATATTTGGTAGAGGGGATTTGATTTGGGTAATAGGAGGCGAAGTATAGATATTTCAATTAACATGGGTTGGTAAACCAAATTGTTATTTAGGTTACAAAATCAAGAGTTCGGTGAATGCACATTTTATATAAAGGGTTTTTTTTTTTTTTTTTTTTTTTTATCATAAAGGATAATTTTGTAACTTTTTTTAATCATAAATTAGACATTGACAAAAATGCTCGTTTGAAAAAAAATATAAAAAATTCATTTTTATATCAAATGTTACACGAATTTTGAAATATGGCATTACATGAATTTTAGTCTACACGAATTATATTTTACACGAAAAAAAGGGATAGGATATTAAACAATTTTGGTTTACATAAATTAGACCTTATAGGAAAAAAAATGGAAATAAGGTATTACACGAAAAAATTGAATAAGGGATTGCATGAAAAAGTTATTAATGTCCTACACGAAAAACTATGAATATGCAATACACGAAAATATGAATAAGAATAAGTATTATTCGAAAAAATTGAACAGCTCTTACACGAAATATAAATATGAATAAACATTAAGCAAAAATATGAATAAGAACAAGTATTATTCGAAAATTTTGAATAGTCCTTCACATGAAATATAAATATGAATAAACATTACATGAAAATTGAATATCACAAAGGCCATTCCACGAAAATAACAATTTAACATTACACGAAAATAACAAAGGGCATGCATTATACGAAAATACACTTAATGCAGATTTAGGCCATTGTTCGAAAATAGAAAATATATTTTAATGCTTATTTAGGTCATTACACGCTTTGTAATATATGATTATTTAGGTCATTACACGAAAATTTAGGTCATTACACAAAAATAACAATTAAATATAGAATATCCATATAATTGTCTTTTATGGTTTACACGAAAATTGAATATCACAAGTCAATTTTTATCTTTAATCAAAGGACAATTTTGTCTATTTTTAATAAAACTATTCTTTATGGTATATAAGTAACACTATTTGATTTTATGGTATAATAATTTATACCATAAAATCAAAATTTCTCATCCAGACCAAATCAATGACCGATCCAATCCGTTTAGATTAAAAATCAGCGTTTGATTAGGTCAGTAAAAATCAATCGAAATCCAATCCATGGATTTGATTGTGTAAGCCATTTTCCTCCATTTTTTATTTTTTACTTTATGTATTAATTTTTGTATATACTTTTTTTTTTTACTTTTCCAATTGCATGCATGTTAGAAGAAAATGACGTAAAAGAGATAAACACAAACTACAAATTAATGTATTGATATATATATTGTACAACTTAGTTTTGATGGATTTGATTTCTTTTTTTTTTCTCCATTCTATACATTATAGTTGCCATGAGATTTATAAAAATGATTTGTGGTTGACATAGCTGAAGCATTTTTTTTTTATGTTGTTATATATCACTTATCATATATCCTACTCATACACACAATTAAACATATTTTAACAAATTAATTAAACCATATCTGATCATTATTAACAGCTTAATCAAGGTTTCATATATCATACAACACAAAACACACACTGAGATTCAAACAAACTAATCATAACACATTTTGTGATCATATCAATGGTGGATATATGTTTCCATTGATATATTACCAATGTGATAATAGTTAGAAATAATCAAACAAAATAATAAAAAATTTAAACTAGTCAATTTATAAGAAAACCTATTTTTTTTAGTAAAAAAATTTATTTGATAAAAACACAATTATTAAATTGGAGGTGGGTCCCGCATATATATATATATATATATATATATATATATATATATATATATATATATGTGTGTGTGTGGGGTTCGTGTCGCATGGATTCTACGGATCTTGCCATAAGCGCATGGATCGTGCAGGTGGTGATCATGCATTGGTCATGTGACTCGTATGCACGTATCGCATGGATTGTGCGGGTCGTGCACATAGGTAGTGTGAGTCGTGCCGCATGGTTAGTATAGGTCATGCGGGTCTGTCATGGGTGCGCACATGTATATCATATTTGTGTAATTATGTGATGATTGAGACTCATTTCATTAAGGATATTTCAGTCTATTTTGACTAAAAAATTTGTTTTATTATATTTTAACTAATTTAAAATTTTGGTATAATAACCTTTTATACCGCAAAATCAAATGAAATTAATTTTTTTACCACAACACATAGTTTTGCTACTTTTCTACCATAATTTGGGTGAAAAGTCTAAAATAACTCTTGCACTTACATATGTATACTGCAAGCGTTGACTGATGTGGTTAATGATGTTATTTATATGTTATATATATCAATAAGAGTAAAATTATTACATTTTTATACTTACAATAAAAAAATATGTATTAATTCTATATTGTGATAGAAAAATAATTCACTATTCTACTGTGGTACGTAGAAAGTGATTATATCCCTTAAACTATTATACGTAAGTTTTCTTATCTTTATTGTTCCCCTCCCTTCCAATCCTCCAAACTCATTAAAAAAAAAATACTATTTTTGTGGTTGCCCCTATTGCGATGGTGTCTATAATTTATCCTAACTTAATTTAATCTATTATAATGTGTTTTCACTCCAATAAAAATGTAGGATCGATCTTTTGAAGTTTCTACCTGGGTAGAGAATTTTTATATCAATTAGTTTTGGAAATTAGATACACTCAAAAGCCAAAACTCTTATAATTAATATAATGAATTCGGGCATCATTTTTGCGATATATATATATATATATATATATATATATATATATAATTTTCCAATTAAATGTCATGTAATAGGGTTCGTAAATGTAATGTTTAGCATACAAATCGATTTTGATAAGTATAGAAGTTCTTGAAGTACACGTAAGATAACAAGATTAATTAACATTAGTCCACTATGGGTACAGTTCCATGACGCCATTTTTTTTCCACTTAATTTTTGTTTTAATTTTTATTTTTTTTCTCGAACACGTCTTGGACACATTGTTGATTAAGAAATTCATTTAGTTGACTAATACTTATTTCTTAAAATTAAAGGATGAATAAATTAATCAAGCTTTTGGCATTTTACTCAAGCATCATATAAATGTAATAAAGGTAGTAATATAAAGCAAAAGTCAATGAGTACGGCAAATAGGGTCCGTACATTGGGGTTTCCCATTATCAATTTGTTAAAATGTAACTTTCAGCCATGAGAATTAAATAATTTAATATATAATTGCTGCCACATTTCTAGCATCACATAATAATCTAAGAATTTCTAGCATCATATAATTGCCAATTTCTTGTTTGGTCAGTTGTTCATTTCTTTTTTTAGGGAAATAAATGATGGCCATTTGTTCTTAAAGTCAATAATAGATTACCCCGATCTTTTTAATTTCTTAATATTATTATTCTGGTCATATTTTCATTTTATTTTGTGTAATGAATGTCCCTCATCCTCCACTCTATCTTGAGCATTACAAAATTTATTAAAGGCAACCTCAAAGAAACTTCTAATGTCTTAAAATATTAAAATTTGGTATAAGTATCATTTTGGCCCTCAACATTTGACCAAACACATATGAAGCCAGCCAGAGATAAGGTATCAACACCAAACTAAAACTGTTGATAACTTAACCACATATTCTGCATTTTTTGGAGAAAAGATAGTGATGTGCATGCATCAAAAACAAACATATTTCACCACCAAAAACGGCACCGTTCGCGGTCTGCCCTTAACTAGCTATATTTTTGCAACTGCCTAAACAAGTTTTAAATCTCATGAATAAAGGTTTTTTTAATATATAAAACGTTGTTAATAATTATAACAAGATCCTTTTCTTTTTAACAATGTTGATCACCAATTCATTTTACAGTCCCTAATTGCAACGTTATTATCTTCATTTCGATGGAATCATCTAAAATACCACTAATTTTATGATATGTCACTGCTACCATCATAAATTCGAAGGTGGAAGGTGTGAAAACCTAACTTCCATCCTCGATTCTCTACAGTGGTATAGCTAAATCTCAAAATCAGTGGTGGATTTGCATTAACCACATCGAAATGCGTTTAGAAACAATGGTAGTATCATAATTAGATACTCCCTCCGTCCCAACTTAACTTGCCTACTTGTCATTTCTGTTTGTCCCAACTTAACTTGTCAGCCCATAAATGGCAAAAAAAATTTTACATTAATATCCCTATATTTCAACATTATTACAAAAATGTCATCAAAAAGTGCATATCTACTTGAGTCAACTGCATTTTCTTAACCTCTGTGCCCGGTCAAAATAGACAAGTTAAGTCGGGACGGAGGTAGTAAATAGTTTGTAACCAGTATCATTATAAATAAAGTCCGTATTATAATTGAAATTTGATTCAAAATTCGTAAAAAAAAAATAAAAAAAAATAAATGTATTTAACCCTTAAAATAATGAGAAATTCAGCCGCCCACTTGCCTGATGCAACGCGAACCCATGTTTGATGCAAGATTCTAAAAAAAAAAAAAAAAACATAATGTGCAAGTGGAGTTTAATTTGTATATTATAAAATTTCAATTTCTACCTACTTTAGGCCACTATGTATAAATATATATGTAGATATTAGAGATTGATTATCTGTCCATGAATTGGTGAGTAGTGAGATAGCCTTTCAAAACACATCCGTACTTATGATGTATTTTCTTCTCCTCATTTATTCATTTCTCATCAAATATAATATAATATGTACGTCAATCCTAATCAGCTGCACATGCATTTCTGTAATTTTGACTTTCACAAATTTCCACTTCCTTTATCTCTTCATTAAATTTAATCCAAGACGCGTTAATTAGCAACCACTTTTCAAACATAAAAATAAATAATATCAACTTAATGAGTAGGTCCATCCAATCTGAAAATTAGTATAATCAAACTGGAGGCCTGATGGCCAGTGGCCCATCAGTCGAATTGGCCCATTTAAAATTGGTCCAATTAACTAGATTTAACAACCCAATTTGCCACTTTTAAGTTAGGGCTGGCAATTCGGGTGCCTAGTCTGGGCCTCTTCATGGGCCAAGGCTAAATTGTATTTGGGCCGTCATTTTGTGTCCAGTCGTGTATGAAGGCAAAGGCCCAGATTTGCATTGAACCATGGATTCTCTCAAAAATACAGTTATGTTTCTTGTATTTTATTCAACTTATTCCACATTTGCACTGCAAAGTTCAGACAACTAAACTCAGCAATTGCCTTTTCATATTGTAAGAAGTTCACAGAGATAACTTATTTCAGAATGGTAGAACAAGAAAAAATACAATTTGGCACCAACGTATATTTCGCAATATTCAAAGTTGTTAACCAATTAGTTACATTAATATTGAGCGAACCTTAAAAGAAAATCGACTTTATCATACTTTATAACTACTCAACTAATTCCAATCCACCAAATCAAATCAAGAAAACAACCCTCTTCAACCATCCTCACGATGGGCCCGGGCCTGGGCCCGGCCTTAATGAACCTTAATTTTGGTGAACTTATTCTTCCCATCTACATATCTTTTTCCAACTATTTAACATCAACCAACTAAAAAAATCTTTGTAATAGAAGAGTGGGGAAAGAATTTACTCACTGTAGATACAACTTAAAAATAACAACCATGCATCATGGTTTCATAAATTCAATGGAACCAAGCTATAATTGGTGAATTGAATTCACAGTAATGGCACATAAAAACCCATCAAGAAAACGCAGCTATTCCCTTTAATATCTATTAATGAATTGCACCATATTTCTTCTCATTAACTACAGTTGCCCAATTTCTTACAGAACGAACAAAAAAGCCCCCATTAAATTATTATGAAATAAATGTAAAAGATCTAATTTTTATGCTATCTTCAACCACTAAAACTACCACGCAAATCAGCAGATTTACAAAACATGAGTAAATAAGACATCGAAAATAATACTAGTATACAGATATAGAGAGTAAAGACAAAGCAAAAAGAGGGAGAGATTTTATGCTTCTTAAGTTAGTGTAAATGAAGGAAACAACCCACGGATCAGTTGGAGCCAACAACCTCTGCTCCTTTCATTTCATGTGCGCTGATGTAATTTTGGCTGGCTATTAATGTTTATTTGCAACAGGCCCCCTATTTTTGCTGATATTACAAATGTTACCATGAAAGTTATTAAATAATTATCTTGGCAAATGAGATCAGGTCTCTTGTTATCTCTTTTCCTTCTTTGTTTTCTTTGAAATTTAGCATGTTATATTATTGTTACTTGCTAAAAGTTAGAATTTTATAATGGGCATAATTATTTTATCCAGGGTTAAATGTAAAAATCAATTTAAAATACGATCGTTTTTTAATTTACAACCTAACTTTTTTATCTGATTGTAATTTTGAATTCTGAAATTTATCAAATTACAACATAAATTATTTTTCCGGTCATTTTCCGTTACATGATGTAATTTGCCACTTTACAACCACCTCTGATTTAGAATCTATTTTGATAAATTTCAAAACTTGAGATTGTAATTGGATAAATAACAAAATTAATGTTGCAAAAATCTTCATTGTATTAGGAAAATGATCGGAAAAGTGATTTAGGTTAATATACTGCAAAATTTCAAAATTGCAATCAAATATAAAAAATTAGGTTGCAAATGGAAAAACGATTATACTTTAAAGTGATTCTTGCAGTTAGCCATTTTATTTATCACTTCGAAAGTTAAAACTATACGGCTAACTTTTAGTCTAAAAATAACAAGAGCTTAAAGGTGTTCATGTAGTTATATTTGGATTTTCTGTTAAATAAAATTTGGTTTAGTGGATTTCTTTTATTAATTAAATAAATACTACTAATTCTTCTACTTTCTTTAGATATAAAATATAATTTAGTGGATCTTTAGCGATGTTTATCATTTCAATAATACTTTTATGGAGTTTATTGTTTTGCACATTTAAATGATTGATTAAATGTTGGACCAAGTCTAACTGACTTTATGGTTTTACAATAAATGTGATTTATATCAGTGGGTTTTCTGCAAATATTGGTATTAGTCACATTGAAAGTTACTTCTTATCTTACAAACAAGTTGCACTCTATGTAAACAAAAATACATGCAAATGGTGTTAGAAACAAATCTTTCATGATTAAAGATCAATATGTCCATCAATTAAGGATTAAGAATTTGAAGTGAGGGATGAGCAAAGGCAATCTAATTTGCATTGTGAAACTGCCACGTGGCATTAAAAATGAAGGTTGGTGAGTGTGGAGACAATTAAAGAGCAACACATGTGTAAAAGGCAAAAGATAGATTTATGCAATTTGGGATCATCAAAAATTAAATATCTTCCATTTATATATATATATATATATATAGAGAGAGAGAGAGAGAGAGAGAGAGATGAAAGAAGAAATAGAAGTTTGAAATAAAGAAGCAGGTCCCCTACTTGCCTGGAAATCCACAAAATGTGAGCAAGTAATGTAAATGCAATTCATAGGTTTATTTAATGAAGGCATGACCCAGGCGGGCCCCATCCATCCAAATATTTCCACTTTGATTTCTTTCACGGAAACTCACGAGCATTCTCACCTTCTTGCAACTCTCTTTTCATCCCCCTATTCAAACTTAAACCTACTTATATATTATTCTACTAATTCTATACATACACCAACTAGTTAGTATAATCGATCCCACTAGTTGAACCATACATCAAAACATCTCAGTGTTCTTATTTCAAGTAAGTTAGTGATGTCATCTTTACACTTGATTAACAATAGGTGAAACACCAATGTAGATTAGATGATCTTACTTGATTAACAACACTTGCGACACTTAAGTAGATCCCATTCAGAAATGTGTTTGGATCTTCTATTAAATTTGATGTTATATCTCATGTTTCATGACATTTAATACACGTCACGTGTTAATTAGTTATGCCATTTGATATACATAACGTGTGGTGATGATTAGTTTGAAATAGGAGATGTGATATGGAGTGTAATAGAAAACACCACATGTACCTTCAAAAATAAATCATTAAATTGAAATTGTTAGGAAATTACATTTATGTAGTCTCTATAGTTTCCAAATATAAACCCTAATTAAATGTGTGATGAAAGAGAAGGTATTCACGGGCCTATTTAAACAACCTCTTTCATCTCTTTTCTTTGCCATAAAAACTCCAAGCTTCTTCCTCAACTCTTTCACAAAAACATACAACTCAATCAAAAAACATGTTCACCAATACTATGATCGTCATCCTCATCCTCCTCCTCGTCTCATCTTCAGCAATGGCGAGGCACTATCCAATACTGCCTAGTGCCCCATCCACTGCATTGCCACTAGGCTCAAGAACAAGAGAGTACGCAACCATGACACCGTTCTTGAATCACAAGCAACGAGTTTTTCATCGAAGAGAAATCAAGAACTGCATGCCAAAGGGCTCTCGTAGATCATCGGCTCCGAGCCGGTACGTGAACTACCATGAACTTGGCTCCTTGGGGTGCTATACAGGCAGAGAACCCCCATTGCATTAACCATGTTGATTAGTAATCAAGGATTAATTAAGGTTTATGTTTGTATATGGTGTGGTCTGAAGCAGTTTTGATAGAAGATGCATGCATGGTGATCGATGCTTTGGATTGAGAGTGGTAGTTGTTTTCTATATGTATTTACGTTCTGGTTTTTTTTTTTTTTAATATAGTTTTCGCCTAGAAAACTATTTAATTAAGAGTAGTTTGATGTGCTAATATTTTTTTTGTTTTTTGGATTTGGAGTATATGCTACTATATGCTACTATGCATCTCGAGTTTGATTATGCATAATTAATTAGCTTGATGATAAAAGGAATTAATGAGATATAAAATCACGATTTTAAATCTTCTCTTGTATCACTTATTTGAAAAGTAAATTGATATATATGTACGTAAAGTGTAATAAATTAAAAAAGTAATTTCAAGATTTTTGATGTTGGAAAAAATGGGGGGGCCTGTGTTTTTTGACTTTTATGTGCCATATGGTAGGGGTACATTTGCTCGAATTGACTAGAGATTTACTACTGATTCCGTATCAAATTATATATGTTTATGATTTTATTTTTATTATTAATGTAGGGTATTTCACGTGAGGGTGCACTTAGGAGATTATTATAGTGAATTATAGCGCTGTGATTCATTTAAGTTGAATAAAAGTTTTACACGTACATATTGCAAGTAACAGCTAAAGGTGTGAGATATATATTTATTGCAGAGGGCATAGGTTTAATTGGTATAATAAAACATGACAGCCAGTTGTACTACACACAACCAACTAAGTCGCTACCATATATTACTCCCTCCATTAGTGTGTTGTTCACATAGCATTATTTACTTACATTATTGGATATGATAATTTTCCAAGTAAATCTCTCAAAATACCCTTATTTAATGAAATAAAGCTATTACAAAAAGAAAAGGAAAATCAATTGGAACACACCCTTAATCCAGATTTTGTTACCATTTCTTGTTGTAGACTACAATATTATATAATGGCATTAAATATGGGATGGGGGTAGAGATGGAACACTAAAGGGGGGAAAACAAATCATTTCAACTTTATATTTTTAGGTGTTTGGACATGATATGGCCAACCAACAAAATAATTATGCAATGATGCACATAAGTAGCAGCTACAAACAATGAACAATTCAGAAGAGACAGCCACACAGCATTTAAAACCTTCATGAGCAAAATGGCTAGGGCCAAGACAACACAACAGCTCATTATCTAACACAATTTTTTTCCTGAAATGGGAAAAAAACATTAAGTTCACAAATAGAGGTTCTTAACCTAGTAAAGAAACATCCTTTACGCCATCATGCATGACAACAAATATCAATCAGTGAATTAAACACCATTTTGGCACTAAATCCATAGTCGAAAGAGCAACTATAGTAGATAATAATATCCGGGGGAAGCAAAAGAAATTATAAGTTAAATGAGTAAAGACTCTAATACTCAATAGCCTAAGTCAAGGCAACTCTTTTGTGAGAAATATAAGGGGTGAGACTAGCCTTCAACATCTAACTATACAAATCGTCATCATCAGCTCCACCAGCAGAGGCTGCGAACGGGTCAGGTCCTGATGCGCCAGCTGTTTGTTCAGCAAAACGGAATTCGGTTCCGAATCCTCGTGACTGTTGCAAGGTCTGAGCAAATGCCTGGTACTTGCGTATGTCAGCGTCGCTAACACTTCTACGAGCGTATTTCATGGACTCCTCGAAATGTGCGGGCTTGATTTCTGTAACTTCATCTTCAAGGTCCTCATCCATAGAATCAGGATTTTCCCCCCTTCTCCTCTCCCTTTCGATGTCCTGAGACAAGTATTGTTCGTCAACATAATGTGGGTTACAACCAATCTCAAAAAGAGTTCATATATTGAAATGAAAGAGAAGGTGGATTCACAGATGAATGAAGGGAAAGAAACACATACTTTCTCAATATTCTCTCTTATGGCATATTTGCAAGCCCTCTGACATATTTCTGTGATATCTGCTCCACTGAATCCTTGAGTATATTTTGCAAGAGCTCGGAGATCAACATCCTTGGAAAGTGGTGATTTACGGAGGCATGCTTTAAAGATCTGATGGCGAGAATCTTCATCTGGTAGGGGAATATAGATTAGCTGATCTAGACGACCAGGTCGTAGAAGCGCTGGATCAATAATGTCGGGTCTGTTAGTAGCTCCAATAATGAAAACCGTCTTTTTGGCATTCATGCCATCCATTTCAGTAAGAAGCTGATTGAGAACTCGGTCAGCAGCCCCACCAGCATCTCCAACACTACTTCCTCTCTGCAACAATACCAAGAAGCAATTGCCTGTAAATGGTCACTGTATTTGTGCACAAATAAAATCTGAATGTGCAGGCTGTCTGAACTATGTAATCATACTTAAATAAACTATTAGTCAACACAAATTTGAACAGCTGATGGAAAAAGAGATTGCATTTTGATTTATTTAACCTGTGTAGCAATAGAGTCAAGCTCGTCAAAGAAAAGGACACATGGAGCAGACTGTCTAGCCTTGTCAAATATTTCACGAACATTTGCTTCACTCTCTCCAAACCACATGGTAAGCAATTCAGGTCCTTTAACGCTAATGAAATTGGCTTGGCACTCATTTGCAATTGCCTTGGCTAGCAGAGTTTTTCCACATCCAGGAGGACCATAGAAAAGAACACCCTTTGAAGGTGACATACCAAATTTCTCAAACTTCTCTGGATGTTCCACCGGATATTGAACAGTCTATACCATACAAAGAGCTTATGAGAGATCAATTTCAGGAATATAGGACACCAAACAAGCCAGATGAATCAGCCTTAAAAATGTATATACCTCCTGAAGCTCCCTCTTGACATTTCCAAGCCCTCCAATATCTTCCCAGCTGACATTAGGCACTTCAACAACCTGTTTTTAAATTACAAAAATATAATGAACAAATATTCACACAATAGATGAAAATCGCACAACTGCAGAGGGATAATACAATATACCCAGACATGCATGCACTTACAGTCTCTCGCAAAGCAGAAGGATTGCTTGTTCCAAGAGCAGTGTGGAAGTGCTCATTTGTAACAGCCATAGAATTTAGTATCTCAGCATCAATTGAATCATCTTCCAAATCAATGACATCCATTTTCTCTCTGATGCACTGAAGTGCAGCTTCAGTGCAGAGAGCTGCAAGATCAGCACCAACGTAGCCATGGGTGTCTTTTGCTATTCTTTCCAAATCAACCTGCAATAAAATTAAAATCACTTTCATGAAACTGAATTTGATTCAACAAAAATAAATTTAAGTTCCTAATTAGATGTAAAGGTCATACATCATCAGAGAGTTTCATATTCTTGGTATGTATCCGAAGAACCTCAAGTCGTCCAACTTCATCAGGAACACCAATGTCTATTTCCCTGTCAAACCTACCAAACCTTCTAAGGGCTGGATCAATGCTGTTCGGACGATTAGTAGCTCCCATAACAATGACATGAGCACGAGATTTCAATCCATCCATGAGTGTCAAGAGCTGAGAAACAATCCTCCTTTCAACTTCGCCATGTGTCTTCTCCCGCTTAGGAGCAATCGAATCAATTTCATCAATAAAAATAATTGATGGAGCATTCTTCTCGGCCTCCTCAAATGCTTTTCTTAGATTACTCTCACTCTCTCCAGCCAGTTTGGACATAATTTCAGGCCCATTGATCAAAAAGAAGAAAGCACCAGTTTCATTAGCAACAGCTCTAGCAATTAATGTCTTTCCAGAACCTGGAGGTCCAAAAAGTAGAATTCCCTTGGGTGGTTTCACACCAATAGATTTGAAAAGCTGAGGATGCCTTAGAGGCAATTCCACCAATTCGCGAATCTGAGCCATTTGTTTCCTGACACCACCTACATCATCATAGCCAACCTCATCCAGCCTATCCTCATCCTCTCTCCTCACAGGCTCCCCTTCACAAAAGATCTCAGTATCAGGGGCAACAACACAATACTCCCCAGGGTCAGTCTCAATGACTTTGAATTCCACGCTTCGCATCCCTCCTCTCACAAGAAAATGGTCCCCTTTCCTCACAGGGCGATATGCTTCCAGAAAGTAAGCTGACAGAAAATATGGATGTTTGATATGATTTAGAAGTAAGAGAATATTTAATGATGAATTTGAACCAACACGAAGCATTAACAAATAAGAAAATCAGACCATGTATGAGGGCTTACGTTTCAGGTATGCATCAAAAAGATCCCCAGTAATGCCTTCTATTGTATCATCCAAGGGCAGTATGTGAACACGCTTTCCATATTTGACATCTGGGCACTGGTGCACAGATACAACATCCCCAAGCCGAACCCTCAAGTTCGTCCTGACAACTTTGTTCATCCTAATCTTCGGCTCTTCACAGCTCTCATCAGCAAGTGCAATGCAAACAGTGTCCTTTCTTTTCTTCCCCTGAAACCACCAACAGCATGATGCCCAATATTTCAGCGCACAAATATTGAAATACACGGTGACCCAAGAGCAAAAATTCAATGTCTTTTCCAGAACTGGGTGATGAATAAATGAAGAAATAGTTATACACATGATACACTTTCAAGAGCTATTATCTCGTAGAGACTATGATGGGGAGCCACCAATAGATGTTCACAAAATTTAGTTTCAATATTGAATGGTCATGAGCTAATCAGATGCTCATAGTATTTCAACTATCACAACCATCTTCATAAACACATTGAAAGTCATGAGCCAATCAAACTCCATCTGTATTTCAACTATCATTATCATCTACAGAAACCACCAATGTTGTAATGTGTGACCAATGACCATTCAAATTTTTCATTTTTAATCCAGTATATTCCTCAGATCAATAACACATAATAATCAACCAATCCATAATCAATATTCATAACATACTGATCTGTAAGTACTTATACCTCAATCAATAATCAATTCCAACAAGGCATCCAACATACTTTATCCTTATAAAGACATTTGATAAAATCAAGGACAAAGAGAAACCCTAACTAAAATTCCCGAGATCAAAAGGTAAACCTAAATAAAAAAGAGAGAACCTTGAGCAAAATAGTATCTCCACGGAAAAGCTGGAGCTTTTCCATGGTGGCGGGGTGGAGGGATACGACGGAGTTATCATCGTTGACCGCCTCATCGACAACCAATCGATTCGCAGCCTTCTTTCGCTCCAAAATCGCCGTCGAGAAGTCCTTCTTCCCACCTTTCCTGTTCAAAACAAGAAAAAGGTCTAGATTTGCAGAATTCAATTCGTCCAAAATCGAGGGGATTAACAAACAGCGATTCGCCTAAAGATACTTGAATTGAGTAAGATAATTATACTTACGAATCAGATGACTCGGCCTGATTACTCATGTTGTAGGAATTGAGTAGTGGAGAAGACGGTGGTGTTTCTTGTGGATTGGGAAAAGTGAAGAAGAAACAGTGAGTATATAAATTCTATATAGGGTTTTTGTATCTAATTGTGACTGCAATTTATTATGTATTTATCGAATTTACCACCCCTTTTTCTTTACGTTTATGGTTTTTTTTTTTTTTAAATAACTCAATCCAAACTTAAATCTAAATACTTTGGGATAACAACTTCTTAGATAGTAATATTAATTTCAATGAAGGGAAAAAAACGGCAGAATGTGGTATTCGTCATATATAGACATGTAATTTTATAGTGTTATGTGTTTTGAGATAAAATGTTAAATATGAATACATATTTACTAATTATAACTTTTTTGAGACTGAAATTATTTATATATCTTACTATTTTGAGTTTATTATGTTTTTAAGGTATTAAATATAATTTTTAATGTGTAAAATAATAATATTTCTAAGTTTCAATTAATAAATATACATTTAAAAAAAAGTTTCAACTAATAAATATACATTTTATATTACTAAACATAATCTGAAAATTGTCTTCTACATAAATTTGTTTTTAATGAATTAAAGAACCGTGGTGAAATTAAACATTTTGGATTGCTTATGATATTTATGGTTAGCCAAAATTGCTAAAAATATATTTTAAAAGTATACTCCTATGTTCAATAAACTTTACAATTAAAATATTTATTAATTCATACAACTTATTGATTAATAATACAATCTTCAAATATTTTATATATTAACTACTCCAACTCTACAACAAAAATTATGGAATTAGTTTATCGGGATTCAATCCAAACAATATTTTATTATTCTTGAGAACTCTGGATATATGATTTATTTATAAACACCAAACTTTACGTGTTTTTTGGGTGGGGTGGGAGATTGTGTGTTTAATCTCAAAAAAGTGTTAAATTTTAATTTATTTTTATTAAAACATTCAAAATCGTTAATTGTGCCTCACCAAAGTCGGATAATTGTACAATTGACAATGAAAATAAATCTTCATTTGATCGATCATCTATAATTTTATGAAGCTCATTATATGATGATAAAAACCCCTAAATCAATTAGATAAAACACATGCGTGAAAAGAAATAATAATTAAAAAATAGTTTTTGGTTGATTCGAGCTGAAATTTATATAAGATTCAAAATGAGTTTTGGTGCATGGATTGAGTATTTTTTGTCCATTTCTTTGCTAAACGGTTGTTTGTAAATATTTGTAATCATTCCAAATATTTAATAAATTTATGAATCACGTAAAATGTATATATTACATATTAATATACCGTAAAACGGGTAACAATAATATAAAACATAAAATTGGAATAAGATAAATCCACAGTGGTGATTTGAACCCAATATTTCCAACCACTTGGAATTATCTTGTAGCTCAAACTTGTCATGTACAATCAAGTTAACAAACCTTAATCTAAAAGTCAAGCCACAAATACTCATAATACTATAATTAGCCACAATTATAAAAACAACATTATTTGTACAGTTCTATAAAAAGTACAAGCACCACTTGCATGTATCATGGACAAAGGCAGATTTCATAAAATAACAAACAATATTAGAATACAAGAAAGGTACCATTTTATAATGCAGAGTTGTTTAGAAGGCATGAGATTTGAATTTGAGAGTTTATAAAAACAAAGAAAGAAAACCCTTTTCCAATACATAAATAAATTTATTCTTAGTCCCTGCTGTCATTTGGCTGCATGCCCCTATTAGAAAACTTGAAAGAGAAAATGCCTCTCACCATTTTGTTTCTCCCTTTTTCAAGAAATTACTCCATTATTAGATTTAAAGAAAATATATTTAATACTACAAATTACCCTTTTTATTATCTAGATTCCTCGACTATATTTTTATATTTCATCATATATTTTATTATTATTAATACATACCACAAATTAATTAATAATATTATTTATACATATAAAATGCGATTGCTATTCTAAACTATCAAATCAAACACATATCTCTCTTTTTTCTTTTTCGGGTGTGATCATCTCTTTCTCAATCTTCAACAATACACATACTCAGTTTTGGGACCCCACCAAAAAGCAAAAAGCAAAGGTAATTAACAATATATATATATATATATATATATATATATATATATATATATATTACACATTAATCACCTGACATTAGAGTTATGAAGAGAGATAAATTTATGTACAATATATGTATGTATTTTTGTATTAAGGTTATAGAAAAAATATCCATAAATAAATTTTGGTAATCACAATTTACAATAGCATGCGATTTCCCAATTTGAGGTATTATTATTATTATCATCATCATCAATTATATGGTTCCGTAAATATAACAATCAATAAAATAAAAAGAAAAAAAAACATAAAAACTAACACAATACTCATCTTAAATTAGCAGATAATGACACATAAACGCACAACCTATACATATTGATTCATAATATTTACATTTTTCTTTTTTTTTTATAGGAGGTAAACATCAATAAAACTCAATTTGAATGAATTTTAGTGTCCCACTAAATTCTTTGGAAACTTTAGAATGGATAAAACAAAAACATAGATGAGAGAACAAAAGCACGATACCCAGAAAACGAGGGTCAAAAGATTCATAAATAATTCAATCCTTTTTATTTTACCTTAAAAATAAAAAACCGATCTTTTTTATATGGCTTTTGCTAATATTTCAAGAAAAAACTAAAATCCATTTTCATTCATGTATTTACTCATAAAGCTCAAGTGTGACTCACCTTTTCTCCTGTTTCTTGTCTCTTTTTGCTCTCTGTTTTTCCATCACTCCATTATAATTCCCTCACTAGTGTTCTCACTCATCTGCAAAAACCCAAAACCCAGATCCAACTTTTGTGTTTTCTCTTCCTCTCTCTCATTTCTTCACCTCCCTTTCTCTCTCTAGCTTCGCTGACTCTTCGGGGTTGCCCAACTTGAAGAGCATTTGAGGTACTCCATAAGTGTTGTTGCTATATTTTTCTGCATTTGAATCTATTTGCGTCACGTGATGTTGTTTGAAGTTTGAATTTATGGGTTAATTGTGATTTTTTTTGGAGCCATTGGGTTATTGTGCACTGAGCTGTGAAATTTGAGAAAGTTGATAACTTGGTTAAATTCAATAGAAAAAGTTTCGAGCTTTAACAGATTATTCATGGAAAAGACAAATGGTGTTGCTGAAGTAGTCGTATGATGCAAGAACCTTTTAATGATCTTCTGTTAATGTTTCATATTGGAATTTTTACTTGTATTATCAGACTGCTTTTGAAAAAAATCTTTGTTCTTATTCACTTGTAGACTCTAATTGTATGGTTAGGTGAATTAGCCTAGTTGGATGAAAGGCTGGAGATTAGTTTCTCAGTAGAATTCTTGCTTGAAAGTGTGTTGACAGTGTGATAATCTTGATTTGTTTATATGTAGATGATAAATATGGAACTTTAAAAGCAGTTAGAATTTGAAAGATGGAAGAAATACAATCTCAATCAGATCATTATAGGTCCTCGTCATCTTCTGCAAGTAGTCCAGCAAGTAGAGTGCCTTCAAGCAATTTCTTCTACTTACGAAAACCAGGTGCACTCAGGCAACCTATTTCGTTTGAGGACTCACCTGATTGGGATGATACAGACATTGAAGTTAAGGTGGAGGATGGAGGAGCTGACTCGATTAATACTGCTACCACTCCTGCATCCCCGTCCCTTTCCAAGCTCAATAGTGGCTCACTACCATCTCCTCCTTTGCCCGAAGGTGCGATTGTTGCAAGAAAGATAGCAGGGGCCTCGATTGTGTGGAAGGATTTGACAGTCACTATAAAGGGTAAAAGAAAATACTCTGACAAGGTTGTTAAGAGCTCCAATGGCTATGCATTTCCAGGAACGATGACAGTGATTATGGGTCCTGCCAAGTCAGGCAAATCAACTCTCTTAAGAGCTCTTTCAGGTTTGATGGCGCTGTACTTGTTTAGCCTTATTACAAGAACCAGTGGATTTACCTTTATGAATAATTCTTTGTTTTTCATGTTCTTTTTCATATTTCAGGAAGACTGCCTGATTCAGCTAGAATTTATGGCGAGGTCTTTGTTAATGGTGTAAAATCACGCATGCCATATGGAGCTTATGTAAGTTCCTCTCAACGCCCCTTGTCCTTGAACCTTGATTTGTTAAGATATAATTTCCAATGATTCTGGTGTATGATTTGTTTTGATTATGTTTTGTTTCAGAAAATTTGACTTTATGTTCTTTTTAACTCGCTGTTGTAGATTGCATGTTTTCTGAATGACCAACACATGTATGTTTTGTAATTGGAGTTTATGCAAAATATATGAAGGTGAATGACTATACTGAGAATAGAATACATAGAATGCTAAAACTAAGAAAACAACTAGTTTCACTCCAGGTGACACCTAAATCTAAAGTTACAACACCAATATTTTGTAAGATATCTTGGGACCTTTATAGCATATCAAAAAAATGGTGTGTCCATTAATGTGACAATCTTGAAAGGCTCAATATTTTGAAGGTGCATTTGTGGTTCTAATCAGATACTATAAAAATCGGCGCCACATAGTGGTAAGAGAGTTATTCTAGTTGAAAAATTGTGGTTTGAGAGGAGGTTTAGGGTTTTCTTCGGCCAATAATTATGCAAGCGAAGATTGAGAAAAGTAATGTGTGGAAATTTGATGGCATATCTCAACTTGCTGTGTGGCTCGGTGGTCAAAGTAACAGCTGCAATGGTGGTAGACCATTATATTTATGCATAACCCTTTCTTCTTTATATTATTCTTGTGTAATGTTTGAGAAGTTTGATCACGTATTGTTTTGTGGTTGCATCAGGGATTTGTTGAAAGAGAAAGCACTCTTATTGGATCCTTGACTGTGCGTGAGTACCTATACTACTCAGCATTGCTTCAGCTTCCAGGCTTCCTTTTTCAGAAGAAGAGTGCGGTGGAAGATGCCATCTTTGCTATGTCATTGGGGGATTATGCGAATAAGCTTATAGGTGGCCACTGCTATATGAAGGGTCTTCCAAGTGGTGAAAGAAGACGGGTCACAATTGCCAGGGAACTTGTGATGAGACCGCATATCTTATTTATTGATGAGCCTCTATATCACCTTGACAGGTTCTTTACAATTTTTATTCATGAAACTAGCATACTATTTGTCAATTTGCAGTACATCTCATTATGAGTTTTTTGCCACAGTTTATGCTTGCATGAAACAAAAAGAGAACTGCTTCTAAATTTGAAATTCTTCAGTAACCTTGCTGTGTCATCATGTATCCCAAGTCGAAGAAAACACCTGTTCCATTTTTATAAGGCATTTATCTCCATATTGCATTGTTCCAGATGGTTAAAACAAATCCAAATTTTGCAAGTTATTTACCCTGTTAATGTGTAAAATGAGGGTGTCTTAGCTTGAGCCTTGAAAGAATAAGTTTATTACAACTATGTATCCATGTTGGTATGATACAAGCATGAAGTTTTATTCTATTAACATGTTGCTTTGAGTAGTAAGGCTTAATAATTCCTGTAACAAATAATTGTTGATTTTTGTGGATATCTTATTTTGTGTATTGGGATTAACGTGTGGATGTTAGATCAGTTTGCTAGCTCCTTTGGATATGATCATCATTTCTTGAAAATAGATATTTTCAGAAATGGTTTCTTTTGTCAATGGATCCAATAAATGAGTAATGTTATTGTCGTTTTATTCTACTTGTGTTCTCTACCTGTTCTTACCAATTACGAGTATCGATTAGGCAGGCAATTGTTTGTTTGTTCATTTTAAAAAACTTGCCTTCTCTGCTTCCAACTACTAACAAATATATTTTCATGTTCAGTGTATCTGCACTTCTAATGATGGTTACCCTAAAGAAGCTTGCAAGCACAGGCTGCACTCTAATATTCACCATTTACCAGAGCAGCACTGAAGTGTTTGGCCTTTTCGATCGAATTTGTCTTCTTTCTAACGGAAACACATTGTTCTTCGGTGAAACACTCGCTTGTTTGCAGGTATATGTCTCAAGATATAATCTCCTAAAAATGATTATGATACAAAAATATGTTATTTTTCAACCAAAGCAGTATTTGACACCTTGTTCACAAATTTGTAACATAATTTGTATTCTGCTTGCTGGTCAATGAGATTCTGATGAAGTTAAGGTTCGAAATATTTGACTTTTCTTGTTTTGTAGCATTTCTCAAATGCTGGATTTCCTTGCCCAATTATGCAAAGCCCCTCTGATCACTTCCTGAGAGCAATAAATACAGATTTTGATAGGATCATTGCAATGTGCAAAAACTGGCAGGTATACTATTTTCCTCGTATTTTTCACTGCATAAATGGCCTTATTGCTGCATAAAACTCTCTAACAAAGTCTATTATAATAACAGGATGACCATGGTGAACTTTCGTCGGTTAATATGGACACCGCCGTGGCAATACGCACTCTTGAAGCAACGTATAAATCATCCGCAGATGCTGCAGCTGTTGAGACTATGATCTCGAGGCTCACTGAGAAGGTGGGCTGATTATTAACGTCAACATTCTTGGTTAATTATTTCCTAATTGGTCTTTCATTGTGGCAACAGGAAGGCCCATTTCTCAAAAGCAAAGGCAAGGCAAATTGTGCCACCAAAATCGCTGTTTTGACTTGGCGATCGTTGTTGATTATGTCAAGGGAGTGGAAGTACTATTGGCTTCGTTTAATTCTTTATATGTTCTTGGCACTATGTATAGGTACCGTTTTCTCTGGATTGGGCCACTCTTTATCATCGGTTGGGGTAAGTTCATATCATCAATTTATTCTTTACTATAAATTTGTTCAATCAGCGATGCATGATTTTTTTTGTTATTTCTTTGGTGATTCTCTCGAATTGCAGACAAGAGTCGGAGCTATATTTTTATTCATATCGTTTACTTCGCTTCTGAGTATCGCTGGTGTCCCTGCACAGTTGAAAGAAATCAAGGTAACAAAGATCTCATAATAAAATTCTTCAAAAAAAGAATTTAATTGCAATAACTGACTCTTTTAATTGCAGATATACACATGCGAAGAAGCAAATCAGCATTCTGGGACATTTGTCTTTCTAATTGGGCAACTATTATCCAGTATCCCGTTCTTGTTTCTCCTCTCCATTTCGTCGAGTTTGATCTTCTATTTCGTCGTTGGGCTACGCGATGATTTCACCTTATTGATATACTTCTCGCTAAATTTCTTCATGTGCCTTCTAGTCAACGAGGGACTGGTTCTACTTGTTGCTTCTCTTTGCCGAAATATCTTCTGGAGCATCTTAATATTCGTGACCATACATGTACGTTCGACCCTACTTTAGAAAGCACACTTTCTCATTTTACGAGGATTACTAAAACCAATAATGTTGTCTTTCAGATGGTAATGATGCTTTCAGCTGGGTATTTTAGGATAAGAAGCGCTTTGCCAAGGCTCGTTTGGATGTATCCCATATCGTATATTGCTTTCCATACTTACTCTATCCAGGCAAGTCGATTCTATATAAATAAAGCTTCAAAAAACCATGTAGTTTAAAATCTTGAGAAGTATGATATGAACAAGGTGTGTTTGGATGCAGGGGCTATTGGAGAACGAGTTTATCGGAACATCATATGCAGTTGGGCAGGTAAGGTCATTGTCTGGTTATCAGGCTCTCGAAAACATATACGACGTGTCAGCTGATAGCAGCTCAAAGTGGAAAAATTTACTCATACTGTTTCTTATGGCTGTTGGTTATCGTGTTTTGGTTTTCATTCGGCTTCAGTTTCGTGTTAGAAAGACATTGTCTCTTCGTCGTTTTTCCTGTTGTAATAATGAAAAAACAAACAATCCCAGATAAAACGATGGGACCATCACAAACCTATGATCTTTAGCCCTTTTTTTGGTTTCTTAGATTGACTGTTTTTTTAAGGTATATTTTTTGGGAACTTTTCTCTGTGTTATAGTAAGCATTGTCTAAATTTAAACCACATAAAGTTCTTTTTGGATTATGCTAATGTTCTCTCTCTCTCTCTCTCTCTCTCTCTCTCTCTCTCTCTCTCTCTCTCTCTCACATCTATATAAAGTGATTCCAATGTCCAACACTAGTGTCCATCAAGATTAGCATTATACCTAGATCAAAACATGAAAAAGCAGTCCCATGTATGCTAGGATATTGAAGGAATCCTTAAAACCCTTCATTTACATTAATTTGCAAGAAAAAACTATTAAAAGTCTGCTATCCAGAGACAGATGTGAAGCACACAGTACTACTGCTACTGCACAATGTGCACCATTTAATTTTCTGTAGATATATAGGAGAAAAGTAGTATTCAAGAAAACAAGCAGCTTGTCCCATTTAAAATCTTACATTAAAATTTCAGAATTTTCAACATATGTTATTTCTCTTCTCATTCATAAACTTTATTGCACTTTTGCCTTTCCAGCTCATTGTAAAGTGCATGTCTTTACATCTTGTGACACTCCCATTTTTATATATGGGTCCATTTATTCATTATATTTTGACAGGTGTGGCAATTTTGTTACAAGCACAAAACTTGTAACAAATTACTATATAAATTACTATAGTTTTAATATATAAATTTCTAAAAGGCAAAATTGAGATCCACCACCCACAAAACTCAAGTATATGAATATATAATCATGTGCTCTGAGTTCCTAACTTGTATTTAATAATGTCAAGATTGAAGAACAGTTCCTTTAGTGTTTTGTTGTGTGGGTTTAGTCACAAAAATGAAAAACTAGAATTAGGCAGCCTAATTAAATTGAAGTATTGTTTGGGGTTTACATATGTGGGGAAATAAGTGCATAAAATGGGTCCATATATAATTATTGAGCTCATAATTTGAAGAGAGTTAAATTCCCAACTGAAAATGGACACTTTTATTTGAGGCCAACTAAAATAGCGTTCTATTTGATTAGGGCATGTCCAAACTGACAACTTAATACTGACCTTTCATCAATTCATCCAAACTTCACTCACATGCATTGTTCTCCCATATAAACCCTAATCCTACGTACCTCACTCCCAATTTAAGCTCTCAATTTTGACTAAATTTTATGGATTTATTTGAATAAGTTAGATTGCTAATATTTTGATTTGTTACATTCAATTTGAATTAATTTTATTATTTGATTTACTTCGTGAAGATATCTCTATCTTGATTAATTGAGATGAATCCATTTTGAATTTCACCTTCGATCTCTCGTATATAATTGAAAATGATATAAAAATCCTTAGTTGGCAAAGAAATATTTAACCAATTATATATGTTGCACTATTATTTTATTAAAATATGATAAAATATATGTAGTGATGAATGTATGTCACTCTACTTGTTGAACATGAAAGATTTATCATTATGACAAATCAAATCTTCTTGCACTTAAAATCATTAAAATTCAATAAATAAACATTTGTTGCATTTATTTTTCTGTGACACCCTGTTACTCTATATATGTATGTATACCTGACCTATAACGAAGAAGTCAAAACAAACATAAATATTACTATTATTCATTAAAAAACCAAAGCCCTTCTCCATTTCAGCATGGCAAATACGAGAACAATTAGCAAGAGAAAGAATGGTGGCTTTGTAAAGCTCAAAATAGTGGTGAAAAGGCTACAAAAGAGTCTAATACTAGGCAAGAAATCTCCAACGTCGGATGTCGGAGAATTAACGGTGCCGGAGGACGTTAAGGAGGGCCATTTCGCCGTGATTGCTGTGGACGATGATGAGTTAAAAAGATTCATTGTTCCATTGAGTTTTTTAAGGCATCCTTCGTTTTCGAGGCTATTGGAGCAGGCGGCTGAAGAGTACGGCTTTGATCATGACGGAGCGTTAACGGTTCCTTGCCGGCCGAGCAAGCTGGAGCGGATACTGGCGGAGCAATGGGCGGCAGAGAGCGGTTCCACGGTTGCAGGTGGTGGTGCTGATAGGTGGGGTTCTTTCAGTAAGACCATGGTGAAGAGCTGCTAATATATGTATGATGTGGAGTTGGGGACATGCACTGTCTATTGTCACATTTCATGATCATTTTTAGTTGTAATTTATAATAACAAGAGTAGAGTTGTTTTGATTTATTGCTCTAATGAGATCTTGTATACGTGATTGGAGCAATTTGGATCTTCACGAATCATATTGGGTGAAATTGATCGACCCAAAATCCACACTTCACAATTTATATATAAATTAGTGAAAATAGATTTAGTTTATGGGTAAAAATGAGTTGTCTCACGAAACTATCCGTGAGACCGTCTCACACAATAACTATTTAAGGTCACTGTAATTATACAACATATAGAATGGTGGTTAATTTGTAAAATAATCAAGTCAATGTTTTAACTAATTAGATATACGATGGTGTTCTTGTTTATAAATATTTTTTCTTCTTGTTTATGTTATGGCTCTTGAATTTATCCAAAGGTTGAGATAGATGAGAATACTTCACCTTTAGAAAACTTGTTCTGTTTAAAAGGAACAACTAGAGAAGTTGGAGTGGATTTTCTCTGGTAGAAATAATCAGGTGCTTTTTATACCTCTTTAACTACAAAATATCTTGGTGAATCCCCCACAAAATAATGTATTGATTGAATCTTATATACAAATGTGTATTGATAACAGAATATATACTAACATAATAATCTCCATTCACTAGACAAACTGGATGCAATCTAGAGCCTAAACAAGTACTGAACAGGGGTATTTTAGTTTTGCAACATTGATATCAAGGATGTGAAGATGAACTAGGCAAAAGTGGAGAGATTTCCAAATATCAATGCTAAGAAAAGAGAAAAACTGACCAGTGGCAACATTAACACTTAAAAAGCACATTCCCAAATAGTACCTTGAATAGTTTTAATGTGCTACAAGTAAGCAAAGACAACTAAGGAGTTCACAAACAGCTCACGAAATTAAAACAAGTAAAACACTGAGTTCACAAGTAGAGCTCACAAAAACAAATTAGGCAAAAGTATCGCACAATAAATAAGATGTTTTGGCGGTCCTCAATATTGATTATTAATCTACTAAAGAAGATAATGGTTCCAAGACGACCATGAAAACTCTGAATACACCAAAATTTATATAAAATATGCATGTAAATAGAGAGAAGATATAATATTCGTGGAGAACCTGCCCCCCTCCTCTGCCACTGGCTGCAAACCTGATAAGAGCATCTATATATAGCTGCGCTTGTTTTACTTCTACATCGCTTGATGCAACTCGTTCACAATAACATGACCCGAGTCACGAGCACTCAACATGTCCAAGTGCATCACAGCTATGGCCAGGAAAACCCAGCTGTGTTCGTTTTCTGAATATCTGGTTTAATCGGACAAACCAGCCCTTGCCCTCAAGTGCTGCTTGAAGTCCATGATGTCACCTTCCCACCGAGTCACAGCCTGATTTTCACACACCCATATCTCCTTAGCAACCTGGTTAATCAGCCTGAAATCATGGCTGACAAGAACCAAGCCACCATCCCACTCATTTAATGCCTCAGCTAGAGAGTCGATCGTCTCAATATCCAAGTGGTTAGTTGGCTCATCCAACAGTAGCATGTGGGGTTGCCTCCAAGCTAGCCATGCAAAGATCACACGGCTTTTTTGTCCATCAGACAGATTTTTCATTGGCATCACTTGTGCTTTGCCGCTAAGTCCAAACCTCCCTACAATAGCTCTCATCTTCTCTTCCTCGATTCCAGGATACTCTCTCATCATAAACTGCAGGGCTGGCAATTCCAGGTCAAGTTTTTCAGTCAAATGCTGATGGAATTGTGCGATTCTCAAGTGGTTGTGGCGCCGAACCATGCCATCCAGAGGAAACAAATCCCCCGTCATCAGCTTCAGTAGGGTGCTTTTTCCAGCACCATTGGGTCCAACCAGGGCTACTCTTGAATCTAGGTCTACACCAAAGTCAATGTTTTTGTAGATAAGATTATCAGGAGTGTAGCCAAATGACACTTCCACAAACTGAAGGACAGGAGGAGGGAGCTTCCCCACATCAGTGAATCGGAAAACAAGGACCTTATCTCTGACGACCTTCTCCGTAAGCCCACCACGTTCCATCTTTGCCAAAGTTTTTTCCTTACTCTGAGCCTGACGAGCAAGCTTAGCGGACCCATGCCCAAAGCGTGCAATGTATTCCTTCATAGAAGCTATCTGCTCTTGCTCCCACTTGTATTGTTTCATCTGGTTCTCTTCAAGTTCAGATCGGGTTTGGACATATTGGTCATAATTACCGGTGTAGATCTTTATCATTTTATTTTGCATATGGATAATGTTGGTGCAGACTCCATTTAGGAAATCCTGGGAATGTGAAACCACAACAAGAATTCGATCGAACTTCTTCAATGTTTCCTCTAACCAAACACAAGCCTCCAAGTCTGTAAAAGAAAAATGGTAAGATTGAAATATCAAATGAACACAGCTTAAAAGGGACCCCATCCAATTTCTCCAGTTAAATAATAGTAATCAATAAACTAATAATTCCAATGCATAATGCAGTTTCTTAAGATTATTAAACCCACCACCCCTACCCACCAGGCCACCAAATAAAATTAGACAATATCCAGCATGAACCACAATATCAACTACAAAATTGGGCACAAAAGGAGCAAGATGGATAACTGGGAACTCATAGGGCTACATAGGGCTACATAGTGTCAGCAAGGTTTTCGCTGAAAATTAACAAAGTGCAAAAGGCAAAAGCAATATATTACCAAAAGCCATGAAAATCATCTAAACCATTGAAATGAAGAGGCAGTTATCTCAGATCAAGTTGAAAGGAATTGTTAATGGGGGGGATATCTAGCCACAAACAGGATCATGAGCATAGTAAATGATTTTACAAACTAGTGGATGTCACAATACAAGTTCCATAATGACATGTTAAAAGCTATAATATCAACCAAGCTTTACCAAGATGATTTGTTGGTTCATCCAGCAACAATATAGTTGGATTCATGAAAAGAGCTCTTGCTAAAGCAATCCTCATCCTCCAGCCACCAGAAAAGTCTCTCGTTTTCTTTTCTTGCATTTGCTTGGTAAAGCCAAGACCAAATAAAATTTCAGCAGCTCGCTTCTCAGCAGTTGATGCGTCCAGAGCATCCAAGCGTTCATAAATGCGTTCAAGTGCTTCTCCACCACCGTCATCCTACAACCATAGATGGGACATTCAAGAATCTAATAAAACACTTCATATATAAGAGAACTAACACACTCTAGTTTTATAACCACATACCTGGGCAGACAAAATTTCAACTTCTTTCTCTAATTTCAGCCTCTCCTCATCACAACATATGACTGCCTCAAGTGAAGTCATGTCAGAAGCTTCTATTTCCCTCGAAAGGTGAAAAATATCCATGTGTTCTGGGATCGGAAGCTCTCGGCAACCAATTGCGGAAAGAAGAGTAGACTTGCCACAGCCATTCAATCCAAGTAAGCCATATCGTCTGCAACGAGGAAGCATCAGATATCATGCACAGTTTAAAATATAATATACCTATACAGACAAGGAATTACAACATACCTGCCATAATTAAGTTCCAGTTCAGAGTCAACTATTAAATCATGGCCATGGAAAGTGAGAGAGAGAGATTCTATCTGCACAAAACCATAAATCATCCATCTATCAATTGATCTTCAAGAGATGGTAATAGATATACATATTTGGAACTACAAATAATGGCTGCACAGTGAAAATGATATTTTGTTCTCATTATTACCTACTACAGAGCGTTCCATACAAGGTTGCAGTTTATTGGATAGACAAGGCGCTCATCTAGGTGCACCAAGCTAGCAACAATAAACTAGACATGAGACAACCTCAGAGAGAATTTCAAAGTCAACAGAGAAGCTACATACTATTTCTATGTGGTCAAACAGTCAAATAACAGCTAATTATTTGCTAGCTATATCGTCACATTTTTAGGATCTTCTACAGAAATCATGTTTTAAGTTTCAGTATTGATGTAATGATACTATTCGCAATTACAAATGGCAATTTAACATCAGAAATCCACCAACTAAAAATTTCAATTGGCAGCACTAGAAGCTTTATAATAACACTCATGGAGGACTTGCATGGGGATTCCAAATGTGCTACATCATGTCTTGGTCAGGGATTGCAAGTAAAAAATGTCAAAAGCCAGAGATCCATAAAGAAAATTTCGGTCATAAGGGATATAGTATACCACATGTACCCCTAGAGATGATATAAGATGGAGTATATAAACCTTAAAAGCTGCAATTGTTTGATAAAATGTTCCACCCTACATTCACATGGTTTTATGGAAATATAACACCTTGATAGGTTACATTCCAGTAGCTACTGTGAACGAATTTTAATTCAAAGTGTAAGCTTAATTTTATGGGATAAAAACAAACATATATATATATATATATATATATATATATATATATATATATATATATATATATATATATATATATATATTATAAAGAGCTTCAAAACAAGACAAACTAAAGGAATAAATTCTCTGACGGTCATCAAACAAGGTAGTGAAAGCACATATTTGCTAACAATATTACAGACTTTATCTGATCCTATCATGAAAAAAGAAATGGCAGAAAACTAGAAAAATACAAAATAAAAGTTGATCCTTAGGTTTTGCAATCTCTATTTCCATATAGATGAACAAAAACAGTGTATATCTATTTCAGTGCAAATCCGAGAATAACAATTAACACGTATTCACGTATTGGCAACTGAATAATAAATTTCCTCTACATAGTCAATCGCGATAGTCCACTACAGAAATTTCACAATTCCACTCTCCCCCCCCCCTCCCCAAAAAAAACAGATCTATAGAAATTCACCAACAAAAATCAAACCCTAAAACAATGGATCGAGAAACTTACCCGAATATCTCTGGACAAAGGATGCGAGCATAGAACTCCAGTACATGTCCGATCAGATATATGAAGATCGCCGACTCCACTGGCCAAACTATCGACTCTGTTACCGTTCTCAGCTGCAGCAGCCTTAGATGTGGCGGCAGCCGCCGGAGCCTTACCCCCTCTCTTGGCGGCGGCTGCAGCCTTCTTCTGAGCTGCCTTCTTTTTACTCGCATCGGACACCATCTGTCCAATCGAAATTCAAAACACAAACATAAAAATCGTACACTCGAGATGTGAAAATCAAGGGTCGAAAATTATTCTACCTTGAAATATCGACAGATAAATTGTCCTCCGCAGAAGAAAAAAAACAAGGCAGATCTAGGGTTTCTCGCACTTCTCCTCTAGGCTCGGACAATGGTTTAGCGGCAGCACGTTAGAATTGAAGAAAGATACGAGAACGAGGGTTTGGGAAACTGGTGAATATATAGAGGTGAGTGGGGGAGGAGGAGCCACACGTGGCGGCTAACGTAGGGTTTAGATTAAATTTAATGGTGATGCTTGGAGCCAGCGTGCTACAATTTGCAACGAAAAATCAACTACAAATATATGGGCTTTGGGCCACTCAGTCATGACGTCAGGCCGTAATATGCTACTGGGCCTAGCCCAATTAATCCCTTTCTTCTCCCCATTTTTCCATTAAAGCCCACCGTCCTCACCGCCGTCTATCGTCGTTAGATCCGGTGGAGCATCCTCAACCATTACTTTTATTTTTATAAAAATAATATCAAAAGATATGATAAAAGTGAATGACATTGAGATAAATCTCTTTCTCTCATCTAAAAATATTATTGAAAATTATAGTTTCTGCAAAAACATATCACATAAAATATATTATCAAAATTACATTGTTGTAGATGCAATTAGTGACACCTTCAATCCGGAATTTTGAAATTCCATAGGCATCCAAATAAAGTAAGTTGTTCATTTTATATATTTCCATATTTCAATTCAAGTATCACACAATATATCTTCTAAATTTTCAAATTTTCAAATTTCATCCATTTTTGTATTTTCGAGTGCTTTTTGCTGATTTGTCGAAATAAAGGTAACTCTTTATTCTATATATTTGAGAAACCTTAGATATAAATAATTGCATTTTCACCACAAAAAAATACTCATTACTGCATTTCATAAAAAAATAATTATACCTAAAAATACCTATATAGCTTTTTATTTACAACAAGCACCCCTCACAAAATACTACAGGCATTAGGATTCTCATCGCTAAACAATTGGGGAGCATGGTAACTCGGCCCGAGCCCATACGGGTTCTGGTGCATTGGGTCAAAGCCCGCTCCAGATTCGTTCACAAACGGGCATGGATACCCACCTCGACACTGTATTCTGTTTTCAACCCAAACTCCGCCGGCGGCAGCCTTCTCGCCGCCATCTCCACCACCATTCTTCCCCTTGTCGCCGCCGCCTTTCCCCTTATCACCACCGCCTTTCCCCTTATCATCGCCACCGTTCTCTTTCTTCTCGACTTCCCTCTTCGGCGGTGGCACAATTTGCACCTCTCTCTTCAAATGCTTCTTCAGCTCCGCCGTTAAGGCCTTCATGTCGATAGCGCCGGTGACTGTCACGATCTCCTTCTGCCTGTCTATCTTCATGTCCTTATACCCTGCAAATGCCATTTAACTCAGTTTCTTCACCGGAAAAATGGATCGGTTTTTGAGAATTTAAAATCTCACTCACCCTTCGTTTTGACGATGATTTTGTGGATTTTCTGCGTGCAGCCCTCACAGTGTAATTGCAACTTCAACACCGCCGTTGTAACTGGAAGCTGCAATAACTTGATTATAATTATTATTATTATAATAATATTAAAATTAAAATTAGATAGAAATATGGATTATGCTATAATACGCGCTTAATCTACGTGGCATGGAAGTTTTTAATGGAAAGAAACGTAGAAACTTGAGAATTAAAAACCGCAGCGCCAAATTCGCTAATTACTACCGGGCGCTAACGTGCGCCGGTAGTGCTATTCTCACAGACAGAAACCACCGCTTCCCTCCAACTCGGCGGAAAAACTAACGTGCGCGGGTCGTGCAAATGAAAAGACAAACGCATCAGGCCTTTTCAGAATGCAACAGAATCAGCCATTAATGCACGCATGACGCGCACGATAAGGAACACGGCAATTTTGCCGCAGTAGAGAAGAAAATGGAGTTTGATTCGATCAAAAATAGTACCTCTTTCTCCTTCGCTTTTTTCTTTTTCTGATCGGATTTATTTTTTGAATCCTTGTCTTTTGGTTCTTTCTTCTCTTGCTTCACATTATCGCCGCCTCTGTTTTCCTTGCCTTTTGCTTTCTCTGTGTTGTTGTCGTCTTTTTTTGGTTGTGGAGAAACCAGCTCTACTCTTTTGTGTGTTTTTTGCTCCACTCTCTCCCGAAGCTTCGCCGGATCAACTTTTCCGACGACCGTGATCTTCTGCTCGCCGCCGATATTCGCCGCCTCCACACCTATTCAAACATCAATCAGTTTCAACAGAATAAATCTACGCAGATTTTACAGAAAATCGATTTTGAATCTACCATCAAGAGAACGAATGCACTTGAGAACTTTCGAGACGCATCCTTCACAATGCAAGTCAGCTTTCAACACCACGGTGATATTGCTCTTGCCACCTCCATTCTCCTTTTTTCCCTCCTTCACTTGCTCCCCGCTATTTTTCATTTTCTTCTGCAACATTAATTCCGAGAAAATCAACGACAAATGAAAAAACTCATTGCCAAAAGGAAGAGTGGATGGTTTTGGTTACCTCCCCCATTGTGAAGAACTGAAACAGAATTCTAGGGTTCTTCTAATGCAGAAACTGAAGTTATATTTATAGAGATAAAAACAGAGTAAAGAAGATGGTAGTTTTAATTTCAGAGTTATGGTGGGGAGTTTCATAACGTGTGCCTGCAATGATGGGGTTCTGTAATATGTATTGCACATGTCCACTATTGTTCAGGGCAGGAAAAGTGTACTATTTGGGCTTTTTATGGGCCTGGATACACAATTTACGGCCCAATTTTGACAAAAAATTACCCTAAATTAAAAGGGTTAACTAAAACAGTCTAATACTCACTTGATATTTAGTAGATGAACTGTGTTTAACGTAGAGACGAGAAGAAAAATATTTTTTTTTGACTTTTCAAATTTTTTTTTTTTGGGAAGAAAAAGTATTTAAAGAACAATATCGATTTTTTTTTTTTTTGGGTGAGGGTACTAGTATTTATTTCTTTTGATATAAATGCATTTTCGTTATTTTTATAAATTTATTGACATTTGAATATTGGTAATAATATTATTAAGAATTGTATTTGTTAGATTGAAGTAACAAAAAAGATAAGGTCTCGTACATTTATGAATTAAAGTTTGGAATTTAATACTGTAAAAGAGGGAGGCATAATAAACAAATATATGATTTATAATTAGCAGATGTGACTAGGGATGAAAAACAGGCATTCTTATTAACATGGCATAATCATAGTTACAATTTATAATTGACAAGCTTTCCATTAATTGCAGAACACATTTATGAAACCTTTATTCTTCACAACACAAATGGGAATTAATTACTTAAAGTACATTTGTAATGAAGAAAGAAACACTAAAGATGAACATATTCTTACTTTGGTTCATCATTCCACATAAAAGTGAGTTCTGTAATTACTGTTTTTTTTCCCTGTTATTAACATCATTTTACGTCTTCAAGAATGAAACATAAACTTAAATATGACCAAGAAGATTACCTATTTAGTGTCAGAATAAGAAATAAAACTTGTTTGCAATATGATACTTACCTATTTAGTGTCAGAATAAGAAATAAAACATTGTTTGCAATATGATACTTGCATATTAATATGGCATTATAATCACTAAAATTGACATCTACTTGGACAAGCTAAGAACCAATTGTCACAACACCCATCAAACCTTTACATAAATGGGAGACAATCACTAAAAATACAATCCTATAATGAAGAAACAAAACATTAAAACATATAGACACAATCTGTACTTGTTCCATATTCCAACTCAAAAATGACTTCAATCCCTGTCTACATGATCTTCTTATGTCTTTACATTGTTACAGCTATTTCTGCAAAACCAAATGCTTTGATCCTTTTAGAGCAAAACAATGCAATAAGAGCAAATCTTGAAAGCCAAGAAGATTACTTTTTCATGATTAGGGTTAGGATAGGGACATTCGAAAGCAAACCAAAATACCAGGAATACTCATTGCACATCAATACTAGCATCCCGTTGACATGGCTGCAATGCGAAGGCTGCAAGAAATGTTTCCAACAATCCGAAAAGCTTTTCCCCAAAAATAGCTCCAAATCATTCCGTCCCATTCTACCCTCCGATGAGCTTTGCTTAACCAAACAAAGTTACGACAAATATTGCTCGTACAATGTTTGTTAAAGTGATAAGTCCTACACTTCAGGCATTCTTGCAAGAGAAAATTTATCTCTTACTCAACAAAACTCAAAAGGTTCATAAATTTGGACAACATAGTTTTCGGTTGTGGGATGGTTCAAAACAGGATCGTCTACAACACAACAGCTAACAACACTATAGCCGGAGCATTAGGTCTAGGAAGATCACAAAGTCAGATCAGGTCAAGGGCAGCTCATTTTACTACGTTGAGTTACAGGGCATCAGCGTAAATGACCAAAGACTGAAGATAGACTCAAGTGTTTTTCGAGTCCAAGAAAATAAAAAAGGTGGAGTCATCATAAATTCAGGGGCTATGTTTTCTCGACTCATTAGACCTGCCTATGATGTTTTAGAGCAAGGATTGGATTCAGCGTTCAAAAAGTTTAACGCGACTAAGGGCATCCACGGCCAAGGAAGAAGTTGCTATCTGTTTAAGCGGGGATGGCGAAGAAGTACAGTGGAGTGCCAACAATAACCTATCATTTTAATGGTGGTGCTGATCTTATTATCAAAGAAGATGCATTGTTCACCATGTTTTCGTATAATCCTAATCGTGCAATCATTTGCTTGGGAATATATCCCAGTGACAAGATGACAAGATGACAAGTGATTAGAGCAAACCAACAGGTCAATCATTGGTTCACATTTGATACTAAGAACAATCAGCTTTCCTTCCATCCATACAACTGTTAGAAAGTCAAATCAAACATAATAATATAAAGGATCAGGCCATGACCTTTATTTAATGATATTCTTTTGATCCATGTACATAATAAGATGATGATCTTAGTATAATTGTCTATAAATAGAATGATTTGTTGTGATTTTTATTTATTACAATACAAATAAGATAAGCCACTGCTGAAATAGAATCAAATGGTAGTTCATAATAGCAGAGTACCCAGTTCTAAATGGTACAACATAGACCACATATAGGGAGAACACAATCAAAGGTATAAAATTATAACTTTGATCGGACCTTTTCGATGAGTTCTCTTCTTAGTATTTTCCCAGCTGCTGATTTTGGGACGCTGTTTATGAATGTAACTCTTCTTAATCTTTTATAATGCGCCACCTGAAATAACGAATTGACTTGTTTTTAGCTCTGTAATAATCAGATGAAAATGGAAATTTCATGACAAAAACATGATGAAAAAACAATCATGCACGATTTTTGTGTAACAATACCTGCTCAGCGATGAAGTTCTTAATATCTTCTTCAGACAGCGAGCTATTAGGCGCGCGGACAACATAAGCAATCGGGACTTCACCAGCTTCAGCATCAGGAAACCTAAAACAGATTCATCAACATTTTATGGTATTAATGAAACAAAAAAATCTCTTAATGTTTGGAAGTCTCATGGAAAAAATTATTAGTTTGGCAGGAGAATTTACGGGATCACAACAGCATCTGATATCTCAGGATGAGAGACGAGCAGCCCTTCAAGCTCTGCTGGAGCAACCTAGCAAGTAAATCCCCATCAATTATAACATGAATATGTTAATAACAAAAAAAAGCTTCCAATAAACCCAAGAAAAGCCTCATCTTGTACGTGTTTGGTGTCGTAGCTATGTTGTAACCATGCTCAAAGATATTCAACTATTCCAGAGAGAATGACAAAGAATGGTGTGTTATCATATATGCATTTTCAAATAATATGAATCTCATAGAGAAGGAACTATGTCATGCATCATTCAAAGATAGAGTTGCTACCTGAAAACCTTTGTACTTAATGAGCTCTTTAATACGGTCAACAACATAGAGCTGACCCTCATCATCAAAGTATCCAAGATCTCCAGTATGGACCCAGCCCTGTTTATCTATTGTAAGCTTCGTAGCCTGTGGATTCTTAAAATAACCTAAAGATGAAGGGAAAAAACATGTTTGTTAATTATGGATCCATCTCCATGGATAGAATAAACAGAATTGAAAATCCCTTTATAGTATCTATCTCTTTATTATCTCTCTAAAAATATGATCCGCTATGATACAAAGGCGACTAACACAAGATTATTTTTCAAAGGAACAAAGTTTCAGGATATAGGAGCATCTACAATAAATTGTCAATATGTATACCTTGCATCATATTGGGTCCTCGAACCCATATCTCCCCTAACTGTCCAGGAGGAAGAGGCTTCAATATATCAACACTAACTATTTGACACTCCAGACCAGAAACAAGCGTACCAGCAGAACCAGAATGTCGTGGCCCCGCATATACATTCTCGACAGAGATAATTCCACAGGTTTCTGTCATTCCATAACCCTGAAATCGGAGTATCTTCTGGGTCATAATGCACCCAACTAACACATTTATGAACTACATTAAACAAAAGCTTCATATTGTCGATTCAAGCAGCTGCACGAATAGAAATTACCTACAAGCATTCTATGCAGTGAGCACTTGCAAAAGTGCTCACTGCATAGATCCTTGCAACAAGGTTTTATTGTTCCAACCTGACATTAATATTGGAGCAGAAGATGATGATTTATTATGACGTGCAGAACTAACAAGCATTGCATATGCACCAAACCTATAGCTACAGAAAATACTCACATCTTAAATGCAATAGATCAAGCTAATGATATTAGACTTATAATTCAAATGATCATGAAAATTACTTGAACGACAACAGCTTGAGGGAAATTCTTCGCACATTCCTGCATCAATTCCCTCCCAAGTGGAGCTGCCCCCGATCCAATCTGCTTCAACGATGACAAATTATACTTGTTGACCACTTTGTTTTTGGCCAAAGCCAATATAATTGGTGGCACGACCCAGAGATGTGTGATCCCATACTTCTCCACCGTCTTCAAAATCATTTCGAAATCAAACTTCGACATGGAAACAATGGTGGTTCCACGTTGCAGCTGTGATACCATGATCACTGCAAGACCAAAAACATGAAACATAGGCAGAAAACACAGAAACACATTGTCCACTTCACCAGCTAACTCTTGATCAACAGTGATCATCACCGAGGCAGCAATGAAGTTCCTATGAGTAAGTATAACTCCCTTGCTCATACCCGTGGTGCCAGATGAGTACAACAAAGCAGCTGTATCATCTTGCTTGATTCCATTAACATTACTATCTAAATCCAACCCATCATTGTTCACAAGCTCAGAAAACGAAGTAATTGAAGGGATTCTCCCAATGGGCAAAACTGGTTTCTCATCATTTCCCAAAAGAATAACCGGCAAACCAAAATCCTTAACCTTAGGCAACAGACCTTCAACAGTAATTATAAGCTTAGCAGTAGAATCTCGAACCTGTTTGGATAGCTCCGAGACAGTATAAATAGGGTTGACAGTGGTGGCGATGGCTCCAATGGCAATAACCCCTAAGAAACAAATTGGGTACTCGATCGAATTGGGAGAGAAGATGAGGACGACGTCGTTTTTCTTAATGCCCAGTTGCAGTAAACCATGGGCGACTTGTGAAACCGTGGATTTGAACTGCGCGAAGGTTAAGGTTTTCCCGGTATGAGCATCAACAAGAGCTCGTTTATCAGCAAACGATGAAGCGTTTCTGAAGAGAAACGAAACGAGTGAAAGATTGGGATTTTTGGGAAGATACAACGGTGGCCTCAACGATCTGTATATGCCATCACGACCATAGCCCGATTTCTCCATCATCTTCTTCCTCAGATTGATGATGCTTCTTGAAAATCTATCTATCTATGACTTTGCAGTGATATATAGATAAAAAATTGCGTATTGCATTAAATGCATTGAAAATTATTTCTTCCAAGTGAGTGTATTCGGTAAATACTATGACGTCAAACTTCATCTCTGATTTTTCAATTACTAGTGTAATGCCTGCATCGATATGATAACTTTTTTTTTTTTTTTTTAAGTTGGCGGCCCCAAATACCCAATTTCATAAAATATATTAATAATTCTACCTACATATATAAATAATTGTCTCCATATATCACTAATAAAACATATTATCCTCGGATACCTAATTTTGATTTTACTGATTATTTTATCTTTTTTTTTCTTTTACTGTTGACTTTGATATCAAATAAATATATTTGATATATCATATACCGTATTATACTTATATTCGTATGAAAACATATTTTCGTTAAACCCCAAAAAATAAGGGTTTAACGAAAATTATGTTTAATTTTCGTTAAACCCTCATTTTTTGGGTTTAACGAAAATATCCAAAATGATACCACGAAAATTATACTTATTGTTCGTTAAACCCTTATTTTGAGGGTTTAACGAAAATATCTAAAATATATATATTTTCGTTAAACCCTAAAAAAATAAGGGTTTAATGAGTCTTCTAAAATTACACTTTTTCGTTAAACCCCCACTTTTAGGGGTTTAACGAAAATTATACCATAATTTTCGTTAAACCCATATTTTTTAGGGTTTAACGAAAATATTGTAAAGGTTTAACGAAAATTAAACCTCTACTTTTTACACTCTCTTCAATTCGTACCCTAATTTTCATTAATCACTCCAAGTTTATTTTAGTTTTTGAATTTTGACAATACCAATTGATTAAAAAAGAATGAATAATTATGCACGATATTTTTAATTATTTAACAAACAATACATATTAATTAAAAAAGAATGAATAATTATGCAAGATATTTTTTATTATTTATCGAACAATACCTCTTGATTAAAAAAGAATGAATAGTTAATTAAAAAAGAATGAATTATGCACGATTTTTTTAATTATTTAACGATGGGTATTGTTCGTTAAGCCTCTATTTTAAGGGTTTAACGAACATATCCCTCT
This sequence comes from Scutellaria galericulata, assembly GCA_946896805.1. NCBI lineage: Eukaryota > Viridiplantae > Streptophyta > Magnoliopsida > Lamiales > Lamiaceae > Scutellaria > Scutellaria galericulata. The sequence continues at coordinate 19,788,525 of OX335792.1, read as the reverse complement.
TGTTCGTTAATCCATATAATTCAATCCTAATTTAACTAAATTCAATCCTAATTCACAAACAACATATATCCTAATTCACAAACAACATATTTAACGAATAAGTATAATTTTTAATTAATTTTCGTTAAATCCTTATTTTTTAGGGTTTAATGAAAATATATTCATACGGTATAATACGTGATATGATATATCAAATATATTTATTTGATATCAAAGTATAAAAGAAAAGGATAAAGATAAAATAATTAGTAAAATGAAAATTGGGTATTTGGGATAATATGTTTTATTAGTGGGTATTTGGGGGCAATTGTTTATATATGTGGATAGAATTGTTTGTATGTTTTATCAAATTGGGTATTTAGGGGTATTTCCTCTTTTTTAAATTTGAAGTGAAGGTGAGTTCAATATATGATTTTGTACTTATTCATTATTGTTTAGATTTTAATTATATAATGTCTATTGATCATGTGTGATTACTTCATTTGCTATAAATTTATTTGATATTGTTTGCACTCATCCTAAAAATAGTATTTTGTTATTGATTCTTCGTTAATAGAATTACTTTGTTTCTACTTGCTTAATTCAATAAATATTCAGTGAGATTTATGAATATGTGATTGAAATTGTCATTGGCGATTAATTTTTCCTTTTTGGTTGTAGTTTAATTATAGATATATGTAGAGATTTTGAATTAATATTTTTTATTTTTGATCCAACTTCAAATGTATAGATAAGTATACATTGCTCTTAAAGTCCAATATATAAAGAATGAAAAACCTAGATAATAAAAAGATGGAATCAAAACTAAATTGCAATATGAAACTTTACCATTTTCTTTTGTTCTTGCAGTTACGCTTCTCTTAAATGTTTGATTAAATGCTGAAAAGGTAGGAGAGAAATGAGAAAATAACATGTTTTGCATAAAAAGTTTGGAGAGGCTGGTGTGACATCTTTAAATGGTGTCACTTGTCAGTATCAGGAGAGAGTAAATCATCATTTTATATATATGATTCATTCAGATAATGAGTTGCTTGCCATTTTTAAAAGCTTCCTATATTAGTTATTGTATTTTCTTTTTAGTTTTAAATATATAATTATAAGTATAAAATAATTATATTGAATTTATAGAAAAATAATAATAATAATGTATTTTATGATTTATATTGACACGATCACACTTACTCAACTCAACATAAAATAATAATTAATTTTTAACACAATATCATATCACATCCAACAATACACCGTTCATATTCTTATAAAAGAAACTTCCAACAATCAGAAATTCACAAACAAGCTTCATGTTAATTCATTAGTATGCATTGTGTTATATAATACATAACATATTCAAAATGGGACTTAATATCAAAAAACAAAAGCAACATGAACCACAATTATGCCCAACAGGTCATCATTTATGTACACAAGTACTCAAAATCCTACAGAAGTTCCACAGCTTGCCCGGTACGTCCATAACATCACGTATCATCATGGTTATCTACAAAGCATAAATTACGTGAGATAAATCTTAGTAAACAGAAATTATGCACGATAATAGGGTTTTTCTGTGCACACAACACTGCAATTTTTTGTGCACACAGCACCATGATTTTCCGTGCACACAACACTAATTTTTGTGTGCATACAACACCAATCTTATGTACACAACACCAATCTCGTGCACACAACACCAATTTTATGCACACAACACTCCATAACCAACATAAATCTGACCCAGAAATATAATTTTATCTTATTGTCGTCAAAACACATCGTTTGATATAACTCTCTACTATAATCTGCAATAATTATTCAACCCACAATTTATTTCATAATAATTATTGAATTCGATAGTCCTTGAAGAACAAATCAAATCTTGTAAAACACGTAATATCCATGTATCATCAATTAACACCATTAATTCACAAAATACTAATTTATGTTTTGTAGTTATAATAAATTTCCACTTACCTGAATCCCCAACGATTTTGATTGTTTAAGTATTTAATTCACTTCTCATGCTTTTGTGATGTTCCTTCTTCGATTAAGCGTTAAAAGCAAACATATTTATTTTATTTCTTCTTCCCCCTTTTTTCTTTGTTAAACGAGTGCTCTGTTTTTCTCTTTTTTTTATCTTCCCACAAATGAATGGATTGATATATACCTATATATCTCCTCCACCACCGCCATTTTAAATCTTCTTCTACAAGACTTCTATTACTATTATTATAATAATAGTATTCTTAATGTTATGCATACTCTTTTATTCTTTCATGCATTACGTGTACATATGTGTTATAATATATATAAATATTATAATATGATGTTAATTTTATAATTGCACACACAACACTTACACGTATATATATAATATTACCTACATTTATATATATATATATATATAATATAATTATATAATTAATTATTAATACTATTAATTAAACAATTTACATTATGAACTTGAACATTATTAGAGTCTCAACCAATTATGATAGAGTTTTCTCAACACCAATTATATAAGAGCATATAAGTAATTCAATATTTGAAAGCTAAATATAATCATGCAAAATCACAAGTAACACATAAATAATAAGAGATGCATATGATACATGAAGTGTATTGGTCAATAAGTGGTGAAAAGTTCGGGTATCACATATAATATTAAACACTTATATATAATGTGTAATTAAACCAAATTAGGTTTCTAGGATAAGAGCATGATCTAAGATTTGGTTTCTAGGTCTTGAAAAAATATTAATGTTGTAATAAAATGAATTGAACATATTGCATTTAACAAAACATTCTTTCGCCTAACTGTATAAATCCAGCTATGGTTAGTTTATATTAATTGAATTGATAATTTCAAAGAACGCACTACAATAGAAACTACCCTGTGCCCATATCATAAATTAAATAAAGATATAATTGATGAAAATGATTTAGAAAAAGAAAAAGAAAAACTGATGAGATGTCTTTAATCTTCCTATTGGAATTTATTCTTAGATACAATAATATAATTTTATTCATTTATTCAAAAATAATTATTTTTAAGTTAATTATTAAAAGTACTGCCACCATTTAACGATGTTTTTTTCCTTATTTGTAAGTATACATGTATTTAGATTTTAGTCCTTGAATATACAGATTTGTTCTCATAAAATTTGTCGTATTAAATATTACACATTCAAAATCCTCAAAAACAACAATACTTTTATGTTTTAATATAATTACTGTATAATTGCTTTTTTAAAACACACAAGCAATGTGTTTTTTAGCAAAATAATAATAATAATAATAATAATAATAATAATAATAATAATAATAATAATAATAATAAACTAAAGCAATGTGTTGGCTTTCATTTTTTTTTTTTGACAATTAAAGTTAAAAATTAACTAAATTATTATTGATTTGTTAAAAAGTTCAAAAAAATTTGTGCGGATTTTTGTTTGTGGTCATAAGCTAATATCATGCAAAAAAAAAAAGGGAAAAATAACAATTAGGATTGAATTAATAAAAAAAATTGTAGGATGAAAAGAATAATTTAATCAATCAAAAAAGGTTTAAAAAATATAATTGGACAGTAGTAGTAACAATTATTATTAAACTAATAAATTAATCAAAGAAAAAAAAAAGTTTAAAAAATGTAATAGGATAGTAGTAGTAAGTAGTAGCAGTGGTAGTTTGGTAGGAGTGGTAATTAATCAAAGAAAAATGTTTAAAAAATATAATTGAATAGTAGTAGTAAGTAGTAGCAGACTAGCAGTGGTAATGGTAATGGTATATTAAAAAAAAAGTGGTGATTTTTTTATTTTCTCAAAATTTGGTGAGACAATTATGTACATATAAAGTATTTAAGTGAAAAGGTTTGCTTAAAAATATCAGAAATTGATCATTCATATTTCATAGGTAGTCCCAAGCTAAGGTAGCATGAATTAAATTATTATGTTTTTTTTTATATTTTTAAACTTCATAATTTCAACAATGCTTTGATTGTTATCATTTCTTTTGTAATTGTGACAAATGAAAATTATTTGGTAGTTGAGGGTTATTCATAGAGAACATAATTTGGATAATTAATGTTATTTGATATTCTATTAAGGTGATGAATAAATTTTTTCGAAAAATGTTTGTTATAGCGAATATTTTTATATTATCATTATTTTCCAGATATTACATAAAAATTACACAAAACCAATTTCCATAACTTTTTTAAGAAAACTTTTGTAAAAGATAAATTATTACTGTTAGACATTTGAAAAAAAAATCGTATAATTTTTTTAATGGTGTGTTAAATTTAGAAATTTACTTTTAGAATATTCAACAACACCACCATTTTACACTAATTATGTATATGTTATTGAATATATGATTAAATCATTTTTTTTCCCAAATCAGTTATGACAAATACAATTAGTAAAATAATTAGACAATACATTATGAATATATGAAATATTTAAAATTCATAAATTATACGATATTAGATTAAAATGAAATAACTCTGAAAAATTATATTATTTTTCATTATCAACATATCTACATCAAAAACTTAAAACACTTGAAATTTATATGTTTATACATCACACGGGTATCAAATGAGATTGAAATATTCTTAAGAACTTGATTTTTCGTAAATTAACATTTTCACCTCAAACTTAAAATATTTAAATTATATGACCATGCATCACACGTGTAACAAATTAAATTAAAAGTACTCTAAAAAAATTTATTATTTTTCATGGTCAATATTTTTCATATCAAAATATTAAAATAGTAAAATTTATATGGTCATGCATCACACGACACCTATACCACTAACAACAAGGACATCAACAACAAAATAATAATAAAAGAAATCTATAGTTGGAAAGTGCATTCTATAATTCTGTATGAAGAATTATTTTAAATTTTGAAATTTATATACTTCCATCAAGATATATTCACTTTTAACTAAATTTTGTTTTCATCTTAGAGTTCACATATTCTATACTTAAAAACAGTTCATACACTACAACCATTATAATATCGATAGTTACAACACATTATAAAAAGAATATTATAATAAAACAATCGACTAGTATGGTGCATCACACGAGATTGATATTAGTTAGAACACATAAAATAAATAACTTTAAATCAATAATATATATATATATATATATATATATATATATATTTTAATATTTATAAAATATTAAAATAAGAGATAAAAAGCAGATGAGTGCTCAAGATCAAGAACACTAATTTTAGTGGCGGATTTTGATCACAGTACAAAAAGCCATAGAAGCAGAGATCCTGGTGGTCCAGTATCTTCGACTCTTATCAAGGTATGTAGTCTCTCTCTCTCTCCCCCCTCTTTCTCTCTCCAAATCATATGCTGAAATGGCTTGTTCTTCATTCGCCGCCGCCTGCTCTGCCCTTTCCTCAACCGTGCTGAGGCCGCCTCTTTTATTTCCACTCTCTACAATCTTCTCTTGCAAACCCAAGGTCTAATTGAAGATTGAAATGAAATGCCACCTTCTATTTTGATCTTCCAAGTGTCATCCAAGATTGTTTTTTTTTTTTCATGTTTCTTCTAGCCCTTGATTTTTTTTATTTGTTATAATTTATTTTGCAGGTTTTTAATCAGCCCAGAAGAGTTATATCGACGACGATTAGAGCGATGGCATCCAAAGAATCGGCAGACAACAATCCAGGCCTCCACACTTCTATTGACGAGGCCACCAAAGGCTATTTCTTGCAGCAAACTGTGAGCTTTATAAAAATCCCAATTCATTTTTATTTCTAATTTTTTTATATTTTTTGCACTGTATATTCATTTAGCTTGAGAATCAAAATTTTGTACTGTTCTCCATTCACATAGGCAAGTGTAGTATTGCATATTGAATGTGCAGATGAAAGAAAAGAAGATGAGTGTTAATGAAGTTTAGAATATAAATTTTGTTCTCTGGAAATAATATGTGCAATTGTGATTACTGTTGCTCTTAGATTGCTGGAAAATGCATAGTTGTTTGGAATTTTTGGTTGATAAATCACTGTTTTTGCGTTCAGATGATTCGGGTAAAGGATCCTAAAGTCAGTCTTGATTTCTACTCTCGGATATTGGGGATGTCGTAAGTTTTTTTCACTTTCTTCAGAAAAATAAAGCTAAAGGGGTCATCTTGTTTAGTATTTTGAAGAATCATGTGGATTTAATTGCAAAAAATGGAACACGAAGTACGAGCAATCGAATTTCAAAACATAGTAGAGACGTTCCCAGTTGTATAGTAAATGCATATGTACGAATACATGTCATATATGGATATATATTCTTAATCAAGTTTCTTGATCATATGCATCAAGACCCCTACTTCCCTAATACACTAGAATAAATATGGTCTTTCAATTAGTTGGATGGCCAGTCACAAGCCCAGCTAGAGGAGTGTTGGTGATATTTTAGTGACGGCCTTGCACTGTTAAAATTATGCGATGATTGGTATTACTATGTTAGGATGTAAGAGTCAACCAAATAGTATTACATAACAAATTCTAAAATTCCCAAAAACTTTGAGACTGAGATTTACAATAATGGTCTCATGCAAAACCTCAAGTATTACTGTTCTATGTTAGAATAAGCATGATATAGAGTTTATAATATTTAACTCATCCCAGGACATTTAAAATGCTGGAAATATCCTGGTAAACAGTGATATGTAATTTCCGTTTCCTTTTTCTTTTTCCCTTTCGGAAGCAAACACAAATTCTGGCTTGTACAGATAAAATAAGGTAAAATCATGCTCTGCTACCAGCTATATACCCGTAATCTCACTTTCACTGCCTTGGACCCCTTAATATATCTCTCCATTGCCTCCACTATTTTGCCCCTTACCTCATAAGTCTCCATTTCTTTGTTCTTTTTACAAGAGTGAAAACTGTGATGGTTGTAGTAGTAGAAGAAGTATCATGTGGTTAAGTTGGCTGCAAGAAAAGCTTTATTTGGCGTCAGTTTAGTAGGAACTATGGGATTTGGGGAACAATGTTGAGAATGCTTTTTATGTTATTGCCGATTGAAAAATTGTTGAGTTCCTCTGTATCTGTAGTGGAAGCATTAATCCAATCCCCTGCCAATAAATGTGGCATCTCCATACCACTTAGGGCCATTTTGGTCTCAGTTAAAACTCAAGTAATACAATGATTTGTACCCTTTATTAGCGTGATATGAAACTTCACGTCTATTTACAAACTTCCACAGCTAGTATGAAATTGCTGAAGCCCAGCTTTTCGAAATTATTGATGAATAAAGTTACTCTTATTTTCTTGATTATTTTCTGTACTACAGGTTGCTTAAAAGGTTAGATTTTGAAGAGCTGAAGTTTACCTTGTACTTTTTGGGATATGAGGTAAAGATCAAACAATTAGCACAAAAGCTTATAGCTTATTGGATCAAAGCATTTTAGTATGTCTAGATGGTAATCTTACTAGACCTCTATAATTATTCGTTCATGGATGGTTTAGGACACATCATCAGCTCCCAGTGATGCCATTGAACGCACAACTTGGACTTTCGGTCAGAAAGCTGCACTCGAGCTTACACAGTAAGAGCTAGCTTCTCTTTGCATATGATTTGTAAGAGAAACGTAATTGCTCAAAAATCTCATGCTTTAACTATCGTATGCTGTCACAGTAACTGGGGTACCGAAACTGATCCCGAATTCAAGGGCCATCACAATGGAAACTCAGACCCTCGTGGCTTTGGTACGTGGAATATTACTTTTGTGTTCATCTTTTAACTTTAATCTTGACAGGACTATGTTTCTGCTCTCTCTTCGTGTTCTTTTGATTTATGGGATGCGATGATCTTGATCTACAGGGCACATAGGCATCACTGTTGACGATGTATATAAGGCATGCAAGAGATTCGAAAGTTTAGGAGTGGAGTTCGTAAAGAAACCCGATGAAGGTATATCTTTGTCCTTTGTTTTGTTATTTCTCTATAAAGATGTTCATTGCTATGTATTTTATTGTTCTTATTTCATTTATACTTCTCCATGCACTACTATCTTATTTCGTTTATAAGCTTGAGTTTCTGATGAGATCATGTAAAAATTATGTTTTTTCTTTTTTATAGGAAAAATCAAGGACATAGCATTCATCAAGGATCCAGATGGCTACTGGATTGAAATCTTTGACACTACAACCATTGGCAAAGCAACTGCTAAGGCTGCTGTATGATCTTTCTCTGCACGGTAATCGATGTTTTCGTTTTTGTTGATCTTGCATTCGTGAAGTAGAAGAGCGAATATGTTCTTCAAGGATATCTTCAAGAATTCGAGAAATACTTCTTTGTTGTTATAAGATCTAAGCTAAGCTATATCACTTGTCGAGCCTAGATTATCGACTAGTGAAGCACTATAACGTTTGTTATTTTGGTAATAAATTGGCACAACTTCAATCATACATTTCTTCTTTCCTCTTCTTTTGCTATGGTTTAATTAACATAAGAGAGATTCAAAATTCGTATTCCATGTTTTGAGAATAAGAAACGTGGACTATAATTTGTAGTATTTGAAATGGGAGACAAGATAATATTATGCTTGTTTGCTTGGTGAAGCTTTAATGTAGGGAAATAAATAATTTTGTCCTTTGACAACATATTATAATGAGGAAAGCCAAATCAAACTCTTCTTCTTCTATTATTACATTTCATGTGTCAGAATAATGGCAATAGTCTCCATTCCCTTTTGACCTTTGTACTTCCCTAGATTTGACATTCTTGGAAAAACACACCTTCCTAATCTATCACTTCAATTTCTATGAATTTCATCATATTATCACACTTGTAGGCTTGTAGCAACAAAATACAACAAACTTCTTGTTTTTCTTTTATAATATTTAAATCATATGATTAAAATATGGGATAATAATGGCAAAAATCACTATATTTCTCTAAAATTGTAATTTTAACATGATTTTAAATGTCTCGTGCATCTGTCAATAATCCAGATTTCAAACATTTCTAAAATCTTCAATTTTTCGAAAATTATGAAAAAAATCCCAAATTGATGCTACTACGTGTAATAAATAGATATCAATTGACTTAGAAACACAAATTTATAGAGTTAAAAAATGCTCGAAATCTGCTCGTTGGTTAAAAATGCACGAGACATTGAAAGTCATGTTAAATTTGTTAATAACTACAAGTGATGTTAAAATTGCAATTTTGGGAAAAAATTGTAATTTTCACGGAAATTATCCACTCAAAATATCCAATATCTTTGTGTTATTTAATAGGGCTACCAATGGTCGATAGATTTCAAGTAATATCTATGAGCCATGTTTTACCCCTTTTATATAAAAAATGTCAATTCTACACTTACATGTAACTAACAAAGGAATAACAATTTGACTTTTTAAGTTGGCATTATGTAAACCAATAACAATCCAACATTCATTATATGTCTACAAGTGATACGTGTAGGATTATTTAATTTACTCTTCTATTGTTAATATTATTGTCGTTTTTACAGAGGCTGCTAGATATTTTTTTGTCAAAATAAGAAATTGGCATTATTTGCGAGTATTTTAGTAGTAATTGATATTCAATATCGTAATTAATCTGGTCTTAAATTATGGGAAAGTTAGAGTTGGCAAAAAATAAATAAACAATAGAGGCTCCAGGACAATGATAATGTATGTATATAGACATTAAATTAAAAAAAATAAGGAAATGGCGCATGTACTGACATCATATCTTGATATCGTATGATTTTGCAGCTTATGTCACTTGTGATTTCCGATAAGGATTCTCTCTCATTAATTTCTCTCTCTTTCAATCTCATGCTTTTAAATCTTGAAATCTTCTTCAATTATGTCTTCATTTTTTATATTTAATTTAATGAAATATTGGTAGTTATTAAGAAATTCTATGAATTAAAATATCTTAAAAGAAGAAGAAATTAAAATCAAAGTTCAACGAATATGAAACATATATAGAACTCCCTATTAAGTTTTTTGGTAGCCAAAGCATCTATTCAAGTCTTAAAAATCATTCCAAGTAGAATAATTAACTTTTTTCTACATTTCTCACTTGTAAATTTCTTTTAATTAACAATAAACCTTTTTTTTTTTTTTTTTAATTTCACACAACCAAATGCATTTTCATGAAATACACAACAGGTAAGTTCTCAAATCTCACATTGTCCTAAAATTTCAATGCCTACTTGCCCTTTATCAAATTTGTTTTATCAAGAACCACTAGAAGTTTATCCAATACAAAATTTAAAGTCATTTCAACTAATCAACACAGTACTTATTGATAGGGTGGATTCGAAACTTTGAGGAAAAAAAAACTTAACAAAAACAAAAATATTGTTCTCAATCCAAATTAAATAATAAATTAACTTCTTGTAAATGACTAGGCAAATTAAATGACTCAACAAGAGAAAGAGAGGTTTCTTGGTGTTACAAGAAACCAAAAATATCTTGAATAAGTTTCATCAGTACCAATTATTTGTTGAATAAATTGATCAAATTTTGGTGGTAAAATACAGCTTACCTAAGTAGATAAGCAATAGTCAACTCAAAAAAAGGGGACCCTCAATGCCTAATTTATAATCAAAACAACATTGGTCAATGATTAACGAATCAAATTTCTGAGGTGCCGTGATAGACGTCCCAATTACGACGTCGTTCTTATTTTTATATTTTCACAATTAATTTCACATGCACCTACAGTTTCTATGCCTGCTGTTCACCACTCTACATTATTTTCCAAATATTTTCTATTCACCACTATATATTATACTATTTGCATGGCACCTTATTATAATACTTCTGCAAATACGACTAAGATTTCGATTTTTTCTGTCTTTTTCTCTGCTTTGCCACCATGCAAATTTTAAATTAATTTCCGTACACCATATATTTTATTTTATTTCCACAATCCAAGTCTTTTTTTTCCCTTTGAAATAATGGGCCTCCCCACTATTAAAATAAACAACAAGATAATTAGTAGGAGTCTATTTAATTTGATATAACTATATTAGAGTTTGTCTAATCACAATTTTGTCATATGCTAATAGCGAATTAAAACAAGGTCAATGCAGAAACATATTGTAATTAATTACACTGTGTGGAAGCTTTTCTTGTTTGTTTCTGCAGGTCTTTTTCTTTTAATGGTAACAACTTCTTACTTTTTCTTGGCCCATTATTGTATGTTTAGGGTTTATTGCTCATATAATTAAAGGGTTATTGTAAGAACAGTCATGTTCAAACTTAAAGTAGTGAGTAATTCTCATACCTAATGGTCGAAGAACACATGAATTGGGGATAAATTTCATCGGAACTAGATAATTTTACCCAAATTTCATGTAAATTCATTTGAGTACTATCAATTAGGTACTCTCAAAATTTTCCAGATTTGTCTTAGGTCAACTTAACTAAACCCACATGATTTTGTACTAAAAACTAGTCGGATGAGATTAATATATCTTGATAAAATTGACTTGAAATAACTAATTGTGAACGTCATGGATTGAAATGCACATGATTTCTTCCAACACATTTTTTTATTCCTGTAAAATTTGTCCTTAATTTACATATTTAAAATAATTATAGGACTTGGTTTAGATTTTGAATTTAATTAAGTATGGATATTTTTGGCAAATATATCCCTCGAGTCTCGTGTGTCTAATTTTACAAACTTTCATGAAATTTATCCGTTTTCTTTCTTTCTTTTATTATTATTATAATTATTTTTAAATTAATTAAACGATCGTGTTTCGGTTGATCATTATGTTGGATTTAAACATTTAGTCAATTTAACCTCATAATTTATGAGGCAAATCATTTGTTGCAATTTGATATATATTCTCTTTGTCTTATAATACATAATTATATTTATAAGAACTTATTGTCCAAAAAGAAAATGTACTTCTAACATAAAATAGTTTTGATCGAAATCTGCTATATCTTTGTAATTAATTCGTTATTAGTCATAAGAAATTTTAAAACAACAAAATTAATTAATAAAATTTTTAAAGCGATGCTACTAGCTGAAGCCTTACATTTTGAACATTTTGATAAATAAACTTATATTCTAGTTAATGAAACAAGACCCCTTACAAAAATTGGGGTTATTAATTTTCATATTACATGTCATCAATTTACGAATGGTTCTTTATACAAAAAATCAAGGATGTTTTAGTATCAGTTGGGATTAACCATCTTGAAATATAATGTACTATATTAGATCTCATATGATTAAATATTGAATTATTAGAACACCATACATGGTATGAATAAATTAAAATAAAATAAAACGAAAATCTTTACTATTCACTCTCAATAAAGAAATATTAATTCCACCTTCATTTCCATGAAAATACAAATCCCCAGAAGAAAAAAAAAATGACAACAGTCTCTTCCAAACGGTACTTAATTAATTACAACAATCAGTTTCTATGAATAGTAGTAAAGCTGTCCCTGATCTTCCATCTTGATTTCATCACAGAACACCAAATTGTTATTACACCCATCATCACCATTTCCACTTGCAATAAGCTGCTTCACTTCCTCGATATCATACTGCAACTGCAACTGCAACTGACTGTTTTCCACGCCCACATTTCCCTTCAACGGATCCTCAATCACAAACCTGTGATGATTCTCACTCGCCATGAAACTCCCATCAGAGGAAGAACAGCTCGCCTCGTTTCCAGCACCGAACATGAGCATGTTGTCTTTGATCGGACAGAACTGGAAATCCACGAAACCCTGATCCTGATTCTGCTGATAACTATAAGGATATTGTTGAAGATTATTGTTATTGATGTAGTTAGCGTTGAAGAGAAGATTCTGAGGGGCTGAGATGGGATCGACGAGGGATTTGGTAGCCTGGTTGTAGAATGAGGTGTACATGCTGGATAGGGTTTGAGATTGTGGTAATGAAAATGGGTGTAATAAGTTGGCCTGGTTTGATGAGATGAGGTTTCCCAAGAGCTTCTTCTTCAGTTTCGTGTTCCAATAGTTCTTGATGTCATTGTCTGTTCTTCCTGGTAACTGAGCAGCTATGATTGACCACCTGCGTTTTTGCAAGGAATTAATGTTTCGACATTTTATGTAATGTTTACATAATTGAAGATGCCTTTTTTTTTTTTTTGAATTGGTTAGTTACCTGCTTCCAATGGTTGCATATAGATTGCAGATGATTGTGTCTTCTTGCTCGGAGAATTCACCATGCTTGATGTTGGGCCTGAGATAGTTGAGCCATCTCAATCTGCAGCTCTTTCCACATCTTTTCAGACCTGATTTTTATATATATATAAAGACATACACATGAGAGATACAGATACAGATCTCTAGAGAGAGAGTGAGGAGAGAGAGAGAGATTACCAGCTTTTTGAGGGAGAGAGATCCAATTTCCAGCAGTGCCAAATTTCTCAATGAAGTCCTTGAGTTTGGTGTCTTCTTCAGGCGACCATGGCCCTTTCTTCACATTTGCCTTGTCGCAGCAAGGAGCTCTTCCCATGTCTTTTAGAGAGAGAGAGAGAGAGTATTGGATTATAATATAGGGGATATACGTATCTATATGTTGCCTGTTTGAGAAACTTGTCTCACTTTCTCTCTCTAATTTGACTCGGTATGTCGCTGCTCTGGGCTTTTTATTGAGATTTTTTTTGATTTAACAAAAAATAATAATTCATTACTACATTTTTTATGATCAGAGTGTGTATTTATATATAATATATTCTAACTATCTGACATTTTTTACTCAAAGATAAAATAATATTTTTTCAGCAGAAATTTCACTTTCTTCTATTAGATTTTTCGTCAGCCAAGTTAATTAGGAATCGAAAACGTTATGTTTGAATTATATGGCACCTCTCTTGGTGAAATGTATATATTTTTCACACCTAATTTTTCCCAATTGATAAATTGAGATCAAATTTACATTAATAACTTTATATTTCCAGATCAAGTTTAAGAAGTAGATCGTTTGAGAAAATACTTCAATGTTAACATTAAAAATGTATATATTGACATCTTTTTAAATCTCGTTTATTATTTTACCAGTGTATGTACTTTAACTCCAGTAATAATGGCATGTTGTATGCATGAAAGATAATATAAAAATAAAATAAAAGATTTAGACTTATAAGTATAGTATTAATTATGTAGCTCGTTGCATCACTTCATGGCCAGCTTTCTTTCTTCCTAGCTAATTAATTAATTGCTTGCATGTACAAAGAAATATTATTACCATAAACATGAAGTGAAATAAATAGAAACATAAAGCTCATCAGTTTCATAATTAAGACAGGCACAGTAGCAGTAGTAGTAGTGGTACAGAGGTGCAGATTAAACATGAGAAAATAGTAAAAACAGAAAAGCATATATTCTTGAAGAATCCTAGTTATCTACTGTTTATAGGATCATTTGGTAACTGAGTTGATGAGAATGATGATCAATATCCTGTTTTTATTATGACCCATCTTTTACTACTCAGGTGCCTATATATATATATATATATATATATTCATATTCATTTGAATTGGCTTTTCAATTCTTTTTCTTTTTTGAATTGTCACACCTCACCACTGACTACACTATAACTACAAAGTTAACGGTCCTTGCACATTGTAATAAGTATTTCAGTTTTTCAGTGCCTAATTATTTTTTAATCTAATGTAATATATTTGTCTTTGTGACATGTAAATTACAAGATAATTAGAAGCTAGGCAGACTCAAATGGGACAAGTGTCCTAATGCCCATTGACTTTAGGACATTTGAGTATTACTAAGTTAATCAATGGTTGGCTAACTAAGATTGAAATATTTTAACCACAATCCCTTGATTATTTTATTATCAAGTTAATTAACCAACCTTAGAAAAAAAGTCAAAAACTTTGACTGCAAGACAACTTACATGCCCAACTATTTTTCTATTGATTGCAGCCAGGGAGTGAGTGGCTAAGCCCAAGTTTATTTGAATTATTCTCCAAAGACATATATTTTATAGGATAATTAAGAGTGTTGGAATCTTAATTTTTTCAAACCTAGCTAATATTTAAACTTCTGCTTTTGGAAAAAAAAAACCTTCACTTTTCTTTCACAAAAAAGTATTACATTATTTTGTGAAGAAGTTAATGTTCTTTTCTATTTGAAAATAGTCCTTAAACTAAACGAAACTCAAATGAAAAGGAAAGGAATATAGTATATTCCTTCAACTTGAAATCTTTATGAATTGTACCCTTGAAAATACATATTAGTCCTAAGTTTTTATAGTATATATCATTGTGTTTGATTTAGATTCCTACAGTTATAGATATGGCGACCATATTTAAATATGGTATAAAGTTTTATGTAGGGAGATCTAAAATAAAATCGTATAAATTTAAAATTATAGTATAATATACTTCGATATTTGTGATATTTACCACACAACCTCTAACATTCATTCATATATTTTACTAAATATAGCATCTGAGATGACACTTATTCCTACTACAATTAAAATAGTAAATTATTTTTCTACCATAATAAATAATATATATACACTTAATCATAAAACTTAAATAACATCTTTCATCACATCAGTTAACAACCTTGCATTATACTGTTGTTATTTTAAGCTGTTCATCCAAAAGTTAAAAAAAATAACTAAACTATATATTGTGATTAAAAAAAAAATTATACTATAAAGAGCAATCATACCTATAACGTTTATATGGCTAAATCCAATGTTCAATTTGTCTATGACTATATAGTAGCAACGTGTCACTTTCTCCAGTGTGAGCTTCCCCACTAAACCCCTTAAAATAATTTTATTTAATTTTTTTTCTCCTCATTTTATTATTGACCAGACTGGAGGCGGCTGAAGCGATTTTTTCATTGTCGTGTTTCTATTTTTCCTGTGCTACTTTAAAGTTGCTATTTAGTTACAAAAATATTAATGTAATATTTTTAGAAGAATAAAAAGGAAAAGAGGAAAAAATGTGGGTGTGCGCTAAAGACACAACACCCTCTACTAAAGACACAACTAATTATTACTACTAATAGAGTGTCGAGTCCTTAGGTGTTGTGCCTTCAGCGCACACAAAAAAATGTGGTGCAGGAGTGTCGCGCTTTTGTCAGCAGTACAGTATTAATTATTGGTTATGCGACTTTAACAGTGTCTTGCTTCGGATACGATACAAGAGGTGGTCCCACTTATTATTATTTAATTGTTTTGGATAATATCAAATCAATCAAATCAACATCAATCCATTTTCTGATGGGTTTAGTCATATCGGGTTGGTGGGTTTTTGGTTTGCTTTTGAATTTCACGTCTACTTATCAACGGGTCGGGTCAAGCCCACTGTTTAGTAATCTGGGCTTGTCCAGCCCAATTGATCCAATGGGCCCAACTTGTCAAAGCCCATTAGGTGCCTAGATCCATTCCAGACTCAGGCCCAGCCCAATAAGACTCATATGACCTATTTATATTTAAAAATATATATATAAAAATTAAGAAGTGAGTACCATCTATCTCATGATGATGACTTGGCAGCTACAAAGTCATTCATCATAATTTTTTTTTTTTTTTAAATAATCAAGAAAGTTAACATGATCAATGATCATCACCAAGCTGAAAAACCCTTCAGAAAAAAGCTGGATTTTGCACAACCCACTTTGCCAAAATGTGTGATAATCATCATCCTCATAATCACAATCCATTTTCTTGAATCACAGGCATCTGTTTCGAGCTATCCAAAACCGCCGCCGCTCCCAATTCTTCCGATTCCAACCTCGCAGCAGATTTCATGGCAGCTCACAGAAATGGCCATTTTCTTGCACTTTGGGACCAACACTTTCACAGACAGAGAGTGGGGGACAGGGCATGCTGACCCATCAGTGTTCAACCCCACTGAGTTGAATGCAACTCAGTGGGTCAATGTGGCCAAAGACTCGGGATTTTCTAGAGTTATTATCACTGCAAAGCACCATGATGGGTTCTGTTTATGGCCTTCTGAGTACACTGACTATTCTGTGAAATCTAGTCCATGGAAGAATGGGAGTGGGGATGTTGTGAAAGAATTGGCTGAGGCTGCAAGAATTGGTGGTCTTCAATTGGGGCTTTATCTTTCTCCTTGGGATAGGCATGAGCCTTGTTATGGAAAGACTTTGGATTATAATGAGTTTTACTTGGGCCAGATGACTGAGTTGCTCACTAGGTTTTGAAATTTCACTTTCTTGATTCTTGCAAGTTTTTGTTATGTGGATTTGTTAGGTTTAATTGCAGCTGACTATGGATTAATTCAAGAACTGGATTGTTTCTAATGTACTGCCTAATGCCTAATAGATGAAAAGACTAATGTTTAACTGTGATGTATTCTTTGGTTGATATATGTTGCAATAGAGTTCATATATAAGAATGGAATCATGAGTTCATTTTCTTGCATATGTGGGTGCAGATATGGTGATGTAAGAGAAGTTTGGTTGGATGGAGCAAAAGGGGAGGGAGAGAAGTCTATGGAGTACTTTTTTGATGACTGGTTTAGTTTGATTCATCAACGTCAACCAGGGGCTGTCATATTTTCTGATGCTGGTCCAGATACAAGGTGGGTAGGGGATGAGGCTGGCATTGCTGGGACTACTTGTTGGTCGCTTTTCAACCGAAGCAACGCTAAAATTGGCGACACTGATACTCAGTAAGTCCATTTCTCACTCCAATTTGCACCAACTTTGTTTGGGAACTGTTATTCATATCAATGTTCAGATTGCAATGTATATGCCATGGCTTTATATTATCAGCATGAAGCTGGTTTTAGTGGGTTACCATTACCTTATACTAAGAGTATAGCAAGTTGCTTCGAAACTGAATCAATTCTTGAATGAAGACTTGCTTAGTGTTATTGTAAAGAACTAAAAATCAAGGCTTTGAACCTGACAGATATTCTGGACAAGGAGATCCTTTAGGCCACGATTGGGTGCCTGCAGAATGCGATGTCTCGATCCGACCCGGATGGTTTTGGCATGCATCAGAAGCTCCGAAATCTGCATTGACTCTTCTTGATTTATACTACAAGTCAGTTGGGAGAAACTGTCTCCTTCTACTAAATGTACCTCCAAATTCCTCAGGTCTTATATCCTCAGAAGACATTCAAGTCCTTCAAGAATTTTCAGACATTCGAAGCTCTATATTCTCTCACAATCTAGCCAAACAAGCTACAGTTTCTGCTAGCAGCACACGAGGGAATCCTCGTTATAGCCCATGCAACCTTCTTGAAGAAGGTATGTATTCATACTGGGCACCTGATGAGCAACTATCAGAGTGGGAACTGTACTTAGATTTTCATGAAATCGTTACTTTCAACGTGCTGATGGTGCAAGAGCCAATCCAAATGGGTCAGAGGATTATTGAGTTCCATCTCGATTTCTTGAGTAAGAATGGCGAGTGGAAGGTGGTAACAAGAGGCACCACTGTGGGATACAAAAGGCTGTTGCTATTTCCTAGTGTCAAAGCCACTCGTTTGAGGCTCGTTGTGGAAAAATCTCGGGCTCATCCTCTGATATCTTATTTGGGTTTATTTTTGGACCCGTTTTCCATTATCGGCCATGTCGCTAACCTTACTGGCAGTGAGCCTCTTCAGCAAACTACAAGGAGAAACTCTAGCACTTGTTACATCAGTTCAATTTAGAAGTTTTATAGGATTGATCCTCTGTGATTTAGCAGTGCTGTTAATGGATAAGATTCATGTATTTGTGTATCATTGTTCTGTTTTCCTCAACACAATGAGATGTTTTAGTATTATCAGATGGAACTAAACAGAACAGTCAAAACAACTTTTTCACTATAATATAAAAGTAGATAGAAATGCATAATTTGGGGTATTTTCAATTCAACATTGAATCAATGAACATACAAACAAACCTCACATGTCTGTTATCTTGACATCCCGAAGAAGTCGAGCAGCCATAGCTCCATATCTTCTTGTTTCCCACTCACTAATCTTTGTACCCTGCAAATTTTTTACCAGTGTGTTTCCATCAATATCTTCATTACCAACATTAGCATTGCCATCATTGTCCTCCGATATTTGCTTGGTTTCCTCAGATTCAACATCTTCAACATGCTCGATCTCATTGACCCTGCATTCTGAATGCTTTAGCCTCATCATATATAGCTGTATACTTGGGTGTTGGTACTCACTGTGCATCTATAAGGATCACGAAATCAAACCTCAGTTAATAGAGAAGAAAAAAATCCAGAATGAATATGCAAATGAATGTATATTCATACCTTTGATTTAGGAACACTTTTAACCTCAAAATTTCTCTTCCACAAATCAAGCATTTGATCATGTACATTTGTGGAACGAAGTTCATATCCCAACTGCAAACCAAAGTTTCGTTGATCAAATTAGAGCATAACTAGTTTTCAGCTTGGAAGTATCGAAAAATGGAAACAATAAATTTGAAAAGCAGTACCAAAATGGTTGTTCTGGGACCAGATAATGAAAGTATTGTCTGCAATAGAGGCTCTAAAAGATGCTCTGCATAAACCTATACAAGCAAAACCAGAAAGCTTTGAGAAAAACAAGAGTAATTGAAAGAATTATGTCTGAAACCGTATGTCATGAGTTGTAGTAACTCACAACGTCGGTTCCAATTATGTAGTCAAACGGTGGATTAACGGCCCTTATATGATCAGCATTACCCCAGTTAAGCTCTGCAACCTCAATGGAGCCAAAGGAATCTACGAGGAACAAATCCTTAAAAAAATCAAGAAGGCAAAAGACATGTTGCGTGATGAACTGATGTGGATACCTGAATCTGGATTCATCTGCAGTATTCTAGAAGTGTTTCTTTCAACGTTTCTCATAAGTAAAGGTAAGACCTCAGTTTGATCAGTTGAAACTACATCACATCCCAGTAAAGCCATGCCTGAAGAATGTCGAACATCCTCCATATTCAATCTCTAAACTGAAACTTTACAAGATTTATTCACTTTGATAAGCTTGGCTATTATAGAAACTTACCGAATCCAGCTACCCCACATCCTGCTCCAAGTTCAATCACACGTTTTCCTTTAAGTTTGGATGAAGAAAACCTCCCTTTTCTACAGTTCTTCTCCTACATAAATAACCCAAGTCTAGTTTAGCTGATTTTATATGAAAAATTGTAGCATAGCAGTTATATAAGGCATCATGAAATGGTTAAGACAAGAACCAGACAGAAATCACGGAAGTAAAGTTTTACCAGAAATTTGGCAAACACCATTGATGCATCCCAAACAGTAGTCCCTAAATGTTTAGAATTTGGATCCTACCAAAATCACAGCACACTCGTAAACGAGACTAACAATACATAGGAGCATAATACACCACTATACTCATGAGTCATGAATAATAGAAGGTAGTTTTTATCTTTTCGAGAATAAAAGAAGAATCGGGCAATACAAAATATCATAAAGCAATGACTTATTTTCATAAACCTAGGAATCAAGACAAGCCACCTAAATCATATGGATGTTGTAATACCTGTGAAAATTGAAGCTGATGGCCAAGAACTTCAATTGCTACTGCAGATGTGTGAGGAGAATTTAGCCTGAGAGACAAAAACACAATAAGACTCTTCAAATCAGCAAATCAACACCATAACATTAACATCTCTCTTAAAGTTAAATAAGGTCTCATCAGATCACTGTGATACAAGATAATATACTTAAGCTAACTCAAAACAGGTAATAATTTTTGACTCGAAGATGAAGTGAACCACCTGTCTGCATCCATTGGAGAGCTGTTTCTTGAAACAAATATTCAATGTCGAAATCTTCACTGCCAAACAGAACAGAAAAAAGGGTATTAAAAGGAAACTGTAGTTCTAGAAACTTCGTCTCTTCAACAATATGAACACTCCAATGTAGTGATAGTATCTTCTGCATTCCTTAACATTAATTCCAATTAAAACCAAAAAACACCAAAACTATGCGAATTTGAAATTTGTAACAAGAAATAATAATACGATGAAATAAAACCCAGAAAGAAATTAGGGGTGTCGATGAACATTCAGATTAATTTCAAGAATTGGAAAAATAAATATGAAACTAGTTAATCAGATATAGGAGGGAATTCTTATTTCAAAAAAAAAAAAAAAAAGAGGAAAGAAAAAATCTCGTAACGTCGTTTTCCTGTTCTTTTCTCCTCCAGCATAGATTTCGATTTCGTAGAATGAAACTAACCTCGGATTGAAGAGTTCAGTCCCTTCAACACTCGCCAGTTCGATTATGTCTTAACGCATGATTGCAAACATGGGATTTTAATATAATCCAAAAAAAGGATGATCTGCGGTGGACTACAAAGAAAAGACACTTAAAACCCTAAAGTTTTTACCAATGTTTCAGTTTACAAATGATCTGCGGTGGACTATAAAGTTTCAGTTTTTACCAATGTTTTCTTTTCCTTGTTATTTTTTTCAATTTATTTTTTACTTCCTCAAAATTAGAACAGGAAATGCATTTAAACCTTAAAAAAAAAAAATCGAATCTTTAAAAATATTGTCGAAATTCATATAGAATTCTTCATAAATAAACAATATTTAAATTACAAATCTGTTAATCTCCCTTCATAGATGCTCTTTCATAGTTGCTTACTTTGAACCAATTAGTCTAAAGATCGAATTTTTATGGACAGATGATCGAAGTAATATAATAATTAATACATACCACAATCTTTAAGTTCTTGTTCACATGTTGTGGCCTGTTCTTTGAGTGGTTATACTGAGAACTAGTGATGAGTTTCATCTCTAAAGCAAAATCGGGTACGCGTTATATTGGATCCCTGTATTTGTCAATCCATTTCCAATGGCTAATCCCTGGTTTTATCATCAGTTTATTATTACATTAGTAGCTCAGAGAGAAGATAAGATGAGATATGAACACATACATTGTTGTTTCTTGATTCGAAGAAATAGTAGAACATCTTGTAATCATAATTCACTTCTTGAAACTTTATTCTTAATTATCAAATTAAATGATGACTTGTACTTATACATACCTAGCACCTTTTGTGTGAGGAAGTCTGTAATAACCAGCATGGTGGCCAAAATCTTGAAGGGTAGACACATTTGAATTAGTGATGTATGGGAATCGAAAGTGCTTTTGGACTATTCTTGGGGCATTGATTGCAGGGTCATTTTCGACAATGTTGATATCGCGTTCAGGGAACAAGTTGAGCTCTCTGATGATTTGTTCTGCTTGTTTCTTTGGGAATCTTGAATTTTGATTCTGCAAAAGGTTGTGATTTGTAGCTTCTGCAGATGATAAAGTGAACCCAAGAATGCAGAGAAATATTCAGATTTATGTAGTTTTGATATAATATATGTTATAGTCCATGAATTTATAGTGAATGCAGGAAAATGGACATTAATACTGATTGTGCCCATATCAATATCATCCAGATATTCAGAAAATTGTATTGATTATATATATTTGAACTTTCTTTGTAGATTACACATTGCAGAAACCAGGATGGTACATTAACTGCAGTAATATTCTTTACATTTAATCTGTCAATATTCATTTGCATGGTATACACTAAAATGTAAAAATGTCGTAAATTTTTCAATACATCGAAAGAAAACAGTCATTTCATCTGATAACAAACAGCCTCTTCTCTATATTTCCACATGTATATATGACCTTTTGATTCTGTGATTTTTATACATTGTTATAAAACGACCAAATTCTGAAAGGGTTGTATAGCTAGTTCAATCACATTGGAGCAAGATGATCATCTGCTTGTGCCAATTTTCCCTGCATCCACCTTGTTAGCATTTCCAAGGATGCTTTAGGCTGATCCATTGGAACCATGTGACCAGCATCATGCACCTTAAGGAAGGTGAGTGGTCCATGGCTCTTCTGTTGCCCCGCCTCTGCACCATCGACTGAGAATGGAGTCGTTGGAGCTCCTACGAATTTCTTCTGTCCTGACCATTCCATGGCATGAACCCATCTTGAATTCCCTATGAGAAAAAACACACCCCATTTGATTATTGAACTTCTTAGTTTTGTATATATTATATGAAAAGTTGGTTTGTCTTACCAAGCCAATTGCATATGAGATCATACTCTCCAGCGTAAACCAGTAGTTTGATCCCATCTTCGAGCAGTGTAGGGATTCCAACTTCAAGATTTCTCATCCAGTCGGTGACCATGGCCTCGTACACTGTGGAGCTACAAGAGACGAAGTCTATGTTTCCAACACCTAGAGAGTCTCTGACTGATTTAAGGTTCAGAAAATTCTCCATGGTGGAGAAGTCGTAGCATAGGTCACCTTCACACTTCTTTCTTACATCATAGTACTACAGGTAAAAGATGAAAAGGAATGCATATGTGGTTAATTAAAAAAAGGGTCACTTTGTTTCTGGTTCATTAGGCATGTTACAAGTTATTCTTACATTTATACCACCGGAAAGGCTCACAATCCGGTTGAAGATATTGTTGCATACCATATATGCCGCCACACAAGAAGATCCACCATCAGCACCTAAAGAAGAAAAAAATAAGTCAAGTTTTAGATGAAGCAGAATATAACTTCTCAATTCAAACTTTACTGTGTTTAGAAACTGGAAGTACGAAATACCACAGAGCTTAATTGCTTGTTCACAGGTTTCAACTGTCTTGCTCAACTTGTTATAATCAGATTGTTGAATCAGTTTCATATCCAATGCATAGTCAGTGTATGCTTTATACTGTATCTCAGGGTTTGTAAGTCCATTCCCAATGGCGAATCCCTGAGAAATGATGCAAGATTTTACATAAGAAGCTGAATGGTGAATGATTCTGGAGGCTATTAAAGAGAGCGATTCAGCAAGATATATACCTTTAGATTGATATGAAGTCCTTCCTTATTCTTGTTCCCTTGATGAACCCGAGAAGCAAATGCAGGAATATAGTGCCCAGCATATGATTCTCCAGTAATGTAAAAATCATTCTTTAAATACTGAGGATGTTCCTTGAAAAAGGCCTAACAAATAAAGATTCTTACATTCAGAATTATGGAATGTTACTTCTATCAGTCTTCTTTTGTTGATTTCCTTATTCTCAAACATCTTTGGTGAGTGCAAAATCATGGAGAGTATATAATGAACTTTTCTTCATTCTAAAAAATGAATTTATGAGAAGTTTATCATAGATGGTTCAAGTAGTTGAAAGGCAACAAAATCCAGGAATATGGAATGCATTTTCTTCATCTCAACTTTGATCAGTGATAACTCATTAACATGTGAATCTTGTGATCAAATATATCATACAATTAATGAACATGAGAAAAACAAACCTGCAAGAAATCATACAGATCATTGCTAACACCCTCCTCGTTGTGTCTAATATCATCATCATCAGAACTGTAGCTGAAACCAGTTCCAGTTGGCTGATCAACGTATATAAGATTCGAAACCTGCATTTCAACATCCAATCAACAAATACTTACAAACATCACAGCAGAATGTACAACAAAAGGCAGACAGGAAAAATACATAGCAACCGAAAGTACCTTATCCCATCCAAAATCATTCCATGCTAACGAAAGATTACTTGTTATATGGAAGGGCCCATTTTCATAGAACAAAGCCAATTCACTACTACACCCTGGTCCTCCAGTTAGCCATATAACTACAGGATCTGCCGTCTTGTTCCTCGACTCAAAGAAAAAATAGAACATCCTGTGTACACATTAGCCGAAGGAACTAAGCAAAACAACTTCATGTGACACGAAAACTAGCTCAAAATGAATAATACGAACAACAACACATAATCATTTTGTCATATGCATATTTCGGCATTTATTGCACTTCAGAAAATGACAGAAATGTAAAAGTTGGTGCATTCAGAAAATATGGTTGTACTTGTATCATAACGCGACACAACAAAAACAGGACTTGGTCACATAATTAAGA
The DNA here is from genome assembly GCA_946896805.1 of Scutellaria galericulata. Lineage (NCBI taxonomy): Eukaryota > Viridiplantae > Streptophyta > Magnoliopsida > Lamiales > Lamiaceae > Scutellaria > Scutellaria galericulata. The sequence goes on along the minus strand of OX335792.1, from coordinate 19,763,607 downwards.
AAATTTGACAACTCTGTTGGTTGTATTAAAGATCTGGGACCTGCTTATCAGGAAAATCATTCAAGCTATACATAATCTTTTATTGAAGTGTTCTAATATCAAATGCATTTGTATTACTTTCTACTAAGACAACTTATCAAACATCATACGTGCTCAATCTCGTTTACCTAATGAGTAGAATGAATTAGACACTACCTTGTAAACAATCATATGATTAAATCTTCTTATATATATATATACCTTGCATCCTTAGTGTGAGGGAGTTTATAATAACCAGCATGGTGGCCCAATTCCTGGACAGAATCCCCCGAATCACCGAGAAAGGGAAATCTCAGTGGCTTCTCAACGATCGTCGATGCAGCCACGTCATCCTCGTGATGGTTTACTTCATGCTTGGGAAGCAAGTTGAACGATCTGATGAGTTTCTCAGCCTGTTGCTTTGGAAACACGAAATTGGAGGAAGAAGACATTGCCATGGAAAGACTATCATCGTCGATGTATGCAGATGAAACAGTTACAGAGACGAGAAAAACGAATAGGAAAGTAGAGAGCCAATGGGTGGAAGCCATTTGTGAAAAAGTTTGAGAGAAGGAATGCAGAAACAGTTTTCTGTATGAGAGATATATATACAGAGCATGTGGAAGATGGAGTGAGAAATGTGCATTGTGAAGGTGGGTGGGTGGGGGGGGGGGGTGTTAACGGTCTTTGCATTTTCTTTTCTTTTTCTGCCTTTTTTTGGTCAAAAGTGAAAAGGGGAAAAAAATGTTAATTATATAGATGGTAAAATATGCATTATTCAGAAAAAAGAAAACGGCTTTTAATTAAATGCATAATTATAAAATTGAGCTTTTGTTATAAAGGAGGTTAAAAGTTTGGTGACAAAAAGTATTTGATTACATTGAAGTTCAATTTCAAGACTAAAAGTTAGAAACAAATTGAATGCATGTATTGTAATTTGTAAATAGTATTATGATCATGTAATGTTGTAGAAGGAAATAGAAATCTAACTAAACTAAAAAAGTTTTTCGAAACAAGATACTTCTACTAAAATTTATAATGATCTTATTTGTGAAACTCAATCTTCTTAATTTTGTGATTCATATTACAAAAAAAAAAAAAAAAAGACATATTAAGATATTTTATACTTTGTAACTAATTCTACTATATATGAGCGAGAAGTATGGCTCTTTTTATTAAGATGTCACGAAATGAGTGTCAAACTTTATACTTTAATTAATAATTTATCAAATCTTCTAAAAAAATAAAAAAGAGAAGAGATTTTGAACAATCGGGTTTGGTCCAATTTCAGCTATTATATAACATTTTTGCAATCTTGTTTCAAATTTGTTGAGAATTTTATAATAATTAATCAATCCCAAAATCAAGTTATCGAAAAAAGTATATAATTGTCTCTCTTAGGTATGTCCTTCGATTAGAACAATATACCAAATTCGAATAATTCCTCCTGCAATTGTAAGTTTATAACCTAAAAAGATACCTAAAAAGAAGACAATGATTTATGAAACTGAACTTAATTAATACTTATTCCTCCTATTATAGATTGCTTTTTAGTTTTGCAATCTCAAAGATTAACCTTAAATGGAGGACCTAATCCCGAAAATCCCGGAACTGATGTCCCTTTTGTTATTATTATTGTTTGACATAAATAGCTGGCTGATAATGACACCAATTCTATTATTACTTCCTCTCTTTCAAACTAATAATTAAAGTTTACAATATTGAATTATAAAAAAAAAATGATTAGTTGAGGAGTGTACATCATCCTTTTGCCTTTTCTCATAAATCGTGATAAGATTGTGAACGTTTTCTTCATGAAAATGTTTCCAAAAAAAAAGGGATTGTCAAGTTGTTGCTTGTAAGGGATAGAAACCTTAAAATCTTGGAAGCTAAAGCTAAAGCTGAACCTGATTCAAGATTTGTCAAGTTGTAACCGTAAAGCAACAAACTCACGTTTTAGTGGAGCCCTCGTAATCTAATTTAGTCGTGATGAGTTATATCGAGTACAATGCCAACTCGACTCGATGCAAAGTGTAAAATACTATGATTAGTCACATTGGTACCAGACATTGCAATTACAACTAAGGGTATGATACATCAAGTGGTTAGTGACGAAAAACGAGCTGAGTTAGGAACGAACTCTGCCAAGCCATCTCATCCTCGTCGCCAACATTGATCACTGTTTGTTTTGGTTTCTGCTTTCTAACTGCTTCAGGAAGTTGGACAGCTGTCTCTCCAGAAATTGCTGTTAAGACATTCTCGATTTCTTCTTCTGTCTCGTCTTCTATGTCTTCTGAATCCAATGCATCATCCACTGCCTAGTTTACCATCTCCTCGATCACACCAGCCTGCAATAACACAATATACGTTGCAAAAGAATGTACTTTTACATGTCTTTGTCTAGCACTGCTTAACTCATGGAGAGCTAGAAGTTAAAAGGTTGTTGTAATGAGATGGGGGGAACCAGCTTTTACACGATATCTCAGAACTTCAAACAACGTATAGACGAGATATACAGATACAAGAAATAGAATATAAGTCTGCCTTATAATTACCTTAGTCATTTCTTTACTGAATTCTAGCATTGTCGCGGCTACTTGTGCAGCCTTCATAAGATTATTGACAAGCTTCATGACTTCAGCACTTTTGGACAAATGTCCCACAGTTCAAGCAACTGCTGAAGAAGAACAAGTGAAGATACTAAGGGAAAATATCATGGAGAAAATGAAACACAAAAATGACAATATCGAAGAAGAAAAATTACACCCACAGTATCATATCACAAGAAACTATCTGCAATAACATCAACTCTAACCTTGGCATAAATAATTGTGAAGAAAATGAATATATTCACCCACTCCGAAAGGACACCATTCTTGCCAATCCTCTCTAGTTTTTTTAAGTGGTGCACTAACAAATTCAGAAGCACATGCCAACTAAAAATCTTTATTTTTGCTTAGTAAGGCATACACAAGTAAATTTTGGAAGATGTTCGATAACCATACCTTTTACTGCAACGGAATTTGTTAACAAATCATAAAACATTTCAAGATTTTCAGCATAACATAAGGCATATACCAAAAGCCTGGTTACAATCTAAACAAGTACAAGTCTTCATAAAAATATGGAAACACGTCATATAAAGCAACAGTTTTCATAACATGGAGACAATCGGAAATGGCTGGTCAATCAGAAGAAAAGGATTACAAAATTAATCAAACACCACAAACAAGACGAATACATGATCCATTGACATAATTATAACTCAAGAATCCATATAATATCACACAAGAATTAAAACTAAAAAGTAAGTCAAAGGTACAGGCTTATACCAACACTTTCTCCAAGATGCATTGATATTGAATTCAACTGCGCCTTGTGATCTCACAAGTTCTTTTGCCAATGTCTTGTAGAAAGTGATCAATGAAGCACAAGTCAAACAAAATGCCAAAAAGAACAATTTCGCCAACCTAATGTTAAAAACCTCTATGGAACCATAACTTAATCATACATTATGAAGAACAAAACCGCAATATTCACCTCTAAATTCACATGCATTCAGTTCAAAACTTCAAATACAATCAATGAAGAAAACTCATGTCATCATTCATCGCAATTTACAATATCAACAGTTCAAAAATTATAAAACAAGTAAATACGTAAACAGCACCTTAGCTGAAGCAATGTCATTCCTGTTCGCGGCTTCTTTGATCGCTTTCTGCACATTCTTCTCTTCTCTATGTATATCTAACAAAATCCTCCAACAAAATACACTTACAATCAAAACCAGCAGAAGGAAAAACAGCAGTAAACACACGCACGCACACACAAAACCAAATGACGATGATATGTAGAATTTTTTAAAAAATTAATTAAAAAAAAAAAAAAAAAAAGGACCTCGGATTTGCCGTTCGATATGGCGGCACTCTTGGCGGAGGCGGCGCTGCCAATCTCTGAGCAAATTGCTGTGGATTGTGTTTCGGATTCCATATTTTCATCACTTTTTCTGTTTTTATTTTTAAAAATTATTTTTTGGATTTATTTACGGCTCTCTCTCTTTTTTTTTTCTTTGATAATTTTTATTGTATTTTATAAATAGGCCCAATTAATAAAACAAAGCATAAAAAGTCCATCGAAATAGCCCACCGCTACCGGCCCAATAACTGATTACAACTTTCTGAAAATCAATTAGGCCCTATAGCCCAAATGGTCAAATCATGATCCAAGTATAAAAAAGAGTAGCTGAAACAGTCTAATAATTAATTTATTATCGCATTTCTTCATCAATATATAAATTTAAATTATTCACTTTCTAATTGACATTGATGTGACATTATATTAATCATCTTTAAGTAGATGTACTTGAATTCGAAATGAAGCACACACATGGCAAAGGAAGAAAACAACATAACAATACCAACAAAAAAGACATGTTTTATCATATTTCTTGTACTAATATTGGAGGTTGAGATTTAAATATCAGGTTGTTGCATCAATAAAGATCCGAATCAATTCTTATTTGTTCATGTCTAAATCAATATAATTAGAATCTGCATGAACAGAGGAACTGAATTATCTTTCACATCATCACAATTGTGTTTAATTTGATAAATAAAATTGATGAATTATTAAAGTATTGTGGCGAAAAAGTTAACTTCATATTCATATAAGTTTATTATATCAGTTGGTATTTGACACGATAAATTGTATTTGTTGTTAAATTGATGTTGAATGACAAAAAGATTTGTACAATTATAAAGATTGCATTAATTGAACATGAGTTTTATTTTCTGGATTAATTACATTTTTCATTTTTTAGATTTGATCAAATTATTAAACAAATTTCAAAATTTTTGAAAATTATAATTTAACTATGAAAATAGAGGGGCAATATTCTAGTTGATATCATATTATACTATTAATTTTTAAAAATTACAATGGGTTGTAACTTGTAAGTTGATCATAATTTCTATAAACATATGAGTTTATTTTATAATTCAACCAAGTTTCGAGGATTATAGACATAATTCACCATTTCTTAAAAAAACATGAATTTTCTCTGAATATAGCATTGAATTAGGCATGTATTATGGACTATTGTTGGAAGAAATTACTAGAGATCTCCACTAAGAACATGGTACCTTGTAAGATGGGAATTGTTTTAAGTAATCAACATGCTAATTAATACACATAAATATTTATATTTATATTCAATAAACTATTTCTCCTAAGTTTTCATATTATTAAAAAAATTGGGTGGTGTGAAGTCTTGCTGATGATGGTGTGACGAAATATAAGAAAAATTTTAAGTTAATTTCAATGTTTAAGAAAAGAATGTGACATATCAAAATGTGAATAATAATGTTCCAGAAACAGAGCAGTTTTATATTAACAACTTGTATTTAACCAAAATTAGGAACATGTTGCATCACATTTAATTTAAGTAATTTTGAGATTTACAACAAAGTCATGCAATCTTTTGTCTTTGGTAATAATAGAAAAAAATCTAGGTCAGATAATTACACAGACAAAGACCTATCTTAGTCTTTTGTCTTTTTGTCTCATTTTGAGACAATTATGTTGTGGACTTAATTTTTAATATAGATATATAATATATGTCCCATAATTCATCATTTTTTTAAACATATTTCCACATCTGAAATCAAATTTACATTAATTTACAAAAATACATCAACGTTAAATTATACTTTACATTTAATCATTATATTAAACCCGGCTCATTTAACAAGAGTATCGTAGGAAGTTCATTACAATTTACTTTGTTAATTAATACCATTCTTAATTTGTGTGTAAGATAAGAAATAACTATATATTTATATATGTACTTCATCTACATACCGCAGTATATCTCTATGAGCATAAATATATTGATTTATTTTATTGTTAATAATCTTGATAAATAAAACAATTTTACAGTGAAGTAAATAACTATGTACTATAAAAAAATAATAAAAAAAAGAAGTTGACTTAGTACTATAAATGTCAAAAATACACACATCTTTAATATTGACTTTGAATCTTCAACTTAATTAATAGAAGAATTAAACCTCAGTCTGATTTTGTTCGTGAGATATAAATACATCAATAATATTTATGAATAATTACAAAAACTATCTTAAAAGTGGAACTTATCCATACAAAATCTGAATAAAAACTGTAAATTACGAATATCACTCTTAATATTGAGTAGACGATGATATAGCATCGATTTTTCAATGAACATATTAAGTTATATTATTTTTTGCAATATTAATAATTTTAAATTTTAATTAACTCTACGTTGCATGTGGTGAATTAAGACACCAAAACAAACATTGCAAAAGTGTCGGCAAAAAAACAGATTTCGGCCGCCTAAAATAAAACCACCATGGAATTCCACAATTTGGGCTAAGTCTGCAATAGAGGCTTATATTGATGTTATTGTTTTTAAATTAATTTATATATGTTTTTAATTATTGATAGTCATGTTGATGTTGCTTGTGACAAGAAAAAAGATGCCCAAATTAATGATAATCTAATGCTCATATGTATTTGAAAGTTATTGCCTACCAAATCAATCATTTAACCCATCACCCAACTACTCTACTACATCTATTTTCTAACAAAATATTATAATCTTGTCTGCTTATATATATGCTATATACCTATAAATGATTATTATTACCACTATGTATAGATATTGTTTGTTCATTTTTCGTAAAGCCCATAATATAGTTATTGAACCTTGATTTTAATCTAAGGATATGTAGTTATGTAATTTAATATATGTGCATATATATAAAGTGATTTAGAGATGTATTTGGGGATGAAAGCTTTTCCAGCTCAGTGAATAATTAGCACATTGTTTAAAGGTTTTGTTGGACGATGATGACATGTTTTAAATTAATCGAATTTTATATAATTGTGGGTCTACTTAAGAGAGTGACTTATTTTTTTAATTAATTGGAATTATTCTTCTGACAAGGATATGATACGTATAATTTTGGATTTTTTAACTTTATTAATTGTAATTAATTGTACACCAAAACGTTACTTTTATATATAATTGGTATGCGTTTGTAAAATGTGATTTTAAAAAAAATTGAGAATTCAAATTAAAAAAAAAAAGGTGATACATATATCACGTTTTCAAACATATATTAAAGTCCACATGTCGGAGCAAATTCTTGATTATTAATTGCAGTGCAGAAAAAAATGTGGCAACTAATTTTAAATATGAAATCAATAAAAAGGGCATTTACTAATTCTTCAATATTTTTCATCTTTTCTCCATAAGTCTATCTTAAAATAGTAGGACATGACATCTTCAGTGATTTGCTATGCCGGGAGGATATGTTGAATAAGCATGCACTGAGAATATATATATATATATATCGAATTATTATTTTATATATAATTCATACAAATTAATAATAAATATTACATAAATACAAATTTTCATGACACCTCCAAATTAAAGTCCTCATTCCTGTGAAGTCACAAGAGAATACAGAAATACACACCAGACAGAATTTCTGCAAAGTTGGTTGCAAATGGACAATATGAAATCCCACATTATTAATGGCCCCATTTCTTTTAATTACTCCATGGAGACAAAAGCCTTGTATGTTGGGGAGATAGTCTAAATTTTGGTCATTCATTAATGCTTTTATCTAGCAATATTTGACTAAGTATAAATTTCATTAACTAACTACAAGAATACCGATTTTCTTATCCTCAAATTAGTATACTATATGTCTATAAAGAAAATGTACAAGATCTAGTGCAAGAAAAAAAAATGGTCCCATTATGATTTCTTTTAAAGATGATATATTTGATCTTGTGCATACTAATTTTGTCTCAAAGTGAAGCACCATCTCTCAAATTTTATCAAGTGGGGCCCCATAATCTTGCTATTTATACCCTCTAGTGCCATACAATCTCTCATTATAAAGCAATAATAATTGGTGTAGTGTAAATTAATTCCCTCTATTCTCCCAACATATGGCTCTGCTTGTTTCTCTTCTCTTGCTGTTCTTGTTCCCCTTTAGCAGCAATGCAGAGGGCCCACCTTCTCCTGGCTACTATCCCAGCTCAAGCATTGGCTCTACACCCTTCAACCAAGCCTTCACCAATTATTGGGGTCCTCAGCATCAAGTTGTAGACCAGGGCACACTCACCATCTGGCTCGATCGAACCTCTGGTACATTCCACAACCTTTTTTCTTTAATACACGTCACATGTTATACTATACTCAAGAAAAAAAAAAAGAGTATTACTATTGATATGGTAAATATACTGTTTGATGGGAATGTATATATATTCAAGAAAATGTGCTATAATTGGAAGAATATTATGGTTTAATTAATTAATGGGTTCGTTTTATGTTGTCTTTAAAATTCATTTCCTATTTCAGGAAGTGGGTTCAAATCAGTTAGGCCTTATGCTTCTGGTTATTTTGGGGCTTCCATTAAGCTCCAATCTGGTTACACCGCTGGAGTTATCACATCTCTTTATGTAAGAAACTCAACAAGAACAAATTCTTCTTTTTCAAATAATGTTTCGTTTTCTATTACTATAAACATATATGTCAGGTATAGTGACGATATTATTGAGTACGCGTGGTAAATGTTACACAATTTGGATATATATCAGAGAACGCTTATATATACTCACTCTCTGAGTAAAATGTGTGACTCAATCGAGTCATCAATTTAAAGATCGGAAAATCTGACATGGCATCCAAATTCCTACAGCCACGTCAGCAAATGTGACCAAAAGGGACTGAAATTGGAAAAAAATTAAAACGTAAACGACCAAAATTGGAAAATGGATATTTGGTTGTCAAAACATGAAAAACGTCTTATTTACATGACCAAAATTGAAATTAATCATAATTGTAAACTATAATTCAAGTACATGTTAAAATAATTGACCCTTAAAGTATCTCACTCAATAAAGCCTGTGATAGGATATATGTTTTGTGACTTTTGTCTATATATATATAATCTTGATAGGATATTTGTGTTGTAAAAATGGATAGCTATCAAACACAGAAGAACACCCAGGGGAGCATGATGAGATAGACATAGAGTTTCTTGGAACCACAGAGGATAAGCCCTATGTTCTACAGACAAATGTGTACATTAAAGGCAGTGGAGATGGTAACATCATTGGTAGAGAGATGAAATTCCATCTTTGGTTTGACCCCACTTCAGATTTCCACCATTATGCCATTCTCTGGAATCCTTCTCATATCATGTAACCCTTTTCACTAACTTCCAAATTCCACTATTAATACGACACCGTGTCATGACAACAATTCTCTATCTATACGCAGATTCTACGTGGATGACGTGCCAATCAGACAGTACCCTCGGAAAAGCGATGACACGTTCCCATTGAGGCCCATGTTGTTGTACGGTTCGATATGGGACGCATCGCCATGGGCCACTGAGAATGGAAGATACAAAGCCGACTACGCTCACCAGCCCTTCATTGGCAAGTACACCAATTTCAAGATCCGTGGCTGCCCCGTCGGCGCCGCCTGCCGCCCGCCTTCCGGCTCGCCTGCCGGTTCCACCCAGCTGACGAGCCAGCAGCATGCGGCGTTGACGCATGTCCAGAATACCTACAAGGTCTATGACTATTGTCTTGACCCGAAAAGGGACCGTAACTTAACACCAGAGTGTTGAGTTATGTCTGGTCGATACACATGATATGTATTGATAGAGCCATCGATTTATATTCGATGTGTGGTTGTTATTGTATTATATTAATAGTAGATGGAATTATAATTTGTTTGTTTGAAAGTGTTACAGGAGTGTCCTGAGATGAGTGAGCCCAAGCATCCATACCTCCAAGAATTGATTTTTGTCCCTTTTTGTAAGGTTTTTTTCTTTAATGAGTTTATAAAGTGGCGTGAGAGGAGAGTGGTGGATTAAATTGTGATAGACACGAGGGTGTTTTTTAAGTTTAATGTGTAATATTTTATTTTTCCTGGTTGTGTAATAAAGGGAAAATTATCTTCCTTGTCAAAACTCTCATATATTTACATTTACTTCCATTAATATTTAAACTATCTATTATTACCTACCTATATATAAACGTGTGAATGTTTCTTATAAAATATAAATTGTCGAATATATCCTAATCAAAGATTATTATTTAAGGTTATGATAGTAATTTAGGATTTTCTTATTTAAATAATTATATATTAAAATTCAATAAATTAAAACTCTAATATATAAGATATTTGTATTTTTTTTTTTAAATTGATCTTCACGTGCAACACACGTGATCTAAAACTAGTTCCATTAAAAGTATTGATAACACTTGAAAACAAAACATCATAAATTTTGCGGAAAATAACATCTCGGATAATATTAAAGATCAAAATAGAAGTGCATAGAAGGATTACTATCATGAGTTGACTACCTATTTTTATAAAGGGAATTACTTTTCTACCAATTGTTATATTTAATAATTTTTCTATCCATTTTTTAAGGTTAAATTCCTAAATTATCTTTAATAAATAGTGATTTTGTCCAAAAATGAATAAATCGATTATTTTTTTATAAAGGGATTTTTCGGAAAGTGAATAATGATTTTTTCCTAAAATGAATAAAAAAGTTATTTTTTATTTTTATCACTATGATAAAAAAAAGTATATTGTCTTACGAAAATGGACAAAGAAAAAATTAGACACCCTTTTATTATTAACCTGTAATATTAGTTCAAAAAAATCTCACTAATTCCGAAAAATAAAAAAGGTCATTGTATTGGGCTTAATATGGGTCCAGGATTGTCCAAATTAGATGTTTTCCCAGATATATATTATTAGGCCCAGTTCTGATTGCTAGCTACATTTGCCCTTGCAATTGGATGTTCAGAACTTCATTGTACCACAGAATTGGATACTCGGGCCTAATAATACAGGAAATATTTTATATTTCAATTTGATTTTTCATATTGTATTCAATTATTTTTAATTCATGATAATTGTCAATTAGTAATGTCAATTGTATTGAATGAAACACCAAAGGAGAATAAAAGCTCTTGCACAAAACAAGAATCGTTGCTGCTATTAATATTATGATTTCAATATAGATACTATACTAAAAAAATAAAAATTATATATATATATACATTTCTAAAACAAAAAATTTCCAACTTAAGCTAAATGAAAATCATAGTGCAATAGTTGATGATTATATTCACAAAAAACTTGTATGCAACATTTGCATCTAGTACAAAGAGACTCACTCTATTTATCAAAATTCTCATTTATAAGGTTATTCAAGATGGACAAAAATAATGTACAATAGTTGTGTTGAATTCTTTTTACCCATTTTGTAACAAGGAATATGTCTTTTGACTCTTTTACCTATTAATACAAGGAAACATATTTTTAGTCGTTTCCTAACTTTTAAGAAAAATATCATTTCACTTCCACTTAAATAAAATATTAGAAAAACATATTTTAGCCACAATTTAAAGATATTTTTGCCTTTTGAGTTAAAAAATAACTACAAAAAATGATTTCTTACATTAATTATTTAAAATAAAATAAAATTGGTAAAAACGGAATTATTAACTGTAATAAAAGTGATGTAGAAAATAGGTAAAAGTGGTGTTTGGATTATTATCCAGAAGTAGAACCCCGTGACTACCCCTTGCCTTATATATTAAACCCTTCTGACACAACTCAGCTGCCAGCCTGTCTCTCCTCTACATCTTGTCCCCTCTTTTTTCTATCCACATTCATTATTTGCATCACCAACTCAACCATTCCCCATTCAATTTCTACATTTTCAAATTTTTTTCTTTTATTTTTAACTACATATTATTTATTATATATTTTTCAAAACAATATTTATTTCAACTATTAAATGTTTCCTAGGGGCTCTCAGCCCTACAATTATGTGCCTCTGTTGTCTCAAGCTGATGTATTATTATTATTCCCAAAAAACAAACAAATGTAGAATACCCTACAATACAGTCATGCCACTTTGTACAGCTACGCGGACCATGTGGACCTGCCCCCACATGATCCACCCTCCCCCTTAAAGAATTGTTCTCTTCACATGTACAGATATCACCTTTCGTACCACATATGACCAATGAGCCTCAAAAGGCAACCAATCACCTCTCTCCACGTCGGATGTACAACTCCACATTGCACAAAATACAAGCATGGGGGGCCCACCGAAAAATTCCCCCAACACATAATGCAGCACCCAATTAATTCCAGCTGTCTCCAACTATGTCCTTTCCGATGCACGTCAACAAAAGCGCTGCGTCTTAGCTGGAATTCGCCACGTGTGACTTCCTTATTCGCTGGAAACCCTTGACCTCTTGTGGGACCTGCCGAGCTTCCTAGATAGGGCCACGAGAACCTGCCACGTGGCGTCCCCTTCCAACATGGGGTTATGGAAGAGTAGGGCCCTCCTTACCCGCGGATCCCACAGGTTCCTCTGAATAGCCGTGAGGTTAGTAGACGCCACGTGGGCGAGGATTTTACCCAGCTTGTCCACGTCGTCCTCCGCCACGGTGAGGGAAATGTCCGCCCACGGCACGGCCGCGGGGAAGGGCAACCGGATGGAATCCGCTATGATGACCGGAACGCAACCCAGCGCAACCGATTCCACCAGCCTCGGACTCCATGGGGCCCACCCCAATGGGCACAAACAGAACTTCGACCGTACGATCTCCGACTGGTAACCGGCGAACCTGTGCCTCCGCAGGTAAAACCGCCGGTCACCGCCGTATTTCTGCAGTATTGCCGTCCGCACACGCCTGCCGGAAAAACAAACGAGGGCGATTTAGTCATTTCAAACAGAGACAACCGATAAACGTTAGTCATGAGCAATAGAGAAAATCTTACTTGCTGTAAAAATGACCGCTGACATTCTTAGGATGGACCTCCATTTTACCCCTAAAAAACGCGAAAATGTCACGGCCACCTGTCAACGGCGACTTCTTAAGCGTCGCACGTACGCTTTCCGGCGACACGTAAGGCGGCACCACCACGTTCTCCACGTCCTGACATGGATGCTTGTGTTTCACCCCGAATGTCTGCAACACTATCGAGTTCCTCATAAACTCAGGCACCCCTTCTTCCATAGCCACGTTCTCCTACAAAACATCATCAATATTCAAAACCACCATCACAGAGAGAGATGGATTTCACAAGCATACATACCATGGTGTGAAAACAAGAACCAAAATCATGGGACGCAACGAAGACATGGTCTGAACCAAGAGACCGGTTCCAAAACGGCAGCTGAAAGGAAATATCTTTGACAGCAGACAAGATGAGAGAACGGGCATGACCAATGGCGGGGAAGCCGTTGACTTTGCTGAAATTGCATGAAACGTAAACAGGGACGAAGAAAAAGTCAGCCTGCCATGGGTCCAACGTTCTAACATCGCTGTTCATCAATGCCCTGTGAATCGCCACCTCCGACGCAAACAAATGGCTGCTGCAACGCTCGTTCGCTAGCCAATCGCTGTTGTATTTCGCTGGCAAATCGTACACGTAGACCTTCATCCCATTGAACAAATTCGAATCTGTAAATCAAAAACAGAGAGATAGATTCTCAATGTTGGACAAACGATAGGAAATAGATTCTCAAGTTTAAATCTTTAGAAATTAATTACCATGGGAAAGGTGGGGGGAAGATTCTTCGATGAGAGCACGTGATGCTTTGGACTGGGAAACGGTGGTTCTTGAGAAGGAGGTGGTGGGTTTATGGTGGGTTATGAGAAAAGAGGAGAGAAAGTAGAAGGAAATCGATAACCAGAGAATCCATTTTAGGTATCTGTAATAAAAGCTCTTATCTGGAACCCTGTTGTTTCTTGAGAGCTTCATCCTCACATAGAAACCTCTGCTTCTTTTGGTTTCAACCAGGTCCATAAATTCCTCTCTCTCTTAAACCTCTTAAGAGAGAGAGAGAGAGAGAGAGAGAGAGAGTGGATGAAATGGTGCTGTCTGGATTTGGTGTAAGAGGTGAAGTAGAGATTAAGAAACAGGGTAGGGGATGAATGATGGGGGGATTTGTTGGGAGTTCGTTTTATAGCTTAATGAATAATCAAATGAAGAAAGATGGAACCTTGATCTTCTTTCTGCTCATCTTATTGGTAATAATTTCGAATTTTAAATTATGGGGTTTGGCTGAGTTCTGTTTTTCAAGAAAAACTATTTTATTCTAATCATGTATTTGCAGAGAGAGAGAGAGAGATGTTGCAGTTCGATGGAGCAGAATAGACATCGGCCTATGTCTCGGTTTTTTCAGCTTCGTATTTCCAACTTGTGAAATGACGAAAGTGTCCTTCATATAACAACGTTCGTTCATCACGATGTGCCTGTCTTTAAAGCCTTAATTAAGTTTGGCAAATGGCAACTCTTCACTTTGCCTCTTCTAACCAAACACTTAAAGCTCATCCATTTCTAAATGACACACTCAAATATGGAATTTTATTTTTTCAAATAAGTTAAATTTGACTAATAATACTCTAACAATTCGACCTCTTAAATAATTTTGATCAATTTTAACCTAAGTCAAACAAAGATAAACTTAAATCCACTTGCTATAATATAATTATGTTGTTTGAGATCGAATTTCATCAAACTATTATAAGATAACAAGTTAGTAAATAATTAAGACATATAGACTGTAATAACACAATATTATAATTGTATTTTTGTAGCCAATACAGCCTACTATGATTTTTTTAAGAAATATCAACTTAAGTGATACATTGTCAATATATTTTAGTTTTTACTCATGTAGACTTGGTCAAGATCCAAAGTTTTGATTCATGTGAACTAAAATGAGTCAAACCATACAAGTTTAATTGTAACATGTATCAAGAAATAAATAATAGAAAACTTATGTGATCCAAATTCGAACTCCAATAATCACAATCTGTATCAAATTTAGTTTCATACAAATAATAAATGTTTATTAAAACTTGATTAAGAAAATTTTCATGAAATAACAATTATTTAATGATGTGATGAGTTTGGTAGATAGCATTAGATGCCATTAAATGAAAAAACAGGTGTGAGGTGGAAAGAGATGGGTGTAGAATTTAAAGGCAGCAGCAGAATCTAAGTCTAGTGTACAGTGATTGAGTGGAAAGGGCAAAATGGGGATAATAAGGAATTGGTTGTATTCTGCAAAGCCATTTTAAAAGGAAGACTTCATTTCTTCTCAAAAGTTGAACTCTCTTTCTCTTTCCACAAAAGCTGACTTATGCCCACTATTTTATTTATTTATTTATTTTATTTTAATTTTGTATTAATCACAGATTCACAAATAAGTACAATGAATGGAAGATGACTTTACCTTACTTAGGTTTCTTTGGGAAAAAGAGAACTACAAAATGTACTTTTGGTAATGGAATCACTACGATCTTGGTTATGTAATCCTTTTTTTTTTTTAAGACTTGTCCCATTTACCACATTTTATTGTTTTTTTAATATAAGATAAAACCTAACTTATAAAAAGAAGGTTGGAATTAAGTAGAAGGACTCAAATATTACAGGAATATCTCAAGTATTTTATATTATCGTAATCTCTTTACCTAATCATTAGATTGTATAAATAAAACGAGAATAAATTTGCTTTTGCATTCTTTCCACAGCATTTGTCTTTTACATATATTGGTATATATAGTTTCATTCATAAATAATAGATAGCATAAAAATCCACAATCAATAAAGATTCTAATTTAATTTACATGCCCAAAGTACAAAATAATGAGAACTACTAAATTAAAGTATAATTAAAGTCTAATTAAAGTCGTACTACAGCATTATAATATTTTTTGAAAATTTTATTCCAACTCGAGGTAGTAATTAGTTACTATTCAACTGTCCTTACAAAAAAAATATTTATTTGACCTTAGACCACTATTATGAATGGTGTTTTTCTAAAGAATGTAAATAGTTTTTTTTTTTTTAATTTAATAAACCAAGAAAATTCTAGTAGATTGAAGATTCAAATCAAGATAAGGTTTAAGGATAACCGAGTTACGTGTTGTGCGCTCAATGCAATTTCTGCCTTATACGGAATAATGACAATTATGGGTCTAATAAGGCGACTAAAAAATCAATATATTATCTTTTAGAAAAAAACCTATACTATAAAATAATCAATAGATTGTATTAATGGCAAGATGGGTAATTAGTAGGAGTTGAGGGGTAAATTATATGAATACGTAACCAACCAACGACATCATTAATATCAAATTTAATTTATATCAAAGTGGATATAAAACACAAACTATTCATTTACATATGCAGTTATTCCAATAGCTGTATTGTTGGTTGTTTGTAATTCTAATATATCGTATTAAATAATAATAAAAGTAAAAAATTATGACAATTTTTGCTAAGGCCATGGCCAAGAAGTCAATGGGTACCAGAAATAACGGTCAAATTGAGGGCCCTAAATAACACTATTTTTGATAAACATATATAAATATACTTAAAATCCCAGTGGCTGTCATTTTCCCGTATAGCTTAAGCAAGAGAAAAATAACATTATCTTAATTAATATTTTATTTGATTTCATTAATTTTTCTTATTTCTGGTGCTAACTGCTTATGTTTTTCCAATTTGTCTTATCAAACACGCGTCTATATTTATGTTGCTTTGTAATTAGTGGAAGGACAAAGGTGTTTTAATGGGAACAAAGCATCTTAGTATAATTAAATAATATTTATTAAACAGATTAGGTAGTTTATAATTATAATTTGGAGGGTTTGAGACTTTATAGTTGTGAAGTGTCCACCCTAAGTTTGCTCGTGAGTGATTTTTTATTTTTTTTAATTGGCATAATTAAATATATGTTAGTGAAGTCTGAACCATACTCTTTTGATCATAATTAAATCTAGATATTTCTAACTCAATTTATGTAATAGGATTACATATACGAATCACTGATAATCGTGTCCCCTACATGTTTGAAAAATAATATTATATTTATTACTATCTTTACATATTTTTTCTTCAAGTATGAACTTAAATCATAATTAACAATTGAGCTTCAAAAAAATTCTTATAACTATAAAATTGGTTTAATATTTAAGAGAGAAATAACGACCCTATTGATACGGGGCAAACAAGTAATTACACAATCGGTAGGAATGAGATAAAATTACCCATGACAAGTGACAATAGCTAAAGAAGTGATGAAACCGGGTCGGATCCTCCAGATTCGAGTTCCACTTAATTTGCATGTGACTAAAAGGACATAAAATGGGACAAAATCCAGCCATTAATCATTGGAAGAGGGCATGGAGCCCCATATGATACCGGTATAATTGGTCTCTTTCCCAATTAAAGTCACATTATTCACACACCACATTTTCTTTATAAACACCATTTCTTGCATTTTCATTTTGTATTTTATAAACTCTATGATTATTATTAGTGCATCTTATATCTAAAAAGAAATATAAGATTACAATAGAATATGAATTACATATTGTAAACTTAATTAGATATAAATTAGTTTTACATATCAAATTAACATTTATGTTGACGTGTATGTTTAAATAACGGACTTATATTACATTCCTTATATAAAATTATTGGTGTCCCAATCTTTCATTTAGTTATTAGGTTTGCAAACAATTGATCCATATTCATTTAAAAATCATGGTTAAGTAGGGTTTTGGTAAAGTTGCTCACTTTTCACTAAATTAAATAAACTTTCCGTTTTCTTAAATTTAAAAAAAAAAAAACAAAGTCCATTTAAGTATGACCAGTACATTTGTATTATTTGTGGTCCTTATTGGGCAATAGTTGAATTGTTAGAGTTACCTTTTTAAGTGTAATTTCCCTTTAAAAATATGAAAAATTTGCATATAGTGCTCAACTATTCATATAATCTTTTTTATATTAAATACATTCAAAAACAAATCTACATTTGCACGAAAAGATAAGTCATCTGAAATAAAGATAAAGAAGATCATCTCCATGCTACACCTCGTAAAATATATAAATATATACAAGTAAAAAATGGATCTTATATAATTGTAAAGTGTAGCATTTCACATAGAACCAAATCTATATAGAAAGTGCTCTCAAAAGCACAATCGAGTTGGTAAGATTTGTAGCGATGTGAATTTTTTTTTTTAACAATACGGGTTCAAATCTCAAGTCTGTCTTATTCTGAAATTTATATCTTATTGACTTTTTTCCATGTATGTCTGTCATTCAAACATATCCATACAACCGATTGAGGGACCTATAATAAAATGGAAGAATTCTTTATTTCTCATTAATCAAAAAAATATATAGAAAGGGAAAAAACAAAGAAGAATTGAATAGATGTGAGGAATTATTAGGAGATGGAGCACTGAAACTAGTGTGGGCATGTGCCCATGTCTCCCTCTCCATGTGGATTTTCAGACACTTTCCTTATCTTATATTGCCCTTTTCACAAACAATTATACACACACACACCCCTCATTTTGTTTTTCTTTGAAATCAACCACATTCAATGTCTTTGAAAATGATGCATTTGTTTTTTCCCCCAAAATAATTACCACTACTTAAATTTTTGTGTAGATATGTTATAACATTATGATATGTGTGAAGAAGCTCTTCATGTGTGGGATAATTTATTTTTGTTTTTGTATTATTATAATAATAATAACTTTTTTTTTTAATAACAAACCATGTCTATTTTTCAATATATATGTGTGTGTTTGTGTCTATGCTTTCAACAAAAGATTAAAGGTAATGAATTAATAAATACAAAACGAGTTGAATAACTCAAATAAAAGGTTAAGATTTGGATTGCAGGCCTTTAATTCTTATTAAACTGATGATTTTAAAATAATTCTTCATATTCACAAACAAAGAGAAAAATACAACATCCAGAGTAAAAATATTAGAATTATGCAATCCACTGAATAAAGACCAATTAATTATTCACATTAAGTTTTTTGAAATTAATAATGTAGTTTCATATGTATAAAATGCATAATATAGTGCATAGTTAATTTTATATAATTGAAATTTTATAATATTTTGTATCACGGGTGGTACACTAGTTGTACACTCGTTCACTAAAAATTAAAAAAAGTTGAATCCCTCCCAAACTCATTAAGCAAGCCCAACAGTACTACTGGACACACTCGTTTACAAAATAAAAAAAGATCAAGCCCATTAAGCCCAGCCTAACAGTATTGGACATCCCAAATTTATTGGTTCTTTTTTATTTCTATGCACATCAAAATTGTTTTGCATAGACACAACACGTGATTAACTGATCATTAATTTTAAAAAAAAAAAAGATCATTGAAAAATCAATGAGTCCAAAAAATTAAATTAAATATTATAATAAATGAGACATAATTAATGGCACAAGGGATCGATCACAAATTTTATGTATTTCTTTCGTTCTGTTTCAGAATCCAAAATTTACAAGACTTTTGCATTTGTAGACAATATTTAATCGCTTTCTGTGCTCTGCTCATAGTAATAAGTAATAGGTAATAATTAAGATAATAATATATATTTTGTATCATATTTTGTAATTATATAGTTAGTTGAATAATATTAATTTTTTCCAGTTGACACAAAATTTTCATCATTACCTTTCGAATTCAAAATTCATTTAAATTAGACAATATAATAATAAAAATATCGAAATTAGTAATTTAAGGTACTAATAATGATAATAAGTGTTGCTTTTATATGATTAAGGTTTTTCCTTTTTTTCATTTGGGACCGAATGTATTTTCTTTTATCTATATAATATATAATTTTAGTGAAGAAAATGAGGTGAATGAACCGGAAAAGAAACACTCTATTATATACTTTTCACCTTTGCAGATGTTGTTTCGAATTTTTATATTGTAAATTATATTAATGATATCATTATTATATATTCATATGTGTTGAATATTCTAGTAATAAAATAATAATACAAAAATATCTCCTATGAATATTAAAAAGAGTTGAACTACACACCCACTTTTAGTTTTAGGTTCCTATATATATCATCACCCTAATATTATTAAACCCGGCCCAACAGTATTATTGGACAGATCGCTCACAAAATTAAAATAATTGAGGTCCACCCAAACCCATTAAGCCCAGCCCAATAGTATTGAACATCCCAAAATACCCAATATATCCCTACCATATTGGCGGTGTCATCTAAATATTGGCGCTCACAAATTTGAAGTCAGAAAACACGCACCGTCGAGCACAACTCCGTTCACTGCATTGTAGAAATAGAGAGAAATTAGCAAGTCTTTCTCTCTCTATTCGAGGAAGAAGAAGAAATGGCCGACTCGTACGAGCCGTTGGACTTCGAGTTTGAAGACCTAATTCAAGTATCTCCGCCTCAACCAAAGAGAAAGTAAATCCTTTTCCCTTTCGTGTTTTCGTCAGTTAGCACGATCAAGTTGCAAAATAGGTTTCGTGAAGAGTGTTATTGGATGATGAATTCTGTTTATGCTACGCGTATAACTTGAAAATTTGTACCTTTGCAGTTTTGTGTTTGATTTTAACCTAATTTGTACTGTTGTTTTTTTGTATACATTTGTAGCGAGTTGCGATCCGTGTTGTAACTCAGCGCATTGAGTAATTAAGTGTCGAGGTTTTCCTTGCTGTGTTATTGAGAATTAATGGGGAATAACGAGCGTTGGAAGTGCTAATGTATGCTTATTTTTAATTAATATAATTGTCTTGGTGACATACTTTTCTTGTCTTATGGTATAGGAAAAAACTCATTGGGTTAGATGATCTCTTGAAGGATTTTGAGAAAGAGCAAAAGAGGATTAACGAGAGAAAATCCAAACAAAAGAAAATTCAAAAGGCTTGTGATGTAGACGATGAGGTTGATGATGCTGAAGCTCGACTATCAGAATGTGTTGACAAGTGCCAAAAAGAGGTATGAGTTGTTTCTGCATTCTTTTTGAATTTTATTTGTGAACTACTTGCCTATTTTAGGTTACTTTTTTAAAATTCTTATAGAGATTCTTTTTTGTAGATAAATCAAATAAATGGTGATGAAGAAATGCCCTTATGGGGCATTCAGGTTTTCGGGGATCAGGTTCTATTTTTTTGTGCTTTGCTCATAGAATTTCATTCGCTTTTTCAACAATCCAAACCAACGTTTTTATTTATATAAGCACTTTTTTTGTGTAACTTGCAGGAAAAGTTGCCTCAGCAGGAGTTCCCGGAGTTGAAAAGTGCTGCTCTCCTACAGTCTTTCATGAAGAACAAGATCAATTCACTTGTTGAGCTAGATATTGAGAAAGGTTTTCACCTCTATTTAAATTGAATTTTCTGTATGAGATACTATTTTCTGAATGAGGCAGACATTCCATGAAGATTTATTTTCAATTGATGTTTCTGAACTCAGTAATCTACCAATTGATGTTTTTGAACTCAGTAATCTATTTGCGAATGCTATTTTAGGAGAAAATTTTCTTGAAGAATTATTAGCAGATGGCTGGTTACTGCACCTTGCGCGTGCATCCGGTTGTGTTGAAAAATCCATTGCAACATGGACATTTCACTTAAGTGAGTTTGGTGCCATGCAAAATTATAAGCTGAATTGTCTATTATTTTTTGTAATGCTCTTTGGTTATGATTTCCAGTGTTATATTCGTCAAAGTTATGGTTGATGGAAGCTGCCTGTGAGTTTTGGTGCAATATTCTCTCAATTGGAGACAAGGTTGATCATTCTCTCTCTCATGATGTATAATTTCCACATTCATGAAGATGAGATACAATCTCTATTTATTTCTGACCTCCGAGTTTTGTTTACCTTTATGATATTAAGCAAGCTGATCCTTCTAGCATCAAAATCGACTGGCTACCTAGATGTTCAGATCTAAAAAGAGCTCTTCAAGTGTATGGTTTTCTTCTGGATTCATGTTCTAAGCTATCATCAGACATTGATATGGTTTCCGCTGGTAAGCACTTTAATGCATTGTTAATCTTAAATTTGTGCGGGGAAACGATATATTTGAGGCTGTAATATAAAATTCTATGACTGCATAGTAGATGGGTGCCTGTTTTGGATACATGTAGAATTACTTATGAGTGCCTTGTGATTGGACTTATGAACAAGCCAAATTTAATCAGCCTGAAAGTCTGAAACTGGATGAATTGTTCCAACCATGAGATCCCTTTCCTACAATGAATGACTGGTCTGATTAGCAAGTTTATGAATTCCTTGTAGTTTTTTTAACCGATATCAAATAGTTAATGAGACCTGCCTATTGTTCAACGCTGCTTATACTCAATAATTAGGAAGGGATGAATTTAAAACATTTATCATAATCCATGTTTCTATTGTCCATTTGCTTTATCTCTTGAAGCATTTTGTCAGCTGTAATCATGACTTAAAGATGCTAATCATTTTGTGTATGATATCCGATTTTTGATATCAATGTATAAGTTCAACATTGATCCACTCTTGATCAATTCCTTGCTTATATTGTAGATTCTGTTATAGCAGGACCACCACAAAACATTCGATCTTGGATAAAATTTGTTGGTTTTTGTGGCAAAAGAAGGTAAGCATATAATGTTACTACACAAAGTAACCTGCTTTCTTGAGTTAATATTAAATGTAATATAATGTCTTCTTACACCCGAAGCATTAAGTTATTAATGTACAAGGTGTGTTAAGCAAACATTGCAGTTGCAGCTCATTCTAGGTACATGCCGTATATCATTTTGAGTGATGGGAATACCAGGAGACCATTTGTCTATCTTGGTGCTTTAACTTGTTGAACATTAATGAATTTGATTATGTTCAAATATTGGCATCATATCTTTCTTCTTCTTTTGCTTCTTGTTCTTCAGGGATGCAAATATAATTGTGTCAACTCAAGAAGCTGAAGAATTGCTGGTTATAATAATTTCTCTCTTTCTAGATCGTCAACTATTAGGGTTGTCTACGATATTGCATGAGGCATTGCTCTCAGTAATAAGTTTCTTTAAAGATGAAGAATGGCCTGAGAGCTGTGAGAAAATAGCAAGATCTCTCGCTTGCAGGTGATTGACTGATACTCCACTGTTTATTGGCTTCCCATCAGCTATTTAAACATGTTGATGGTCCCTTTGATTTATTTAGTTCATGCACACAGTCTTCTTTTTTCGATTCAATTGTCATTTTCTATGGATCTTCCTCTCATGTTTGATATGTATGCTCTATTTACCCGGAAAATGTGATGTTCATAATGAAGGCTGCCTTGCAACTTTAATTGTTTGAGAGTAGTGGAGAGTATTATGGGAGTCGATGGCTGTAGTAAGAACCTTCGGAGTACCGTGGCAATCCAATTTCTGGTGACAAGTTTGAATGAGAAGGTAATATACTTCTATGTTCTTATCAATTCTAGTTTGTCTCTGGAAATCTAACTGTCAGAATAATATCTTAGTGCAACTCTTCCATCAGCAATGGAATGAGCTTCTGCTCTTTGTTAATTAAAAAAAACGTAATAGTAACATAACTAACTATAAGCAAATCCTTCAGCTTTAATAGCATTAAGCAGCATGATATTACTTTTCATATTTTGCTGATAGGAGCGTGGAAGATGATTATATTGACTCACTCTTCAGTGAAATAGCTAAATATACTTTAAAACTATGTTCAGGTTTGTGATGCAGAGGAGATCTTAAGATTGCTATGTTCGATAAATGTGAAAGACAAGAATTGTGATCTTCTCCAAATGTACATATACTTGACTCTTGCAGAGAATTGGATACTCTTCGATGCCACATTAAAGGATAAATCAGTCATACATGAGTTATGGGGCACATGTCTCCGGAATTGCTCTTCTGGGATAACAATCACCGATTTGAGGTCTTATGCTTCAAATGTAATGTATCTCTCTTTCTCACTCAAACTTGGATGAAAAATAGGTTTTATCAGTGATCTTATCGTGCTTTTCCTTGCAAGTTTTCTTAACATCTCATATTCAGAAAATAAATTAGCACTTCCACAACAATGTCAATTCTTGAACTGCAGGTTCGCAGTAAAGCTTCGTACCTTCTTCAAGGCAGCACGAGCAAGTGATTGGTCTATGGGTACATACATCAAAGCACCATCAAACTTGACGATAAGTTCTTGCTGCTTAGTTACCCTATCTATCGTCTATCTGAGTATAAAAGAAATGGTTCTCATCTTTTGGGCATATGTTGGTGTTCATTGTTTTCTGTGCTTATTTTGGATGTCTTGAAGTGTCACCTTTCGATATGGTAGATTACAATGTATGTTAACTAGCAGTGTGTTTATGATGCAGTTGATCTTTTATTGCATGTAAATTGGTTTTGTTATCACGTTGCTTTTTTCTTCTAAGATTTTAAATTATGTATATTTCAAAGACTCTTGTTCAAGAATATACTTTTCTAAATTCTGGACTTTAGACCATATTAAGAAAAATCAAACATACTTTCAAAACAAAAAAGCAAAAATCCAAACATGTACCTATTAGATATTATTGTGATTGAGGCACCTGGGATTCCCTTCATCCCAGGTCGGTTTTGATGTAATAATATGAATGGAGTAGTCTACCCAGTACCCACCCACCAACTACTTTTAGAGTGAAATTAACTGACCGTACAGGGAATAGCTGGGCCTATAATCGATTAAAAATAATTAGTTTTTATTTTTTAAATGTGGTAAAGTTTACAAATTTGAATTATAATTGAAATTAGTTCAATTATGTCAACAAACTAACCAGAAACCGAGTTTATATTTAAGAGGTTCGATATTTCAATATATATAATACATCTTAATTTAATAATAAGGTGATTGAGTAGGCTTCATCATTGTATAATACTATGATAGAAGAAAATGTGTAATATTATAGGTGCCAAAATTCAAAAAGAGAAGAAAATATAGAATGATAGAGATGGAAGTCTATATTAAAAGGCAGAGTTTAATTAAAGTTGGTCAAATTGAAGCCTTATGTTTCCTGTCCAAGAAGACTTTTTTTTTGCCTCCACAAAGGGGTCCATAATTAATTAAACATTTTATTATATATATATTGGTGTGAGAAAATTACAAAAACTGGCTTCTTTTTCTGACTATTATCAATTATGAATCTGTGCATTTGACTCCCACCAGCAAATTTTAAAATTTAAAATAAAAAGGAAGTAAGACATTTAGAATAATGTCTTTAGAAATTGCAGAATCTTTATGATATTTCTGTTCCTTAATATGTTTTCATTGTATAATAAGTACAATACTATATACGTTCGTAATATACACACTAGTAAAATAAAATATAATATCAAAACCATATAGAACAGAAGTATGTGATGAATTGTCAAATTGTCGTCTTTGTCAAATAAACACACACATAAATAATTTTCTAACCATATATAAATAGGACCATTCATTACTCTTATTTTCATCTAACTTGATTTATAAATTATTAGTAGGGAGAATAAGTATTACAATTAAAATACAAAATTTGTTTTTTCTTTTAATTATAAAACTACAAAAAAGAAATAAAGAGTTTTTCTGTCTCACACACACATAATAATAATAATAATTGCATAAAATTAATCTACCCGATTCTCATTGATTATTACTTATACTCCATAATTCAACAGACATTCAGGACTTTTCTTGGCGGCCTAGAACATTCTTCAAATGGCTGTTTTGAGTTAACAAATCTCATGATTTCAAGTAAAAACAAGAGTCCAGTATTTTCTTGAATGGATAGATACTCAAAATCTTGTGACATAGTTAATTCATTTAAAACTCTCATTCTAAATGGTTCTGAAAAAAAAAATGTTATATTCTATAGACAACATTAAATCTTGTACTAAATCAAAGTTGGATTGTGAAACATTTGTCCCAAAAGATGCTATAGTCTATAGACTACATTAAATACAATATTCATCATCTATATATTATGTATATCTTAAACAAATGTTATCAATAGTTCATTCTATATATTTTAATTGATAAAAACATCTAAAAGTTCATTTTGTTATCTTGAAAACTAAAACAATTAATATTAATTTTATGAAAATTAGAAGAACATGGAAATTGGAATATCGCCAATAGAAAGAGAGCAGCAGCCCATGTGGCTACAAGTCTGGCAGACTACAAATTTTCTTCATTAGTGTAATGATTTTTATGGTTATTAAATTAAGACATTGAATTTAACTTAAAAACCAAATTACATATAATATACTATAACATACAGAATAGAAAATAAAGCATTTAAACATTGTACAATGTTATGATAAAAATTCAAAATTACTAAATACATAATTGGATGGATGCTACCTAAACATATGGATTTGTCAATGTGTGAGTTAAGTGTCAAATATTACATCCATCCTCACCATTCATTAAACAGTGGTACTTAAATGAAAAGTTAGATATCAATAGAAATTAGCAACAGAAACTTATTATAGTTGATAATTTGTTTCTGTACTTATTAGGTTGGTACACATTTCACCTACAAATTAATTATTATAGTTGAAAATACAGATATTTAATATGAAACAAAAAAGTTATATACAGCCAATTAAACACACCCACACATATATATATATATATATACAAAATAATTTTTTTATCTATTTATATATTTATTCATGTATTTATAGATACACAGATTTTAAGGGCACTCCATTGGTCAAAAAGAACAATTTTTTGATGGGACCCCTGGATCATCAGGTGCCTACTCCCATTTGCTTTGCAACATGCATGGTTTATTAAACACTTTTTTTTTTCTTTTTTTTCCAAATTACTTATTAAAGACTGATGGACCAAAAAGTTAAAGCATTACTAATAAATATGAGCTCGTTTGGTAGATAGTTTATTTATTGCAGTTAATGCAGCTCCATTTATCAATCATTAGTGGTTATTGTAACATTAAATTATTAACAAGACAATGAGTTTATAAATATGAGAAATCATCTTATGACAATTAATTGTACATCATGTCTTTATATGCATCGCTCTCATAAACTTAATTTAATGAGGCCAAACACATTTGCAGTTTGAATTAAAATTTCAACTTCCTCTCATAAATTATATTCTACAAGACAATATCATATAATTTTTTTTTGTGTGTGTAATTTTGTAATTAAAAAAAAAAAAGAAAAAAAGAAAAAAGGGATGCAAATCACATCAAGGAACAAGGAGTTGTCTTAACTCCCGCATTTGTCGCTGATATGTAATTCCTGGCTGCCCAATAGGACCGCCTGCCTATCATCCCTAGGCTACACCCTCTTGTACCAGATTACATTTAGATACATCCTCTTTATATCTATTAGGTTTGGCAGAATCGTAGTCTAGGCTTGTTGCCTTTATTTGTCTTTGTCCAACAGTCCAACCGCCCTAAACCAAAATTATAATTAAATTATTAAGGGCAATCTTGTGCAATTGTGCCCCAAAAATAATTGTTAAATTATTCTATTTTCCATGATTTATTTCTACAAAATTATACAAGTAATTTTGATCAACTCCCTAACCTCCACTAAAACATTTAAAATTTTATTTCAAGTTATTCTCTTGTGAAACCATCTCATATGAGACAGACATACACGATCCAATCGTGCACAACAACCTACATCCACAAGTGTTTGATGCAAGCTGTTTGACTGTGTGCTGAAAAATGTTGTTATGGGTTGTCACATACAGTTATGTTCTGGAATATAATCTGATCGTACACGTTGGACTCTTTCATAAAACGATCTCATATGAGTTTTTGAATTTTATTTTACGAATCAAGATAAATATATTGACCAAACATGTCCAAAACATTAGTTCATTTTCTAATACATTCTATTCAATTCAATTTTTTGAATCTTGAATATATAAGGTAAACACTAACCGCTAAATTCATTAAACATGAGTTACTCATAGTAAATTTACTAATTTAATTGATTTTCTCCAAAATTTAAAAAAAAAAAAGGATAATAGTGGGAAATGTTGGTCCTTTATAAGCTTTGAGAACACAACTCACTGCTCAATCTTCTTCCTCACCCCACAATTCAGAGTGAAGGTCCCATGGATGATCAACAAACAAATCTTCTTCTGAATTGGACTTATTTACACCAACAAAAGGTGACAAATCTCTTTACTATAATCCACACTATTTATTTGCATTTTCATAATTTCACTTTAGATTATATTCTGATATTGTAATTACACAGAGCATGGAGGAGCTCAAAATGAGAGACGAAGAAATCCTCCATCTGAGAAAGCTTCTCAACGCCGCCATTAAAGAGAGAGACGAAGCTCAACAAAGGTACCACAATCTATTCATGGAAAAAGCACTTCTCCATCAATCCACTCCACATTCCTCCATCGAAGACGACCTTCGGAGAGGGATCGACGGATTTTCCTCCTCCGACTGCGACGAGAGCATCGTGTCGTCGCCGGCGGAGGCGGAGCAGGACTTTCCGGTGGCGATCAACCGGCCGTTGCCGGAAAAGGGGAAGCTGTTGCAGGCGGTGATGAAAGCAGGGCCGTTGCTGCAGACTCTCCTCCTCGCCGGCCCTCTGCCGCAGTGGCGCCACCCTCCGCCGGCGCTCGACGCCTACCAGATTCCGGCGCCGCCTGTGGCGGTTCCGCCGCCGTCCCTGCCGACTGTGTCGACGCAGTTCTTACAGCAGGATTCGTTGCATAAGTGTGGGAGGATTATTACTAGGAAGAGAGGTCTTCCAGAGTCATCGGATTCCACCATTAATGAATTCAAGTATCAACGAGTTGTTCTTCAATGATTCTTAAGTCTACTTTTTTTTTTTCTCTGTTTTTGTGTCTATTTTTCTACGATTACTAGTCAAGATTAGGAAGGTGGGAATATCACAACTTAGATTGAACTTGTATAGTGGTTCCATTTACAAAATTCTAAGATCCTCTCTGATTATCAGTATTTTCCAAATTTCGAAATTCCATTTTTTTCTATAAGAATATTGAAATTGTTTATATTGATTTCTTATTTTTGGTGTCATTGAAATTTGATATTTTGAGTAAAATCAAATCAAAATTTGAAATTAAATTATTTGATGAAAATTGAGATTTTTCCTTTGTAAATGTATCGAACATGTCATTTTATAAACTTAATATCACGATACATAAATGTTCCTGCTAATAATGCACCAAATGATTTATGTTAAAATATATCGAGAAAAATGTAATGGATCTAAAGTTGAAAAAAAACATATTTATTTGCAAATCAAAGCCCCACATTAACCCTAGCTATATTTTATGACCAGTATTTTAGAAAAGATTTGGAGGCATGTATTGGCCAGTATTTTGGTTGGAATGTCTCATTCTTCACATAATTAGATGTTAATCCTTGTTTATTTAAAAGTCTTTTCCTCGTGAAAAGGAATATATATTTCAATTTTTCTGTATTATCATAGATTTAGTTTTAGCATGGAAATCTTCAGACACTGTATAGGCACTATGTGTGTGTGTGTGAAAATTGGAGATGGGTATTGGCTAACAACCAGATGACGTGGAAGGCCCGGGTTGTCGGGTCTAGTGTGGTTCCCACAAATCAGAATTCGGATCTAACCCATGTTTATTGGTTTCTTTACGTTGAAATTTTGTTAATTAATCATTAATTTTTCGATTGTTTAACCTTGTTCTATTCTTTAATTAGTATAGGGCCCGTGTAATACACATGATTTAATAAAAAAAATTAAATTTAGTGAAATTAAAAAAATTGAAATATCATTACAAAACAAAATTAAATTTATAATTTGTGCAATATATATCGTCTAATTTAACATTAAATATAAAAAATATGAAAAAATAATTATTTAATTGTCAAAATATGTGTTGCATTTGTAGATGATCATTTAATTTTTTTTTTATTATTTTGAAAAATAATATACATTGCTATACCTAGTGGTGCCCGGTTCGTATAAACCGCCGGTTCCGGTTCCGAACCGGCGGTTCGGAAAACCGGCAGGGGTCGAACCGGAACCGAACCGGGGTATGTTCGGTTCCGGTTCCGGTTTGTAACCGGCGGTTCAACCGCCGGTTTCGGTTCGAACCTCCGGTTTTTCCGGTTTTTTTTTATTTTTTTACTAAACAATGTATTTATATGTTAAAAAATATACAACTTCAAAAGTATAAAACACTAAGTTTGAATTAAAAAAAAATTATTACAACTTACAAACAACAAACTTCTAAGTTTGAATTTAAAAAAATTACAACTTACAAACATAAAAAATAATTACAACTTACAAATTACAAATTGAAAGAGGAAAAAAATGAAATAGCTTGAGTTTCATTCTAAGTTTGATATAGAATAAAATTGCCTACGTATCCCTAAATTGAATTAGAGAATCAAAGCTCACGTAGTTCTTAGTTCTTACTTCTCTTAATTGTAATGAGCAAAGAATGTTGTGTGGTAGATGATATGTCTCAAAGAAAGGAGGACATAATAAGACGTGCATCTAAGACACATCTTATTATCTCCTCCTTTCTTTGAGACACATCATCTACCACACAACATTCTTTGCTTATTACAATTAAGAGAAGTAAAAAAAAAAAATGAAAGAGCTTGAGTTTCATTCTAAGTTTGAAAGTGAATATCAAAGTTAGAATGAAATTGCCTACGTATCCCTAAATTGAATTAGGGAATCAAAGCTCACGTAGTTCTCTTACCTCAAACTTACCCATTAGTTCCGGTGGAGGAGGATGTGTTGGAATCGTAGCCATACTCGTCGGGGCCATCGTCATCAAAGACAGATAAATCTAGATGTTGTTGACGTTTCTTTGCTCGAAGCCAATCTTCAAGTAGAGTAATGTTTTGAACATTCTCTACGGTCAATCTTGCCCTTTTTGGATTCAACATATGTCGTCCTTTGGAGAAGGCGCACTCGACGGAAACGTTGGAGGCGGGACTTGCAAAAATCTCCTTCGCAATATGACTTAAAATAGGATAAGTGTTGATCCTCTTTGACCACCACTTCAAAAGATCCACAGAGTTTTCAAAAGAAATAAATTCAAATGTACAACTTAAATATGTATCTAATTCTTGTGTGGGATTAGACCCCCTAGCGCGTTTTTGTGTTCGGTTATCATAAAAATCATAAAATGCATTAAGACCACTAACATTATATGGATTATGTGAAGAACTACTACTACCACCTACATTTTGAGCACCTAAATTATCCCCACAATCATCCCCTAATGAGGTTTTATATTCTTTAAATAAATCATACAAATAGTTTTTAGCTCTAGCTGCAACTTCTACATAATTTGGAACATAGTCAACCGCATCATAATCGGATAACAAAAAATGGGGGAACAAAACACTATAATACATGCGTAATAATTCGATTAGACCATCTTCTCTAATCCTAGGATCTAATAATTTAGCTATTAAAAATATATCGGGAAGTTCGTGAAAATATTTTAACCATTTTGCTTTAATTGCTATAATAGTGTCACCTATAATAGGACATGCACAATATTCATTCAAAATTAAAGCAATTTTAACACAATTATCTAAGGCTAATGGAGAAGTAGGATAATAAGTGCCACTTAATTCTCTAGTGGCTTCTTCAAAATTTTTTAAAAGAGCTATTAAATTAATGCATGCATCCCAAGAGTTGCTATTCAAATATATCAATTCATGTGGGTTTTCTTTATAAAATTCAATTAGCAATTCTTTATAATTATAAGAATCTTGAAGCATATAATAAGTTGAATTCCATCTATGTTTTACGTCCAATATAAATTTTTTAACTTCCATTCCATTATTTTTACAAAATCTTGCCCATTTTTTATGCCATTGTGTTGATTTAGCAATTTCATGAATTGCATCCGTAATAGGTGAGATTTTATCATGCAAAGCGGTTAATCCATCTTGTACACACAAATTCAAACAATGGGGTACACAACGAATATGAAAAAGTCTACCATCTATTGGAGGCCTAAAAAATTCCATTAATGTGGGTATACTAGCGGTGTTAGGAGCGGCATTATCATAACCAATCGAAAATATTTTTGTAACTATATCATAATCATTAACAATTTTTATTATTTTTCTAGCAATTGCTACAGAACTATGTCTTTCATCAAATTCGACATAGACAATTAATCGTTTTTGCACGTTCCATGCATTATCTATCCAATGGCACGTTACTCCTAAATAATCATGGTTTCCGTAAGGATCTTTCCACACATCACAACAAATAGATACTCGTTGTGTTAAATTTTTTAGTTCTCCAATTAAAGCATATTTATATTCACCTACAATTTTTTCTATGTCACGTGTGACGGTATTCCTAGATATTCTTCTACTAGCGGGTTGAAAAACTTCACAAGTAAATTCTTCATAATCATCGTCAGTTGGAAATTGAAAAGGAAGATGTTTTTTTAGCAATCACTTCGGCCATTCCTTTCCTATGAGTTAATTGACTAAATTTATGAAGGAAGTTAGGGTCGTTACCTCCGGTTCCCCCACTGGAACCGGCATTTTGTCGAGGAAGATGGGTTTGAGAGCGGTCATTACCCATCTTATCCGAATGTTTCTTGATGATGTGGTTGTTGAACGTTCCGTAGCCCCCTCCGGCCTTGAACTTGTAGCTCTTTCCACAGTAGTTGCACGTCACCGTGAAGTCCACGTTCGAATTTGATACTTTCTCCTTTTTAAAATGTATGGAGAAAATATCACTTCGAAGTGTCGAAGTGGTTCGGCTACGTGTGTCACTCTCTTGAGTTGGACGGGCCTCCGGTTGCTCCTGCTCTTCCTCCACTTCGGCAAAGTCGGCGGCGGTCGAAGGTCCGAGAGCCTCCTCCAAATTGGCGTACTCCTCACTCCAATGAGAGTGGGGAGTGTATTGATCGATAAGATCATCGACTTCAACATCTCGTGGTAGAGGCATCGGTGCCTTTCCTCGGTGAGAAGAACCGGCGGAAGAAGAACCTCTTCAAGACATTTTCGAATGAATCGTAAATTGAGAATTGAAAAAAAAAACTAGAGAATTGAAACTTTAGAATTGAGAATTGAATTTCAACTTTCGAATTGAGAGAGAAGTGGTGGAATGGTGTGAGGATTGAATGGGGGGAGGAGGGTATTTATAGAAATTTAAAAAAAATAAAAAATAAAATTCGCCGGAACCGGCTGGTTCGAACCGCCGGTTTACAACGGTTCTTAAATCTCGACCGTTGATCTCCAACGGTCGAGTGATCCTGGCGTGACACGTGTCCCAACGGTAACTTTTTTTTAAAAAAAAACCCGCGCCGGTTCGAACCGGCTTCGAACCGCCGGTTCCGGCGGCAACGGCTCTTTTTCGCCGCAATCCGGTGACAACGGCTACTTTTCGCCGGAGCTCCGACGGACACGTGGCGCTAACCCATTCGTCAGAAAATGAAAAAAAAAAATTAACCGAAACCGCCGGTTCACGGTTTTACAAAACTCGAACCGAAACCGAACCGGCTGAATCCGGTTTACGGTTCCGGTTTGGAACCGGAACCGGGTCAACGGTTCCCCAAACCGTTGACCGCCGGTTTCGAACCGGCCGGTTCCGGTTTCCGGCGAACCGTGGGCACCACTAGCTATACCTATTATATTATTCAATACACCCACCATTTTTTTTAGTTTGCTCTTTGTTTACATTTGTAGCAACCCTCAACTTTTATTTTCAAATAAACGATAAAAAATGAAAGTCAAAATTTCACAAATAAATTCCATAGTTTATTTTAAAGCATATATTCAAAATATTATTTGATTTCAATAATTAATAAGTTTGAATAATAATTTTCAAGCTACCCACTTTTATTTGAGTTTTTTTTTTCTTTTGAATCTATTTATATTTTTTCTTTATATTTTTAAATTTAACAAATTTGAAATATATAATAATACCTATCATTAAATTTATTATTTAGTAATAATAATATTTCTTATCAACATTAAATTTGTAGCAATTAATTAACATATTTAATATGAAATCATTGTAAGCTTAACATGTGGCACTTTGCTCCTTCTTTTATATATATAAAGATTTAACAAATTTCAAATATATAATAATTCCTATCATTGAACTTTAGCATATGCTAATTATATAAATCTAATCAATATTTCTATATTATTTATTATTGAGTAATAATAATATTTCTTATCAACATTAAATTTGTAGCAATTAATTAACACATTTAATATGAAAAAATTGTAGGCTTGCCATGTGGCACTTTGTCTTACTTTTATATATATAAAGATAATTATTTAATTTTCAAAATATGTGTTGCATTTGTAGATGATCATTTAAAAAATTATTATTTAAAAAAAAATACATTGCTATACCTATTATAGTATTCAACCCACCCTACCATATATTTTAGTTTGCTTTTTATTGTTTACATTTGTAACAACCCTAAACTTTTATTTTCAATTAAATGATACAAAATGAAAGTCAAAATTTCACAAATAAATTTCATAGTTTATTTTAAAGCATATATTCAAAAAATTATTTGATTTCAATAATTATTAAATTTGAATAATAATTTTCAAGCTGCCCACTTTTATTTTAGTTTTTTTTCTTTTGTATCTATTTATATTTTTTCTTTATATTTTTAAATTTAACAAATTTCAAATATATAATAATTCCTATAATTGAACTTTAGCATATGTTAATTATATAAATCTAATCAATATTTCTATATTATTTATTATTGAGTAATAATAATATTTCTTATCAACATTAAATTTGTAGCAATTAATTAGCATATTTAATATGAAAACATTGTAGGCTTGACATGAGGCACTTTGGTTCTTCTTATATATATATATAAAGATAATTATTTAATTTTCAAAATATGTGTTGCATTTGTAGATGATCATTT
The DNA here is from genome assembly GCA_946896805.1 of Scutellaria galericulata. Lineage (NCBI taxonomy): Eukaryota > Viridiplantae > Streptophyta > Magnoliopsida > Lamiales > Lamiaceae > Scutellaria > Scutellaria galericulata. Next base: position 19,728,760 of record OX335792.1, on the reverse strand, counting down.
AATTTTTTTTTTTTTAAAATATACATTGCTATACCTATTATAGTATTCAACCCACCCTACCATATCTTTTTGTTTGCTTTTTATTGTTTACATTTGTAACAACCCTAACCTTTTATTTTCAATTAAATGAGACAAAATGAAAGTCAAAATTTCACAAATAAATTTCATAGTTTATTTTAAAGCATATATTCAAAAACTTATTTGATTTCAATAATTATTAAGTTTGAATAATAATTTTCAAGTTGCCCACTTTTATTTTAGTTTTTTTTCTTTTGTATCTATTTATATTTTTATTTGTATTTTTAAATTTAAAAAATTTCAAATATATAATAATTCCTATCATTGAACTTTAGCATATGTTAATTAAATAAATCTAATCAATATTTCTATATTATTTATTATTTAGTAATAATAATATTTCTTATCAACATTAAATTTGTAGCAATTAATTAGCATATTTAATATGAAATCATTGTAGGCTTGACATGTGGCAATTTGGTCCTTCTTTTATATATATAAAAAGATGTGGCTCAACTTTAACTTGCCTCCAATCTTTGCTACCTTGAAGTTTTATTATGTCTCTCCATTAATAACTTTCGTCCAAAATCATTTCCTTTTTCTATTTCCATTTATAAATCTTCTATTAACATTTAGTATTACATCTCATGTTTTATGACATTTAATACACACCGTATATTAATTAACATTGTCATTTGATACACATGACGTATGGTGATTATTTACAATAGAAGAAGTAACATTAAGTTAAATAGAATATCTTATGTTTTTATAAAGATGACTTGAATTGAGAAAGAAACTCTTCAAAAGGTTGGCTTGCAATTGAGATGAGTGATTTTGATTTTTGAGTTAAGTTAGGAAACTATTAAATAATTCTATCTCAAATCCATCATTCTATTTCTACCTTTAAATTCCCAACATATATATATATATATAATTTCATAGTGTCTTTCTAAATTCTCATAGAGTGGAGGCTATAATTGTAAATTCGTATTTCAACAATGTACATGTTGATTCACTTCTCATTATCTCATCAGTTCAAAGTCAAAGTCATTCAAGAATGTCTTTCCCCTCTCCACAGGCAACCTTCCCAAGTCTGAGAATTTGACAGAAAGCTTGTGCCATTAATGTCTGTAAATTATCCTACAAAGAAATCTCTTTTTTTTTTTTTTTTTACTATTTCAACACCATCAACTTCTTTTGGTAAATAAAAAAAATTGCAAATAGTATATTATATTATAGTTTAATATCATGAGTAAATTCAGTCATGCAACTCAGAATAAAATCACCCAAAAAGTAGTAGAAAAAGGGATCAGAATAAAGATGAAAAGCTATATATGTAAACAAATAGTGGATAGTGTAGCATTTACAAAAGGTGGTAAGGTGCATTAAATGTGGTGCTCATAGATCCATCATTCATTTGATTACATATTATTGAAGGAGAAAAATGGAAGAAAGGATGAAGAAACACAGACAAGTGAGCCCAGAAAGAGTAAAAACATGGACTCAGAAATCACCCAATTATCGAAAAGTGGCTGTCGTTTACTATCTATGCAGAAATCAACAACTCGAGCATCCACATTTCATGGAAGTCCCTCTATCTTCCTCTCATAATGATCTCCACTTAAGAGGTAACACACATTCTTGTTTATATGAATTCAAGAATCTTGAAATTTAGAAATCTGCTTTTGTTTTTGAAGATGTGATTGAAAGACTCAATGCTTTGAGAGGCAAAGGCATTGCTTCAAACTACTCATGGTCATGCAAGAGGTGAGTTCTTACTCTATGATCCTTCTTTTTATGTCAAAATTCATACGATTATTGTATCCCGATTCAGGAGCTACAAGAATGGCTATGTGTGGCATGATCTTAGCGACGATGATATCATCCATCCTGCTCATGGCAATGAGTATGTCCTAAAGGGCTCAGAGCTCTTCCAAGAACCAAATCCTGGTAATACCAATATCGGGGCATTTTGTCTGAATTGTTAAGTGTATATATGCTCCAAGAATAATCTGAATTCTTGATTCTTAGGTGGGTTTAATCCAGTTAGGACATTGATAGCAGCTTCGACTCAGACCGACGATGGTTCATTGGAGCCTCTTCAGAAGCAGAGGATCGAGACATTGGAGTCTCTCATTACAGCCGATGTAAGAAAGCTCAACAGCTTTAGGAGGATACTCGAAGAAGAAGGGTACCGAATCCCATCAAACACTAAGCTTAAGGTTGCAAACACGATCATGCAAATGGTCTCGTGTGGCTCGATTTCAGTCAAAGATCGCTCCCAATTGCTCTCAACTTCATTGAAGTTGGGAGAGACCAATTGCACGGCTCAGAAATCTTCGTCTGTGTGTTCAAAATCGAAGAAAGTTGAGAATTAACAGTTGTAAAAGCATAAAAGCAGATAAGAAAGCAATAGAGAAATATGCTTCTTTTGGAGAATATATTCTTTACTCCACTTTCCTCTTTATTTCCCACTGCTTGTTATAAATTCAAAAAGTGTACATAAAAAGGGGTAATGCTCTGAAAACCAGAGCAAAACTGGTGAAAATTAAGTACGAATTTCCTACTTCGTCTACGCCACTTGTCACGCAAGCATTGGTCCGTCTTAAGGCTCTATCATTGATCCGAACTCATGACAGAATCGATAACCCTAGACGAGCACGAAGAGGTGGGGGCCCCTTGAATTTGTCGAGTATTGTAAGAGTTGCATCCCAAGCATTTGTACGCTACAATATGGAATCGAACCTCGGATGTTTCCTCACAGTCATTGCATAATATCCACACCTATTTATGAAAGCCATTAATGTTAGAGATTTCATCATTAGTTTCAAAGCCAATCACCCTGAATATATTACTTATTGGATTAATTACCATTTTGTTTCTGTACATTTCTGGCATCGGAGTAGTAGCAATCTGTCAATCAATCGTTGCAAATAAGAATAAACTATTAAACAAAAAGAACGAGATTATGATCTTCAAATAGATTATACATGATGCATCTCGAGTTGTACCTCTTCATCAAGCTTTCTCCATACATTTGACATGTCACAAATGGACTTGGAGCAAACAGGACATGAATATCTGGAATTCAATAGCAGAAACATTAATCTTCTAAATTATATTTTGGGTTTTCCAAGAAGAAAAAAAAAACGGTTGCTAACCTTCGACGAAGTTCCATTTCTCTAACGCATTCGAAATGTATAGTGTGGCCACATGGTAGAACAGTAATGTTCTTCATCGAGTCAAACAGAAACTGCAACCAAAACACGTAGATATATCTTTGAGCAATGCAATTTTATCGAATTCTAAACAATATTGAGTGCATTGTACGTTAATACCTCGAAGCAAACTGCACAATTATGATGCATTGCTCTTTCAACACAATTATGTGCATCCTTAAGTGAGGTTGTATAGCAGCATCCTAGTACATAAGCAATGTATCATACGTAAAAACAATTAAATTGAATTAAATTAGAGCATAACAAGAAATCTTGAGATTTGAGGAAATTAATTCTTTATACCACACTTGTTGCAGTGAAAGAAGTTCTCCCTTCCACCGGTTCTGCACAAAATCGATTGAAAACGAATTTTTTTAAATATTGGCTGATCATAACTTTTTTTTAAAAATATTATTAAAAGAAAGGATCAAAAGGTCTCAACCTGCATATTCCACATTCATCACAGTGGTATTGTTCCTTTGAGACCTAAATTCATGAATTATAATTTAAGAATGATGCAAAAAAAAGAACACTGTCAAAGACTCTTGTATAATGATGAAGAGCTTATTACATCATCATCAAAGAATTTGCACATATTGCAGAAATAATTCCCCATGCAAACTCCACAACTTGTACAGTTCTGTTGAACCTGAAAACGCGAATATAGAAATAGATCAATGAACGACTAAAATCTTGCGAATTTGATTATATATTGTTAAGTAATCTGTTTTTCTTACATCTTGTTCTGTGCTACAAAAAGAACATATGACCTGCAGAACACATTAATCCACAAATTAAGTCAAAGTCCATAACTAGTTATGAAGATTAAGAAAGTACATAAGATCAAATCAGTGTTTGTCCATTCCTAAGTAAAGTTATGTGATTGCCAAGGAATTATTAATTTTCATGCTAAAATCAAACATATTATGAACTAAAAACTCACTCTTTTCACTTGATGTCGCGGAACATCATGCCGATTAGTAGGATCAATTTCAAAAGCATTCTGTCAAACATATAACAAGCAAAAAATTTAGAATTTGTTAAAACTGAATTATATAGACAATTGAAATTAAAAACACACACCTTGGCTTCATTATGGCAATGCCTACAATCAAATATCTCATCACAACAAGGGGCCCTAATCTTGCATCTTCTTTTGTAATGCTTGCATCTAAAAGAGACACATTCACAGTTCAAATGGAAAAATCAGACAAAAATTAAATGCAATTGAAGAAATTGTAATAAAAGATGAAAAAAAAAACCTTAAAAAATTAAAAGTACCCATAATTGGCAGAAATTTGAAGCCCATCTTTACTAAAATCCAGGGGCACAACAATCGCAGGATTTTGCTCAAAATCACACATATTTATCGTATTTCTTCTTCTTTAAACTGGAGCAAGAAATCGAGCAGATAATCATCAAACAAATAATTTAAGAAAAAGAAAGACATCCTGGGAGACGACATTGTCAGAATTCATACTGATCAACATCAACTGTATTTTCCCCTCAGATATTTGTTTGATAAATTAAATTAAAACATACCGTGAAAGAGAGATTCTGATTTTCAAGAGGTCTAAATAAATAAAAAGAGGATGCAAGAAGTGAGATTTGTAGCAGAAAAAGGGTTGAGCACGCAGATTTATAGGGCGGGAAAACAACGGTTCTCTACATGAGAGGCGACATTTCCGACAATGGAGAATGGACAAAATGAAATCTGTTTTGCAGAATTCTACTCTCTATGCTCAGAGCGTGTTCCAAATGTTACGTTATTTACATTTTTTTTTTTTTTAAGATTAGTTTGAGCCGTTGTGGTCGTAGTCATGTGTCGGACAATATTACGTCTTATTGAAATAAATAAATAACATCATTTTAAAAAATACAGGATAAATAATGTTTTTTTTTTTTTTTTACCGTGATTCAATTAAATGATAAATTTATCTTTCATTGATAAGATGTAGTAAATGTTGTGGTGATAAAAAGTGGAAAATGAAGAAAATTATATTGTATGATAAAAGAAATATGTTTTATTTGATTTGATGGTATTTCAAGATATTTTGAAATAATATTAAATTAAAGGTTATACAGTTTGTGAAAAGAAATAGAAAGCTTAAATCAAACGCGGGGGTTAGGCGCGTTTAAGTGGTAGTGAGTGGGATTATAAGACCTTTTTGATAGTAAATTAAAGTTGGATACATACAGAGTAGGGTGACTCGATTCCACGTCCCTATTTCCATTTCCACATCTCATCCCATCACCTATATGACTACTTTTCTTTTCTTTTTTTTTTTCTTTTTTTTTTGTCTTAGGCCCCATGGGCTCGATTGGACTTTGCAAATTGCAACATCATCTATCTAGTTTAATATATGCCTTTATATAGATGGGCCTTTAACCCAATTAAAATCCCTTTTGGGCTGAATGGGCCCAGCTAGTTTTTGGGGTCAATTCACCGCAAGGCTCAATGGTATGTCATAAGAGGTTGCAGTGTTGGGCCTGTATATAATATAAGCCCATATAGCTTTATACTCTTTTGGAATTTCTAGCGACAAAGTTCGAGTGTATATGTTCAGTGTATTATTATTATTTTATTTAATTCTTAATAGATTAAACTACAATGAAATTTAATTCACCTAATGATCAAGGTGAGTATTTCATATTTTTCCCATCATATCTTTCTTCTAATTTATATTATATATAGTTATATGATCACTAGAAAATTAATATATAATATATCTTAAATATATACAAACAAATAGCTGTAAAAATGATGGGAGAACTAAAGATTCAAATCGAACTGTACAATTATAAAAATCTAATATATATTGCTTACTGAAATAAATAAAGATTATATTATGTGGTAATCAAATTAGCGAATCTTACACTAATAGAATAAATTAAAATTAATTTGGCGCGAAAGATGAGGAGGAGCGCGGCAAGCTAGTGGCGGGGTGGGGTCCACAGTTATTGTAATAATGTAATTTGAGGATAAGGTTTAAGCAGCGTGTCAAGCGACCACGTGGATACTGGGGCACACAGACACCACGTGCGCGTAATTAAGCAGGTAATTAGAATACTAATGACAATGCTAAACATGGATTAAGTTAGTAATGGAGATCTTAATGTTGTCCTAATCGAGGTTTCGTCAGCGCTGACGCTGACAAAGCTTTGTAAAATATTCGAGCATTCAGTATCTCTTTCTATTCACATTCATTTTTATTTATATTTAACTATTTAAGATAGGAATGACATTGCAAATTTGACTTCAATTGATGCTCTCATGAAGAAGATCCATGACTTGAAAGCTACACAACTCTAATCTAGTACAATTATGTTACCAATGTATTTGGGAAGCCTGATTTAAAATAATAATAATATAACAATTGTTAATTTCTTTGATAATGTGAGAGCTTCAAACCTTTTTTTTTTTTTTTTTTTAAATTTAAATATGCCTCTATAGTACTTAGATTAAATCTTAATTTGGTGCTTGAAATAAAATAGATCTTTAATTTGTGATCAATGATAATTTTTATAAATTTAATACTGAAAATGTGGATTTATCATCAGTGATTAATGAGATATATATCCTGCCTAAAAATAATTAACAATTTTTTGAATATTAAAAGGCTAGCTGTTGATGCTATTAATTACTACTTAATCAGTCTTTCCATAAGTGGTTTCCCTTAGTTGCGGAGAATTGAAATAAGGAGTTGACTATAATAATAATAATAATATAATACTAATAATAATAAATATTACCACAATTCTTAATTACCGTATCAATTTAAAGATACGGTTAGGTCTTGTTCTGCCTCACATGGTTGGTTCATTATAATTTATAGGAACACTGTGAAAATAGAACGTTTACGTTGACATGCACATATGTATTTAATGTCTTTAGAGTGTAAATATATTTTCAATGTTTAAATTAAAGTGTAATTAAATGACCCTAATTAATCTTTAGTTTATTCACCATTTTCATGTACAAATAAATATCTCTAGTATATATTTCGATTGTAAACATTGCATTATATTATATGAAATCATTAATTAGTTGTACATATATGATGAGCAAATCAATAGTTTAAAGATTAAAGGCAATTATTTAACAAAGTGGAAGTAATATAGTTGAGTGATGAGCATTAATTCTCTGCCCATTCTATTAATACTTTGAAAAATTAAATATTACTACTAAAATATTATAGTGAAAATGACAAAAAACAGAAGAGTGGAACCAAGCAAAGATTGAGTAAATTATTAGTGGCGGCCAATTATATTAATACAAGTGGAGAATCATATTAACATTAACTCAACAAGACAATGAACTAAACCCTCAAACAGGAAACTAAACATGTTCACATACAATGTCTTGATACCTATTTCGTGTTTCTCAAACATGTTCACATACAATGTCTTGAGATCTATTTCGTGTTTCTCAATTCCCTATTGGATGTAACACATCTCATCAACTCTTCAACACATACCATTTATATCTATTAAATCCTGAAATTCCAGACAAACAAAAACCAACCGACCAAACCAAGATTACCGGAAACAGACAAAAATGGATGGGGTTTCAGAGGAAAATGGAGCAAACCCGTTTCACCAATTCGGATCTGATTTCGGGTCGATAGATCACTTCATGGGTGAACCCTACCTCCACTTTCAACCTGCTGTTTTAAGCCCCAACGTCAATGGCGTATACCAGGGCTTCGATTATCAAGATTCCGTCAACATTGGCCACGTGGCTGATGACCGCCATTTTTTTCCGGCGGCGGCGGAGATGTTTGATTTCGGGGTTGCGTCCACGGGCCATGTTGCTGCTGGTTATAATAATAACATTGACAGTGATTTAGGGTTTATGAATGCATTCGAAAATCAGGTGGGTAATGAGGACTCCTCCGGCTCCGGCACCGCCGCAATGCCGGAGAAAAGTGATCGATCGAGAACGTTGATCTCAGAACGGAAGAGAAGAGGCCGAATGAAGGAGAAGCTCTACGCTTTACGAGCTTTGGTTCCTAATATCACCAAGGTAATCCATATTTTCACGTATTTCAATTTTGATTTACTACAAGAAAAATGATTTTGTTGTCGCAAAATCATTGATAATTGTCGCAATAACCAAACTTTTCGCAATTACTTTTGTTGTCGCATAAAATCTTATCACAAATGCTCGTTTTTCTTGCCGTGATTCTTTAACTATTTTTTCTTTTTCCATTTTGGATCCGATTTCGTTTGAAAATTATTTTTCTGTTAATGTGGATGTTGAAGTTGATAATTCCACATAAGTAATTCCGACATCCATGCAGGCTAAAATCAAAATTTCAAGCAAAGTCAAACCAAAATTGGGGATAGTTAAATGACCAAAAAATGATCACATAAAATGACATAACTCTATGCTAAAGTTGGATTCATGTATAATTCAGATGGACAAAGCTTCAATAGTAGGGGATGCAGTATCGTACATACAAGATCTGCAAATGCAGGCTAAGAATCTCAAAGCTGAGATTGGGAGTCTTGAGTCTGATCAAGGTGACAAGTATGGAGATCATAGAACTACACAAATGAGTTTGTATCCCATAATCAAGAAGATTTTTAAGGTACTAAATTAATTTAATAATTAGGGTTTATTGGTTTTCATTGATCATAAGATTAGTATGGAATTAATTATGTATTATTTATGTGCAGATTGATGTTAGTGAAGTAGAGGAAAGAGGGTTTTATGTGAGTATAGTTTCGAACAGAGGAAAAGGTGTTGCTACGTTTCTTTACAAGGCTCTTGAATCCTTCACAGCCTTCAATATTCACAACTCCAATTTGGCTGCTTCTTCTCCTCATAATTATGTCTTCACCTTCACTTTGCATGTAAGAATAATTTATTCCTTTTCAAATATAATTACTTAACTTTTTATATTAATTAGTTTACACAATCGATCTCATTGAAACCTTAATTCTATCTTTCTCTGATCTTTAGACAATGGAAGGACAGATGGATGTGAGCCTTGAAAACATGAAGCTGTGGATTGTTAGCGTTTTTCTGAATCAGGGATTTGAGTTTCAGACATCGTCATGATCTGCATGCATGAATTGATGAGTATTTTGTCGACAAATGGAATCATTGGAATATTAACAGTTGTTAATATATCGCAATGTTTTTTCTATGTATTAATGTCTATTAATTTGTCCACCGTAATAATTATTATTCTACTTATTTTTCGGGTTAATATAACGGGCTAATTTATTTTTAGCCCTTTTCAAACGTCAAATAGAGCTTTTCTTTTTTCTCCTCGTACTCGAAGTTCCTAATATACCCTTATTAAAACTCTATATCAAACTACAAGGAGAGATGAGATCTTCTCTTCACTTTTCGTCATTCAAGATATTTAATCAATGCAACATCTAACAACATAAATGAAAAAAAAAAAGGAAGTATATATATTGCATTATGAAAAGCAAAATTGTAGATATGGTCTTTAAAATCAAGTTTTTTCGATATATAATTATCAATCTTTTCTCTCTTCAGACATCATTAAAACACACGTGGAATTTGGATTTGAATATTTTTGTGATTCCATAATAACTAGTTGAAAATGTCAAAATATTTATCGTGTGCAATTCTTAATTAATATATCCATTAATAATATATAATAATTTCATCCCTTAAAATTATTGAATATGAAGTTAATATATATTAAATATTTGACACGTTATCGGTTAACACATATTAATATATTCATAACGGGTGTTTTAGTACATTCAAAATAAGTACTTAACCCTTTGTGCCGGTTGGATTCTTCTAGAACTTTAGTTGATGTTGTCCTAATGCTTTTTGCCAAGAATCTTTCTGCATTCACATTGATAAGCTATATATACTTTTTTTTTTATTAGAGTTTGATGCTCTGGAGTTTAATAAACATTGATGAAATTAACTGAAAGCAACTGAACTCGATTGTGCATGCTCTATAATTATTTAATTAAAAAAAAAAAAAAAAGAAGAAGAGGAAAACAGGAGGAGGAGAATAAGAAGAATACAAGTAAATATTGCTATTGAAAATTAATCATATTTTTTTATTCCATTACATGAAATGATAATATAATACGTTTATTGCTATTTATCAAAATTTATTTTAAATATAAGAAATCTAGTTACGTTTAAATTCTGAACCATTATATACATAAATGATTTAACCAAATTAATACTAAATTTAATCTTTGTAAGAGTATCTAAAACTTAGTTAAATTGAGTTTTACGATAAAATGGTCAAAATACTGGTTTGTGACTAATTCCAACAAATTTTAATTTTCTAAAACAAAATCAAGTTGGGTTTCTATTTATTCATTTTATCATTGATCATTTTTTATTGCGCCCCATTTCTGTTGAGTATATATATGAATAATAAAAATTAAAAGCAAATTTAGCAGAGTCGTGAACGTAACCTGTTCTTTATGAAAAATTAAAGAGAATTATTGATCAGTGATCACAATTTGTTTACTTAAAATTATTAAAATGTTGCATAAACGGCTTGTAAATTGCCTACACATCATTTTCTTGGAAGAGAGCATCTTGACCAAACTTAGTGATGAGTCTCAACATTTCATCAAAATTTAATTTGTCATTTCATTATTTAATTTTTCAATTGTATTCCCTTAAATTAATAAAAAAATCTCCTACACATGTATATATTAATAGCAATACTCTGCTTCTTGTGAGCTGATGGGATGATAGTTGAATTAGCTAGGCTCTAAGGCATGGTTTGAACCATGTCATTATATGCTGGTTATGGTTTGAACCATGTCATTATATTTACTATTTAATTTCCAGAACTAAATGTGTGACAGTCTACTTCATCTGACTCATCACTGGATACTTAATACTTTAGTGATCAAGGAGAACAACCATGAAGGAAATATATAAGAAACTTTAATGATAAATAAATTGTGGCCACTATGAGAAATCTAGTTAGATAGATATATTGAGCAGGTAATTGGTCTTGAAAGAACGTTAAATAGAATAGAGTTATTTTCATTTTTGGTCCTATACGTGAGACATTTTCCATTTTTTGACAACCAAGTATACGTTTTCCAATTTTGATCCTGTATGCTTCAATTTTTTCAAATTTTGGTCGGAATTCCCAAAATAATCCAAAATCATTGATGCCATGTGAGATTTTCTGGCAGTCATCCGATCAAAATTGGATTGAAATTAGAAAAAATTGAACCATGCAGGACTAAAATTGGAAAAAATTGAAATATATAAGATTAGAATTGAAAAACTTATAATTGATTGTCAAAAAATGAAAAGGATAGAATCAAAATCGAAAATTTCTCAATAAAATATAACATAGATAAAGTAAACTAGAAAATGAAATACAATAGATCTAGAGTCTTGTGTACAATTAATGCTTCTTGACCCCATTACCTACCATTTCTATTTTTATTTGGCAACCATACAAACTAATGTTTCTCACATCTTATCTTATACTATTTGAGATGTTATAAAAGGATGTGTATATAAATGTAAATGCAAATCAACTAATCCCTCCATTCCAAAAGGATAGTCACACTCTCCATTTTAGTTGTTTCAAATTATAGTCAATTCCATATATAAATCAGATAATTTCTCTAAAATGATTTTATTAATATTTGTTGGAACTATTAATCATTCTCTATTTTTTTAAAAGTCAACATAATAAATAAGGGCATAAATGGAAAGTAGTGCGTAAAAATTGTTTTTTCAATAATATTGAAGAAGTTTTTTTTTATTTGTGTGTATGTCCAAATGTGACTATTTTATTGGGACGAAGGGAGTATAAATTTTTGCATCCGTTGTAAATTCATTAAATGTAGCACACATTACTTAATTAACTGATCTCATCATTAGGCTATTGCTAATTAACTAGTAATAATTAAGGATAAGTTTTAATAAATTCCTGTGGTCGGCCTCGAATTTGACGTCCTAATCCACATAGAAAATAAACAAGTATAATAGCTAATCACTATTAAAATATAATTAGCAAACTAGTTCGGATACATTGGACAACAACTTGTCAACTCCCATATGTATTAATATTAATCCAAAACCAACATATTCGATTCTATTCACACTACACTTCTATAAATACCAATAAATCCCAAAACCGACAGCTAAATCAATTAAACCTGCAAACAAACAAACAAGAATATAAAACACAGAATTTTCTTTTAAAAAATGGAAAGGATTCATGAAGAAATTGGAATGACCCCATTTAATCACTATGGAAGTGATTTGGGGTTGGTAGATTTCATGGATGAAGCCAACTTGGATCAGTTCATCGATCTCATTCGTGGAGAGAATGATATTATTCATGAAACTCATGAAGCTATTTTCAACCTCAGCAATGGATGCTATGATTACAATCAAGACTGCAATCTTGATGCCTTTTCTTTTCCGCCGCTAGCTCCTCCGCCGCCGCCGTTCGAGTTCGACAACAACGAGGTGGATGACGAGGACAACTCATCGGGCTCGGGCACGGCCACGACGTTGGAGGCATCGAAGAAGAATGATCGATCGAGAACTTTGATATCGGAGAGAAGAAGAAGAAGCAGAATGAAAGAGAAGCTCTATGCTTTACGAGCTTTGGTCCCTAATATCACCAAGGTTGGTGGTTTTTTTTTTTTTTGCTTTTCGATTTATTTGATGTTTGACTCGATTCGTTCTGTTAATGGTTATGATTGAATATAGATGGATAAAGCTTCGATAGTCGGGGACGCGGTTTTGTACGTACAAGATCTGCAAATGCAGGCTAAGAAGCTGAAATCCGAGGTGGCAAATCTTGAGACATCGTTAATGGGAGGAGATAAAATGGCACAGAATAATCATGCCAAGAAAATGAGTACTTTCTATCCTGTAATCAAGAGGATCTTTAAGGTACGAGATTAGGGTTTGTTAGATTTATATATAGGAGAAAATTGCAAATTTAGAACACTATTTTAGATCATTTATCAATAAATGGCATTAACTTTTCGGGTTCTAACATTAGGACACCAACTTTTCAATTTAGACAATTTTAGGACAAAAAACCCAAAATCAGGAATTTCGAAGCAAAACACATCAATAAAATGCCCAAATCTCATGCAATTGAACCCAAAATTTGTGATTTCGTATTTTTTTTCTTTCTCATATCATCCAAATTTAAAAGCTAGCGTCCCAATGTCGAGGCTTGAGTCCTTTTATTGGTATTTGGCCTGAAGATAATGTTATAAATTTGCAATTTCTCTGACTATGAATCGTGTTCTTGAATATTGATATATGATGAATATATGTATATATTTGTACTGCAGATTGATGTGTTTGAAGTGGAGGAAAGAGGGTTCTATGTGAAAATAGTGTCAAACAAAGCCAAAGGAGTAGCTGTTCTTCTTTACAGGCTTCTAGAATCTCTTACAAGCTTCAATGTTCGAAGCTCCAATTTGGCTGCTTCTGCTGATAATTATGTCTTCACTTTCACTTTACATGTAACTATTTTTCTTCTCTATAATTACATCACTTTTTTCTGCTTCATTTTTTGCTTAATAATTCTGATGAATTTCTCTCTCTCTCTCTCTCTCTCTCTCTCTCTCTCTCTCTCTCTCTCTCTCTCTCTCTCTCTCTCTCTCATGAAATGGGCAGACAATGGAAGGAGAAATGGATGTAAGCTTACAGAACTTGAAGCTGTGGATTGCAAGTGTTTTTCTTAATCAGGGATTTGAGTTTCAGACATCACAATCTGCATGATCATTATTGCACATCACTTTTTTCCAGAGATGCATGAAATCATTGAATGTGATAGCAATTTTCTAGCCTAATCTATATATCCTTTGTCTTTAGTAATCACTAATCTTCTACTTTTGTTTTGTTCTATTCGAATTAATGTTTAGACATTCAGTTAGGGTTTACTAGTTTCTATCATTTGTTCAATCTAGTATTTTGTTTATGTACTTTACTGCAGAATATCATCATCTTAATTTACTGTAACATGCACTGACAAAATTAAAATACAAGAGTATATAGAAAAAAATAAATCATGAGTGCACTTTATATATATATTACTATAAATGCATTGGCTAATTGAACTATATGTGATATGAATTCTGTTTTATTGTACTGATGATATTATAAATCTAATAATGTAAAATTATAAGTAATTAATTAGTCATAGAAAAAAAGTAAAATCTAATTATTCTGTTTTATTTTATTAATTAAATAAAAGTTCTGAAAATTTGGAAATAAAATTTAAGAAGCCAACAATCCTGACTTCTTTAGAATTAATTCTTAATTTGGGAATATGATCCAAAGTACTCCATCCAAATTAAACTAAAATTCATCTAAATTAAAAAAATAATGTATTTTTAGTAACCTCCAAATAAAAGTGCAGGAGAATTGGAAGTGGGATTTTAGAAGCCATTCTTCACTTCTTTAGAATGGATTTTTGAGAATATGACAAAAAAAAAAAAATTTCATCCAAAATAAACAATCATCATCTATAAAATTTGTAAATGAAACTTTATGGTTAAAAACCCAGTTCAAAAGTTATGTTACCAGACATTTTTGAAAAAAAATAAACCTCTAAACATATCTACAATTTTAGACTTTACAGCCACAATTTTAAATTTTCTTTTTTAGAAAGTTAAATTTTCTTTTTTAGAAAGTTACATAATAATTTCTTTATTTTACATTTATTATTTACAATGTGGTAGTGAGATCACAGAGATCTATCTATTCAGCCCAGGATGAATACGAAAGCAAAGCCCATTAAGAGGCCTTTTGGGTTTAAAGCGCACGTGAATTGAATTGGGCCCATTTTGCTCTGACATTTAAATTTTATTCAGGTAATAAATATAAATCAGCCAGTACCTTAATGCGATGTCTAACTTTTTATTTATTAAAGCTATAAATTTTGTTTTGGAAAAAGAAATAAATATACAAGTTTCCACTTCACGTTTTTTTAATCCAAATTTAAACTCTAATTATCACAAATTAAATTTTTTATAAAAATAGGATACCACTGAACTACAAATCTTGTGTTTGAATTAAACACAATTTAATTTGGCAATTTCAAATTGTTTCATATATGCATGGAACAAAATATCGCGAAAATGAAGATACCAAAATAATAATAGGTTGCAAATTTATTTCGGTAAAAATATCACGATATATCGCCGAAATATTGTGAATATATCGATTTCAACCGAAATATTGCGATCACGATATATCGAATACTGTTGGTTATGACTCATGCAGATGCAGTGTTGCACGCGCTGATATTTTTTTCTTTCTTTTTTTTTTTCTACTGTTTTTTCTTTCCGCAGTGACTCTGTATTGTGTGTGTATTTTTTTTTCTTTCTAAAATGATGCTGATTTTTTTTTCCTTTTTCATTATTAATTTAGTTTAAGTGAATTTTTTTCTTCTTTATTATGAATCTTTTTATAGTGTATTTGAAGGATATTTATTAAAATTGAGTTATTTATCTTTCTCTTTTTATATATCTATATTTTTATTTATGAGTGGATCAAACAATTACTTTATATAAATCTAGTTAAATTGTTTAAAATAAATTAGTACTCTAGCATTTAGGTTCCTCTCATAATTTAATTAAGTTTAGTTAATTTTTTTTAAATTTAATAAAAGGATTATGATGAATATAATATTAGTGTATCTTTATATTTATTATAAATATATCATTTTATTTATAATTTTAAGTTCAATATATGTATTAATGTTAGTTATAATATTTTGTATATTACTACACATATTTTACAATTTTTTACAAAATTTTCATATAAAAAAAAATATCCGATATTTCCACCGAAATCGATATATCCGTTGATATTTTCATAAAATTAAGGTACCGATATTTCTAGCGATATCGATATTTTTTTCATCAATGTTCTAAAATTCGCTAGGCGCTAGTCGGGCGCCTAGCGCCTAGGATGCCTAGGCGGCGTATCTAAATTAACTAGATTTTTTTATTAATTTACCTATTTTTCTTAATTTTTTATCCTTACAAAATATTTTTGGAACTCTTATATTATATTGTTTTGGTTTTATGTAGGAGGACAAGTAAACACATCATATTTCATTTATAAAATTATTTTTATTTGTATTTTTCAATTTGTGAAATTTTTATCTATATTTAATTAATTAATAATAATTTGATAGAAGACTAATACATTAATAATATCATCATTTTGCTAAAAAGTGAAAAAAAAAATGTAAAGGAAAGAAATTAAAAAAAAAAGATATTGTCCAGAACTGAATTATTCCGTCTAATACCTAAAGCAACCGAACAGATAAAAATCGATACGATTAGGAGTCGCATAGACGGGCCCTAGGCGGTTTTTTAGAACAGAGTTTTTCGTTGGAGGTAATAATTTGACGAGAGAAAACAGATGTAATAATTAGCATGTGAAAAGAATAGAGAAAAAGTGAATGGGCCCACACTTCCCTTTCGGACACTGCCGACCAACTGCTTTTATGATCATTACCGGACAGAATGGGGACGTACATGTTTTTGTCTCTCTTTCTCTCACTCACTCACTCTCTCTCTCTCTCTAGAAATGGACATTAGCCAATGGGCCCACGCCACGTGAAACACAACCCCAATCATTTTCTCCAACTCTTTAACAATGTTGGTTTTTTAATTGTAATCATTCTTAGATACTGACAACCACCTTCTTCATATATATGAACATTCCTATTTAAAATGTCCACATTCATTATGATTTTTTATTTTATTTTGGTGGTCCAGGTTTAAGTTAATCCATACTCTATTTTTGTCCTTTTGAAGTTTTTTCTGATTCCAATCCGTAATTGATCGACAAGCAATTTGGATTCTTTATTATTATATCTTTGTTTAATATGAAATTTTATTTATCAGTAATTATAATTTTAGGGCTTAGGATGCTTCTGCTTGGGCCATTCCAATTGTTAAATATTACTTTTGAACACATAAAAGTTTCGTTTATTTATTAGTAAATTTGTGCACTTTAATCGGAGATGACTAAATTGTCACATTAGATCAATAATTGGTCAATGACTCAAATGGAATCTCTTTCTATTATTTTATCTTTAGGTGGGAAATTTTTAATTTCTCCTAAGGTGCAATCTAGAAAAAAGTTTTATTTTTATTTTTTTCCAATCAAAGGGAGACTTGTAAAAGTGTTCACTTTATGTATAAAAAAGTGATCCAAATTCAGATATATAAACCCCACTTCTCATTATTTAGGTTCATATATAAAATTCCTCTATATAAATTTGAATTAAATTTGTACCCACCGGCCACCCCTAGTAGAAACACATGGTAGAAGGGTGGGTACGTAGTCTCCAATTTATTTCACATTGATTGTTGATTTTTGTGGACTTCAATAATACTCCATCTTTCCAAAATTTAAATTATTGATATAGACAGGAAATATCTAATTCCATAAATAGTTTTTGGCATAAAAATCCAAACAAGGTAATAGTTGAAAGTTACTACTTACGACCAGAATATCCTTTTTCTTGATTCTCTCCTATTTCACTATCCACTTTCTAAATAGGTTGTGGCTATCCGCACCCCAAAATTTACTAAACACACCTCATTTCTAGTGTTTTTATTGTATAAAAATGAGATGTGTTTAGTAAGTTTTGGGGTGCGGATAGCCGCACCCTTCTAAATAATGTCACCCTTTCAACTTTTCTTTCTTTCCCCCATTAAGATTTTTTTTTTAACTTTAGTTTCTTCAATTTATATCTACAAAATAAACCATAGTTTTCATGTAAGAAAATTAGCAATAAGCAGTGTAGTTCATGTTCCTATATTGTCGTGGGCCAGCTTGATTGATTTGGTGACACTGCAGTTGGGAAAAGGTCGGTTGTTGATTGGTGGAGAATGGAAATGAGTTGTCATGATAACTATGAATTATGTTTTTTTTTTTTTTTCCCTCTCAATGGATAATTTTCTTAATTTAATTATACATATCATATGTATTGCAATAATATCATTAAATGAACGTGGGACATGTATTGATTTTAATTAAGTATATATCGATATTAGATAAGTTAGGATATTAAATGATCAATATATATAAATTTTGTATTGTTCCAACACAGGTTAGTATTTAGGATTCGGACTAATAATTTTTGCTTAGACCTATGATACTTGGTCGTGTGGCACATTAGTTGTGAAACTATAATTAACTTCCTTTTTTAATGCAGTGATATCGTTTATTTCAAAGGAGTAGTATTGGAGCAAATGAGTTTTCAATGTTTGGCTCTCCCCGTTTATTTAAATTTAAATTGTTTGTATAATTGGAGAAACAAAATATAAATATATTCCAACTAATAGAGTGCACTTCATTAATGTTTATCCCTAACAAATTTTAGAATATAGTTTTCAGAAACTCAGAAACAAAAAATCTGAAAAAATATTGAATAATTACACACCATATCCATCTCCAATTTGATTAGCTAATGTTGTTTTTTTTTTTTTTTCTTTTTAAAAAATCAAACTAGAGATGAAAGTTTTTGTTAAATGGAGCATAATTTTTGAATATTAGTGGGGACCATCATTAATTAATTAGTATCATATATTTTCCAAAACGTAATAATTATTATTATAAAAATAAAAGCACTAAAAAGAAAAGAAGGAAATAGAAAGTGCATGCTATCATTTTCAAATAAATAATCAACATTTGGAAAAAACGAAAGCAATAAATTCAGATTATTAAATCCAAAAAAAATAAAGAAAAACCCCCGAAATTAGAAATAAACAAAGTCGGCGCAAATACACAACCAACATACAATTCGACCCATTCAGATGATGAAATACCAAATTACATAACAGAAAGGAATAAGAAGAAAAACGCCATTTTCAACTCCAATTTTCTCAGAACTCCGACAATGGCTCGTGGGTGTGGCTGATGAAGAAGATCTCATACACGACGCCGGCGAGCCCGCCGCCGATCAGAGGCCCGGCCCAGTAAATCCAGTGGTTGGTCCAGGTGAAGCTCACCACAGCCGGGCCGAACACCACTGCGGGGTTCATGGCGGCTCCGGTGAACGGGCCCGCGGCTAAGATGTTAGCTCCGACGATCAATCCGATTGCCAGTGGTGCGATTATTCCGATTTCACCCTTCTTCGGGTCCACGGCGGTGGCGTACACCGTGTAGACCAGCCCGAATGTGGCCACGATCTCGAACACGAAGGCGCTCCATATTGATATACCAGAAAGCCCAAATGCTGGCACAGCCTGAGCAATAGACGATAACAGATTAAAATCGGATTAAATTTCCAGAAATCACAAATGCCTAATTTCAAACACGGATTTACGGATCTAGGGTTAGGGTTAGTCAAATGCACAAATTAGATCGCGGCGAAACAACAATAAACTCAAATCCACCAAAAATTCGCCGATTCAGAGTAAAAATCAAGAGATCGTGGTCTTACCAAGCCAGTGGTGAAGGAGAGGAGAAAAGAAGCGACAATGGATCCAAGCAATTGAGCGATGATATAGAGAATACCGCGGAACAGAGTGATATTTCCGCCGACGAACAGGCCGAAAGTGACGGCCGGGTTGACGTGGCCACCGGAGATGTTGGCGCTGATGGCGACGGCGACGAACAGAGCGAAGGCGTGGGCGATTGAGGCGGAGACGAGGCCGGAGGGGGTGGTGGCGCCACTTTCGGTGATAGCGTTGAAGGCGATTCCGGCGCCGGAGCCGGCGAAGACGAAGATGAGAGTACTGATGAACTCAGCGATGGCGGCCTTGATGGCGCCGGGTTGGCTGAACTCGTCGCGGTTGCCGATGGCGACGCGGCTGAGGGGGACGCTGAAGTACTCGTTGGGAGCCGGCATGGTGGTCGGAGAATGGAGGAAAGAGAAGAAGAGGTGTTATTGAAAGTGAGAGTGATGAGAGTGCATGAAGAGGGTACACTTATATGGGAAATTTCTGCATGCTTTGCTACTACAGGTGACCGCTTTATCCGGTTGCCGGTCACCGCGGGTATTTGTGAGTGCCAATGTTTTTTTTTCTATTGTCACACTCGATTCTTTTGGTGGACCATTATGCCCTTTCGGTCAAACACATTGTTTACACTTTAAATACTAATTATATATATATATATTTTTTTAATTTTTTTTTGCGTATTCAAATTCCTCCTATTATACAAAATAACAATTGTTGGGATATATGTCCCACGTAAGACAGTTCTATTTTCTTTTTTTTTTTTAAACTTCCATTCCCATTTTTAATTATTATTGAATATTTTCAAATGTCTGCTCTAGAATGATGCAAATTGATTTATCTTGTATTAATTTATTGTGTGACAATTTTCTATTGATTTTTTGTCTTTTAAAAAAATTAATTTGTATTCGGTGCAGACGTAATTAAGTTCCCTAATTATTAAAGCAATTAAATTAAACTTTTTTTTTTTGGAGGAATAAAAAATTAGGTGTAGATTAAAATCTAGAACAACAATTTTAACAATTTTACTAATTGTCATCTGGATGGGATTGCTAAGTGTTGTAAAATAATGACTTTCCACCTATTGTGACCATGTCTTCACATGTTTGTTGTCATTTAAAATATTTGAAATTGATAATATTTTTTGAATTTAAGACATCAATAATGGACACATGCATTATTATGTTTTGATGATGGATAAAATTGCATAGTTGAAGTGTTGTATGGATTTAAAATCCAATATCTTGTTTTGAACTATTTCTTGAATGAGTTGACTAAATGTGAGATCTACTTTACATTCAATCATTTATTACCCTTCCCCTAATGTTCTAATGAGATTAAATAATTTCATATAAATACAAATATGATATTATCTTCCTCAATGAGTCAATGAAGTGAGCATGAGCTAAGCATCCAAGCCCAAAATACCCATATTAGCCTCCAAACATTATATTGACCATGAAAATGAAAATCAAAACCTCACTTTTAATCTACAGTAAAATTGTACGTGTTCGTTTATCTACCTTAATCTGTATCTACATGGATAATATCATTATCAGATTGTATTGAAAATGAAGGGATGATTTAATAATTAATTAAGACGTTTTAGATTAATACAAAAACTTACATTTGTTTAGATTAAATCACGTCATCACACCATTTTAAAACTTTAAACATTTGAAAGTAAGTGGTCATTTGTTGGATTAGCATATATACATATTGATACTGATATGCCCTTTTAATTCTGAAAGGAAATTTGTTTTTTTTTTTTTAAATTTATTTAACTATATTCATATATGAAAATAGAAAGGAAAAAGAAAAGTGTTAGGTAAAATAAATAAGCATCAGTAATTATATAAAATCTTTAAGAGTCTAATGTTGTAGAGTTTGGTTGGCCCTAAATCTGGGTTACTGTTAATTATGGTCCTAAAAAAACTGATAGGTCTTAATGAAAATTTTCAATAAAATCATAGATGAAAATAGTGGTTAATACACTGTATAACATGTGATGAATAAACCAAATTTATGAGGTGTTCGATACTTTCCATTGATATTATCTAAAGGATTCACATATTTGCCTTACATACTTTTTGCCTTATTGGTAAAAGGTTGAATTCATTAAAAAAAAAAAAAAACAAATAATCAAAGTAACTTTAGTGAAATTATTAATCTACTTCCTTATTCCTATTAATTCCTTAATTAATTAATAATTCCATTATAACAATTTTGATTAGATAGCCACCTCCAGAATGCATATCATACGTGTTTGTTTTTGGTATTTATCAATTTTCATTTGCTTGTATCAGTTTATCATTCTCCTTATCAGATAAGTGTGTAGAGTGCATATTCTAAAAGTGCATACATGATCAAAATTGTTCTTTGTAATTAATAATTATCAATAAATAAAAAGAAATTGAACAAAGGGTATAATTGTCCAAAGAGAATTATAGCTTTGCATTATTTAGAGAGGCGGGAAAAATATGGGGAAAATGAAAAAGTGATGCGGTGGCCGGTGGGAGGGACCAGGGGCAGTCACGGTAATTTGAACAGCTAAGCAGTGAGCTTAACGACTGACACGTGGCCTTATGGATAAGAGCCAAGTCACATGGTCTGTGTGATGGTGATTTGTTGAGCGCCTGTACCCGTCAATCATTTATTTTGCTTAGGAATTCTCTAGAAATTAGTTCAATTTATTAATATTTCAATTATTTTAATTTTCAATAACGATCAATGCACTAATTAATGTTGTCTTCTTATGCTTAAACAAGAAAATAAAATTGTTTAAGAAAATTAATAAGCCTTTAGTTTGAAAGACAGCAACCTACGAATATCTCTTATTCACGAAGACAAAATATGGTTACACGGTGTTTAAGAATTTGTCGGGGCTGCTTGCATTTACGATGCTGCTTTTTTGTCCATTTTTATTTTCATTTTTCAAAATAATTTTTTATTCTAATATATATAATATTTATGATGAAGAATTATCTTTATATACATTTTAATTTACACACTCTAATACAAAGATATTAAAAGTAATATCTACATAATGATTAATGTCAAATAATATTCATTGTCAACTAAACAATTAAATAGTTTGGAGGATTTTATACATATTTATATATGGTATAAATATGTTGTATATCAAGATTTTTTTTAATCATTTTCACAAAAAAAAAAGGACAAAAAAAACTCTTTCAAATTGACTTTTGAAAAAATTAAAACATTTTTTAGTCACTTTCTAGAGATATTATGATCTTTTGATGTAAAGTGGGGAAAACACGTTTATTTATGTTAATAAAATAAAAAATTCAATTTTTTTATTTGAAAGTGGAATTTGTTAAATTTTCCCCAAATTAATATGTTTATTGTTCCAAATTATTTTATAATAAATAATAACTTTCTCAAGAATTTAATTTCTTTCCACTTATATGTACTATCTTAAATACTGACATGATTATATACCTATACTTTCATATAATATCTCAACCATTCAAGTATAAATAATAAATATTCTATTATACCCACAATTAATAAATATACTATCGGCAATCATTATTATAATATAATAAATAGATGGTAAGAGTAAAATATAACATCATAATTATTAAACTTCTTTATGAAAAAAAGAAAGGGTATTACTAATTTACTAATGTCGATTGAAAGCAATCATAATCGTACAGGTTTAACAACTCATATGAATATAAATTTATTTGCTCATCAATACATTTTTTTTTTCTGTAGAGGAAATTCAAATAATTGACATCGCAAAAAGACAACGAAATATCAAGAAAGAGATTCTGTTGGGGACACGTTCTCCACCAAGCACAATAACTACTTGAACCCTTTTGTAATAATTCAAAAAAAAAATCCTATTTTGACACACATATCCTATAGTATAAAATTCATTTTGAATTTGGACTTCATAATATGTAGTTGATTAGTTGGCAATCCACCTAATCCTATATATTTTCTGTTCTAACCCTCAACTTTTTTTTACATGGGTTGATTTGTAATTTGGAATCTTTTAATTTTTATTAGTTATAAATTAAACATATATTTTAGGAAAATGTTTCTCTGCTTCTTCTAGTCAATGTGTCATATATTTTTATCATTTTTTTTAATTACAAATACAATTTACTTTACAAAAATTGAATTTATTCTTATTTTAGATTATTTTTTAACATTTATATTTTTGTAAAATCACTTCTAAAAGTGAATATATATATATATATATATATATATATATTATTGAAAAAATGAATAAAACAGGTAACATGCTTGGGGTCAACTAATAGTAGATATTCGATTGTCCATGATGATTATGTGACTTTTTGAAGAAAATTATAGCATCCTACTTATCCTTTTTTTTTTTTTTTTTTTTTTAATCTTATAAATTTCCAATATATATATCATATCAATAGTATTTTTTCTTTATTTGCCATTTCTATTTATGAACCTAACTTTATACACAACTTACTACAATTTAATACTATATTTTAATATAGAAAATTCATGTTGATGTGTGCATTTCTCATTCTACTTTCTATCTTCTTAATCGTGGCAACTTATTATGCTTATTCATCATGATTATAGGATTAAAAAAATTAATTTATTTATTATATGATTTGTATATATCATATTATTTGTAAAGTCACATAATGTATAGATAAATAAATGAAATGATGGTTACACATTCCTTATAACTATATATTCCAAAAAGAAATGCGATATTGATCAGCTTTCGTGCAAGTAAATGATTTTGGATCAATAATTCACTGTTTTAGTTTTAGAATTCGTTTATATGCTACATCATTGACAAGTAACGCAAATATTTAATTTTCTGACAAGAATGATCACAGATTCGAGTTTTTATGGAGTGAAAATATTATATTATTTTTATTCCTTTTTGTTCACTTTTACTCCTAATTATAATTATACATTATCCTCAACAAATAATTCATCATTATAAAACCCATTTTAAAAACATAAAAACATATAAAAATTGAAAATCTGATCCACCATATGGGTAGCAAATCTTATGATTAAAGATTGAGAGAGCCCAATTAATGTTTACAGCCTGGCTTTTTTAGTCAAAATATTAACCCATTTCCTCACGCAATTGCACGTCCACTTAGTGATTGATATATTTTTTAATTTTAATTGGATGGATAATTAATTTATTTACTTATTTTGCTTGATCTGAACAATATTTGTGATATTAATGACCTCATTTAATGGGCTGTCAATTTATTCAAACAATTAACTTTTAAATAAAAATCTCATTTATTTTTATTCAATTTGGTACGTTTGAGATTGATTGAACCTTTCAATTGCGTCTGATTTGATTAATGGTTAGCTAGTATTTATTATTTTTAATACCTCAAACTGAAAATTTAATTCTGTAATTAATTGGGCCAGTTACCTGACCCATTAAAGTGTCTTTGAAACACTCTCTAAGATAATTCCAATAATTATATCCTTATTTTGTAGCTTTGTTTCTGTTTTCTTTCATTCGTTGCTTTATGTTACATAATAATAATATATCAATTTGGAAAGAAAAAAAAATCTTTAATTCAATGGAATAGGATAAGATAAAATTGGTCAAGTCTTGAACCCAATTTATCAAATCTGCTAAATTTTGAATTCCATTTCTGAAGTAATAAATACTATCAATAAATACCACAATAAGTATCAAATTTACAATGAAGAGTAACTTTCCAAGAGTTCTTTTTTCTTCACAAATCCTTGGCATTAAGACTTCCTTTGGTTGCAGCATTCACGCATTTTCCATCATTCGCCGTCGAGCAGCTGCGAATTGCCTATTTCGAAGGCCACTGCTCGTTTCATCAGATAATCGAGACACTGCGTAAATTCACTCATCTGCAAATTGTTGAAATGATTCATGAGATTTCGGGTGTTATAGAGACATTATCCATAGCGATGACATTAACATTTGAAGCATAGATCCAAGACTAGTGAATCTTTCTTTGTATTACATTATCAATGGAGCTATTCCCACATTAGATAGTTTATCCATTAATTACATTACTTTGTAGTTGCTGACATCATAATTATACTGCATCTTTCTTGATTCTTGAAGTTTAACTATGTCTTACTTTCTGTTATGAATGGAACATTAAAACATGAACAGGTTTATGTGCTTAGAGAAAAACACAGACAAATACAAATGAAGATGTTAAAAGAACATAAAAAAGCATACCAACATAGAGGACCCTCGACAGTTATAGGCCAGAGATCCCAGGGGTTCCATTGATTAGAAGCTTGATGAGGAAACCTGAAAACAGGAGCTACTTTTAGACAATGCAATAAATTTCAGTTAATTTTTATAGAAATAAGTAGTAAAATAAAAAAATGCAGCTTACATGTTTCTTGAGTTCACTGAACACTGAACTTCAACCTGTCCAATTGTTCTGTCAAAACATGGTTGCTTATAAACAAAAGTATATCACAATTCACAACTAAATCTTAACTAGCAAAGCCTCACAAAAGACAAGAACAGTGGTTTAACCACGGTGAAGCGTCTTAAAAATTAGATAAACATAAAAAATATATCAATGATTTACCTGATGTGAAGGGGAAGTATCAACTTGCTGAGCATCAAGAAACCGAGAAAGAAGTGAACCGTCTATGCAGCAGCAGAACTGCTTTGACATTGACTATGAGACTGATGCTGGATCAAGATTACTTTTATCTGAGACGACACGTAAAGTCGTTTCCCTCATAAGATTGGCAGTGAGTTGTGGTTGATTTTCAAAAGGTTTAAGAGGATGTAGACTCCCATCTTCGAGTTCTACACCATAGACAAATGGGAGCCTTAGACAGAGAAAACTATCTGGTGGCAGAATCACGGGACAGCCCAAGCTGAATTGCAGCTTTTGTTCACGATCAGGAATGGAGGGGGGTAGACAAGACAACTGCAATCAGGACACACTTGTCAAGGACAAGAACAGAGCTTATATAATTCAGGCCCAAAGAATGATGTTATACAGCTTGCATAAATATCTATAAATCATGAGATTAAGGGACGGTATACAAGGCTTCGAAATGAGCATAAGACTGAATCAATGCATAGAACGAGATATAGAGCATTCTTCCTTTAGGGTCTTGTGATATTCTGCAATTTCTCCGACAAACAGTAGAAGTTTCGAATTATTATGAGTACCGAAACAATTCACAAGATAATGTCTAAACTTGCTTTTATCTAGATATTCTACTGATTGTTGCCATAATTATGACCAAGAACAGAATATCTTCCACAAGCGCAAAAATGGGAAAAGAAAGACAAACTAACACATGCCAAGCATGGAACTTTTTATTCTACTCCCTGACATTTCAGACTCATAGTAGGATAATGAACAGAAACAAAGGAGTTGTAAAGAATTGCAATGCCATCGTTCCTGAATACTAAGGACATCTGTAGCATTAGGCTTCAAAAAAAGCAAACACAAAACTCACAAACTAAAGATCAGGAATTCATATGCTAACAGAAGTCAAGCAGATTAAAATACAAAACAGTCATATTCGTGTACCAAAAAAAGAAAAAACATTGGCAGTAGTAGGACATAAAAAAAATTCAGTAGCAATACACAGCAATTCTTTAACTAGTTACATACCTCGAATTGTATAATTGGGCTTGCAGCTAACACAATAGGAAATGATGGTGTTACCTACACATCCAAAAAGCACATTAAGAAGACATTATTTCTCTGCACATTAACATTAATGAAGTAGAAGAATAAGTGTATACCACAAAGATCCTCTGCAGCTGTGAGATGGTACTGGCATACTTTACATTTGATGCACCATTTTTCATTGTGGATTCCCTACAATGTGGGCAGTTCATATATATTGGCAAACTTCTATTCAATAAGGAGAAGGCACCACCATGATCATCAACAGTTGCAGGTTTAAGATCAGAATCAAGATCTTCAGCAAAATCCAAAACTTCTGTTCTCTCATTCTGATATTTGCTTTGCCTGGTTGATTGCACAGATTTATTAGAAGGCATGTTCCCATTGGCCAGTTTCTCTTTTGACTTGTCTAGGTGTTTGGCCTTACCACTACCACCACCCATAATTATTCCATTTGACTGCCGTCTGTTTCTACCATGGCCACCAACTTTACCCGATTTAGCAGGATCTGGTCTTTTGTCTAAATTTTCCGCAGACAAAACGACAACATTTTCCTCGGGCACTGAGAATGAAGAACCAAGGTCATTAAGATGATCCACAGTTAATATAAACCTGTGACCATGGGGACACTCATGTTCAAATCCCAGATAAATAGTGGCCAATTTCACAGAATTGGCAGCCTTTATCTGTTCACCACTATCCAAACCTAAAGGAGCTGTATTGCTGCCGGAACGGGAAAATGAATTGCCATTTCCAGAAATGCCATTATTAAGTGAGTTATCGACTGAAGCAATAGTTTCAACCTTATGAGATTCTTGAGCATGGACAGTTTCACCAAGTTTGTCTAGACTCCTGTGTTGTACATTATGTAGCTTAACAACTTTTTCAGCATCTTGTAAAGGTTGTTTTCTAGACAAGAGTGGAGGAAATCCAGAGTTGGCAGCAGCTGATCCAGCAACAACTTCAGAAAATGGCTTTCGCATTGTAAAGTTAGATAGCCCTCTATGATTACCTACATTTTTACCATCATTTCCAGTGATATCTGAAGAGAGACTTTTCTGTATCCCAACTCCATTCTGTGTTCCACCAGCACCCAACCGTGCAGCATCAGATGTCTGATTGTCTGCATCTACAGCAGTTTCAACTCTGATAGTTCTATCTAAGGAAGCATGCTGAGAGTCATTAAGCAGCGGGTGACTTGCTTCTTTTTGCTTCTGAAGAAGTATAGTCCAGCGAAGAAGAAATCTCTGAGTTGCAAAAAAGCCACTCTGGAGTAAACCTTTTGAAGGGTCATAGTACCTTGCACCCCCCACACGGACCAAATTCCATGATGAGGGTTGAATGGGTCCCTTGACGATGCTTTCTGGCAACTTGACAGATGGAAGAAATTTATCGCAATCAGAAAAGGTATTGCACTCAATATTAGCTGCTTCAAAATCAAAGGGATCTGGTCGAAGTCGCCTAGAACGCCCACATGCACAAGCATGAAGGTATACAAATCCACTAGAATGAGGTTTGATATTATCTGTGGAAAGAGTCTCGATTTCATGCTTTTGATGCATGCAAGGTTTCCCAGTAAGACTAACTGCATCACATAGTTGTCTTCCCGAAGTCCAGATAGAAGTGCATTCATCCTTCAACTTTTTCACATAAAGTTGCACAGCAGGTCCCTTCACCATTGAAGTAAGGACACACAAGGCCTTGTTCAAATGCTCCTCATGCTGAAAACTTGGATAACAAGGAGGCAGACCATCCAAATAAACCTCCTTGGCAACTGGAAAGGCTTTTTCACACCACAAGGTTGAAAATCTAGTGTTTATTCCAATACCATTCTCCAGATGAGATAATGCAGATTCATATGGATCGCAAGAAGTTGTTGCAGACTCTGTTGGAGGAGAAACAGCATTCTGCTCATGCATCATGTTGATTTTTGGTTCATATGTGCAATCACGTTTGGCAGAAAGAATTCTGTGAAGAATTAGCTGAGAAGAAGTTGACCAGATCTCCATACTTGGAAGTTCAGGGGTAGTTATCGTCTTTCCAGAAGCAGCAGATGCAGAGGCAGCAGCAGCTGCTGCAGCAGCAGCAACCATGCCAACGCCAGCCGAGCCACTGTTGCTGTTAGGAACCAAACCGCCTCTCCCTCTTAGAAGATCAGACTGCCTGCATATGAACTCCTTCACAGAGAGAATATCCTCCTTATTTGCATTTTGTTGGTGGCTTTCAAGCAAAAGAGAATCTGGTGTGGCTTTCCCATCTAATACTTCTTCTACAAGGCCAATTGCAAATTCAAGAGACTCACCACTCTGACTTGAACTAGCATCCACAAGTGAAACAGCCTTTGATGCATCAAGAGAAAAAAGAGGGGCTGAACTGGCAATAGCCCCACTCCTTGACCCGGCATGGCTGCTTTCATAAACTGAAAGCGTTCGACATTTTTTGATTGAAAAACGAATTTGTGCCTCGAGGGATGATTGTAATTTTTTCCTCCGTCCACCTTCAGATTTGTTCACAGGTCGCGCAAGCACAACAACAGAACTAGATCCTTTAGTGGGCATGCCTGGTCTGGCCGAACTGTTCGAACTTGATGACATATTTAGTGAGGAGGTCTCTGAAGGCTCTTTTGTAGTTCCACTGGGATGAATCTCAGATAAATCATCAAGAAAGACAAAGAGTACAACTGGGGTACATTGGCCAGGTAACAAAGAAGTATAAGAACCTAAACCTGACTGCATCACTGTATTCGCTGAAGCATTGCAATTTAGGATCCCTTGGGTTTTACTGGGAGAAGCATTGTTAGCTGCTCCAGAAGCAGATATTCGTGACTGAGCTGAAGAACGTGGCCTGGATGTTACAGATGACATATTTTGTGATCTTATAAATGGAACCATTGTGTGTTTCGCAGCTTGCAAAACGCGGAACTTTTTTAACAATTGAGTATCAAATCGTGATCCCTCTTGAATAAGTATTATAATGTGACAGACCTGCAGTGCTAAATTACGATCAAATGACTTACTATTTAGAAAATTCTGAAATTAGTGCTGACAGCAAATAGAAGAAAGGTAATATCAAGACAAATTAGAATGACCTTGAAATCAGCTTGATGTACCTAGCATCTAGATTAACGGCAAAACTGGAAGTTACGAGAAATATAAGTGATATAAACCATGCTGCCATACATCCTCAGGTCAAACAAGTTTACTAGAATGTACATTTCCAAGATAAAAGCACAATACGTTGCATTTTGCAGTCTTTAATAGATTGTAGTGCATGGCATTTAAACGGAATTTGTTTAACTTCAAAGATCAGATATAGAATCCTGTCGTGAACTTTGGGAAAATTTTGAAGACAAAATTTAATTGGCCAAAACTCATCGGCAGACAATAATTTTTGGAAGTTCATAAGCCTATTCAGTTGCAGATACATCCATAAAGGCACAATTTTTCTTTCCAACAATAAAATTTCCAGCTAGGTGACCACCAGATCTTTCAAAAGAAGCATTGATAGTCACAGAAACATCCATAAGAGTTGCTCTTTTATTTAAACCAAAAACTAATAAATCTGCTACTGACATCTCGAAATCTTTTGATAAAAATAACATCCAACACTGGCTTCATTTTTGCAATACTTGTATATAACAGCCATTAAGTTCAAGAAAAACTCAAAAAAAGATCAGTTCTAGACATAAACGGAAACTCAAACAAGATGTCTTAGAAATCCTTCTCAAACTGCAACAAAAACCACAACGTATCATGGCTAGAGTTGATACATCCAATTCATAAAGTACATCCTACAACATGCCTGATTTTCTCACAATGCTATCAGATTTCTTGTAATATAAACCGATCATATCCATCCAACCTAATGAGATCCCTCAAATATCCAAATTTAAATTGTCAGTATTACTCTTTTACTACTCTATCTGATGAAACTTAACGTCAACACCACATTGTATTAGTATACTTTATACACTTAAATGAAAATCCAACTGAAAAACATAATGAAAACTCAAAGAATCGAACTAAATGCAGAAATGTTGCTATGAAAAAATCTCAAATAAGTAAAAACAAAGAAAGCTTACAGAGAACATGAAAACCAAGCCTTGAAGATCCCCGAACTCCCGGTCCTCCAAAACCGACTCAAACCCGAACCGGGCCTCTGCTAATTCCTCCTCAGTAACTAGGCAATTAACTAACGAAAACTGCAAGTACAAAATCCCCTGCTCCTCCTCGTGATAATAGCTCAAATTCCTGCTCCTAAACCATCTACTCATCTCCGGGGTGATTTTATCCGGTTCAAACCGAAATCGAGTGTCCAAGTTTCCAGAGCCGAAAACATAGGAGTCCATGGTTTTGTTGATGAGGTGGGCGACGTCGTGGTGACGCTTCCCTATGAATCCGACCACAACGACGCCGTTTTTGGCTGATGGGTCGGGCGGCGCCGGCGGCTGCGGCGGAAGGGGGTGGGCAGGTGCGGGGGCCGGAGGTGGGCGAACCAGAACTCGGATTGAGTGGGAATGAGTTTCCATTGAAATTGGGGGCAGCCCTTCTGCTGCTGTTTCTGTTCTTTGAACTCCCAATGGTTGAAGACGATGAAGAGTAAACGGGCCTGATTACAGTGTAGATGGGTATATGGGCTATATGGCCCATGGCCCGAAAGTGACTTGGATCCTACCCGACCACTAATTTAGGGCCCAACAAGTATGCACTCATAAATATATCATGAAAAATAAAATTAGTATAAGGTGGTGTAATATATTAGATTAAAAAAATTAAATTAAATTTAGTAAAATTAATTATTATTTATAAAAGAAAAAATGTATTATAATTTTATGCCATAGATTCAATATTAAATATGATACAATTTGATTAATATATTATGTAATTGGTGAAATATTTGTTTTTCAATAAAAGATCATAAATGGTTTTTTATTTACTATTTAGAAAATTTTTATCTATCGTAATCTATTATATTATTCAACAATTAATTTTAATTTCAATCATATGATAAAAAATCAAAGTTAAAATTTCTTAAATAATTTCATAATTTATTTTAAAACATATATTCACAAAAATAATTCAATTCTATCATTTTTAATTAGCCCCCATTTATTTTATATTTTTATTATTTATTTATTTTATTTTTCTCTAAATTTTTAAAATTAACCTAATTTCAAATTTATAAATCATTTATATATTTGAAGTTTAACATGTGTTATTTTAACAAATTAAGTTACAATTTCTATATCCTCTAATAATGTATGTTATCAACATTAAATAGTCATATTAATTAGTTTTAAATAAATTTAATTTCTAAAAAAATGAATATGAGATATTAGGATTAACAAGTGGGTGTTACTAAGGGCACACCACCCTATTAGTGTATTGATGTGGGGCCCACACACTAATAGGGTGTTGTGCCCTTAGTAATAGGTGTTATGCCTTTAGCACACTCCTTAACAAGTGTCTCAATGATATTCTTTTTTATATATAAAAATTTATATTAATTAAAATAATTTATTTTTAGGAAAAAACAAAATTAAGGACAAAAGAAGGCACACAATCTGTGACTAATAGACTCGCTTGACTCTCCACCTACCCATCCCCACCCACATTATCATCCCACTCTCATCCAATCCAATCGGATGCAAGCAGCCCTGGCAGCCATGGCCGCGCACACAGTTTTCGCCGCCGCCGCCGCCCCAACGGCCCACTACTCTCTTTTCTTCCCCACCGTTTCCTCCACTCCTTCACCGTCACTCTCACTTCATTCTTCCTTCAGTGGCGTTGCCCTTAAGGTCAATACCCGCCCATTCTTATCTCTCTCTGCCGCCACCGCTCCGAAGCCACTCACCGTCGTTGCCGCCACCAAGAAGGCTGTTGCTGTTCTCAAAGGCACTTCTAGTGTCGAGGGCGTTGTCACTCTCACCCAGGAGGATGATGGTGAGCTCCTTTCCTCTTTCAGTCTTTTCATCGAACATCTTTGCTTCTATATTTATCTGTAGCTTTTTTATGCGATTTCTGGTTGAAGCTACGCAATAAGTGCTCGAAATTTAGTTAATTTTGTTATTGAGCCTTTTTTAGTAATTTGATTACGAATTATGTTCCCGTGTCTTTTTTGTAAGTGATTATCAATTTCCGCTATGCATATGCTTATGTATTTGTAATCTTACACTGTTGTTCTGTTTCTTTGTTGTTCTGTTTCTTTGTTGTTCTTTTCTTGAAATGTGATTACAAATTATTGGTGCAAATATATATGTGCTTATGCTTTTATAATTGTAATCTGACATTGTAACTCTGCCTCTTTTTTGTTATGTTGTTGGGTTTTTAGGCCCCACTACTGTTAAAGTTCGTGTGACCGGTCTCACTCCAGGCAAGCATGGGTTCCATCTGGTGAGTGTTTTTAAATAAGTTGATGCATTTGTTAGCTGATAAATGAGCCAAGTTATTGCACTTCAAAGTCTTGAATCTAAAGTCTGTTTCTTTTTCTGATTGTAGCATGAGTATGGTGACACTACAAATGGATGCATATCAACAGGTTGGGACTTTATTGTGTTTTACATGTATACAAGCTGAAAAGCTTCTCCTTTTATGCAATTTTCTTTTTAATACTAAGCATAGACATTGTTTTTGCTATTAGGACCACATTACAATCCAAAGGGTTTGACGCATGGAGCTCCTGAAGATGAAGTCCGCCATGCGGGTGACCTGGGAAACATAGTTGCCAATGCTGAGGGTATTTTGTTGGCACATTTTCAATATCTTTCCTTCATTGACCTAGTATTTTTTGTAGTCAAATTTTTTAAAGTGCAATGTGATTGATGTAGGTGTGGCTGAAGTAACAATAGTGGACAGTCAGGTACTACTTTGTATGCTAGACATCTACATTTGTCTGCAGATATGTGTAATTGTATTCAGGTTTGATTTTAATGGTTGTTCATGTGAATTTAAAGATATAAGTGGGACCTTTGGAATAAAATGTGCAGATACCTTTAAGTGGTCCTAACTCAGTTGTTGGAAGAGCTTTTGTGGTTCATGAACTAGAGGATGATCTTGGAAAGGGTAAATTTTTTACAACTATAGTTTATGATGATACTCATTTGCACTGTTGTTCTCTGAATTTCTGCATGATGGTCTTTCAAATGGTTTTGCACCAATGTCGGTCACTTACTGCTTATCTTGCCTGCGATTTCACTCATCTTCTCTTGAATACTCTGTGGTACAGGTGGCCATGAACTCAGTCTTAGCACTGGCAATGCTGGTGGGCGCTTGGCATGTGGTATATCCTTTTTTTTTTGCTCTCATTTTCACTCTCATTACATGCAGGCTTAAACTTTATACTACTTTAGTTATTAATTTGTTGCAAGTGAATATATTTAATTGGATTGCAATTCTTACTTTCTCAAAATCTTCAGCCTTTAGTATTAATAACTTGAGTCATACTTTAATTGGATTGCAATTCATACTTTCTATTGGTACAACTGTGTAAAACTATAGTTCTCATTTAACTAAGTTAATATGTTTTAGATAATAACTGGGTAATCTTGTCTTGGTTCTTATAAACCTAAACGGTTAGGAATAAAATTGACCAGCAAAATATAGAGAGGGAGAATATATATAACAGTAATGGTGATTATGAGGAGGCCTTTTCTTATGTGATTAGATAATATAAAATCTACTTATTTTCTTCTCTTGTAGTTTACAACAAAAAATCACTGAAGTGGAAGATGTTGGAATTGAACCTTATTAGAAGTATCATCAAATGTACAATACAGAGTAGTTTGGAAAATTGCCTGTCCTACACTTTTCTAGGTCTAATCTGTTTCGGAAAGCTAGTTCTTTATCATGTTTTACCTAAAAGCTGTGTACAGTACATGGTGTGAGAATAGAAGCATGTAGCATTCCAAAATGTGAAGAGCATATTATAAAGATCTTTGACTCTCTAGAGTTGGTCCTCGGTGTAGGATCCTATTGATTACAAATAAGCATGAATAAAGATGAGAAGCATTGTCCTCAGGGCTCACCTTGTTTAACCTCTTTCTAATGTATATTTCTGGCATCAACTAATAACTCTGCCTTTTTGGTGTAACAACTGCTTTTCTGAAGCCATGGTTCGTCTTCGAACTCTACACTCTTATTTTCTTGTGTGGTTTAGCTTCTTGATGTTGCCCT
This sequence comes from Scutellaria galericulata, assembly GCA_946896805.1. Taxonomy (NCBI): domain Eukaryota; kingdom Viridiplantae; phylum Streptophyta; class Magnoliopsida; order Lamiales; family Lamiaceae; genus Scutellaria; species Scutellaria galericulata. The sequence goes on along the minus strand of OX335792.1, from coordinate 19,693,243 downwards.
TTTCCAGTTTCCTTGGTCTATCTTTCCTCCTCCCCCACCCGACCAAGCAGGGGGTTGGGACCTTATCCTACCTCAAAGGCTTAATTTCATGAAACTTTGTCTTGGAATTCGCGACACCTGGTTTTTATTTGTTGGGAACACATGCTTCTCTAACATGCTTTGTGGGAAGACTTGTATGGAAGTATTATAGTGGACACATATGTGAAGTTATAAATGTGCAGCACTATGCCATTGCAATAACCTAACCATGTCATGTTTATTTCTGGTCAATGTTTTCTAGAATAGAACTTGTACACGAGTACGTCATTTTCAAGTTTATCCTTTCTAGCAACATACTTCATTTTGACATTGACATGTCTCCTTTTATGTGCAATATGCAGGTGTCCTTGGTTTGACACCCGTCTAAGGTAGCTCCTCTTTTGATAAAAGTCGCCCTGGTGTGTGTACTCCGTATCTTTCTGTGGTTCATATAGAGGCACGTGTGCAATTCTACATCTTATTAGGTAATTGTTGTTTCGCTTTCTCTACCAATAATTTGGTGATTTATGAGCACTCTGTCAAATTCCTATAACCTTCACCATTGAAGCTCTAACCTTGCTTCTTAAAAACATCAGCTTGTATTTCATTGTTACCATGGGTGTGAGTTTTGCTTCAATAAAATTCGGATTAAATAGGTGATTACGGTGTTCTTGTCTCCCTTCGTTCACCTTAAAATTGTGAAGGTTAAATTAGTGTGGGGTTCTGTTTTGCAGAATGTGATCCATGAAACAATCTCAAATAGCCATAAAAAGTAAGTCCATTTTTTCCAATATTAGCCTATTCATCTTAGACTTATCAGGTGTGATTACTTAAATGGTTAATTTAGTCCTAACAAGTTTATGATGTAATTATCATACTTAAAAGAAAGAGATGTTATAACACCAAACTCATTGAAATGACACAATAAGAGAAATAACAAGTTAACAACTAAGCACCAAACTTAATAATAGACATCAACTAAACAAGTGAATCACATGTTTAGGCACAAATGTCAAGCTAACAATGCCAAAAAAGGTGTTAACTAACCATCAGTTTAAACACTTGGCCACAAGTTGACTTCCATGGTGCACACAATGCATGTACAAATAAAACCCATTATTCTAAACTTAGTGTTTACTGATAAAATAAAATACGAGAAGAAAATCATTTTACAACAGAAGATCACGACCCATTAATGGATTTACCGGTCTAGGGTTGCATTTTGCATAGGAGAGTGATGGGACATAGGAGTGTGCCACCATCATAAGGACATATAATGGTTAATTGAATATTTAATTAGTGATAATGGGATATTGAGAAGAGTAGTAGAGTTGAGGAGAAGCATCATATGTGAAACCTAATATGGTGCAAGAGAGTTGGCATAAAGTCAGTATCACTTCAAGAAAGAGCTCAAGAGCCACCTTATTATAGCTAACTCTCTTGCTTTCATTGGCATCATTGGTCACAACCTTCACATGTTGACAAGGTATGTTGTGTTTGGATCAAGAGATTTGATTTGATAAGAAGATTCAAGAAAATTATTTCCAATCGTTATGTATGCAGATTTAGATTCAAATGTACTGAAATTGCTCGTACACAAATATTTTCCGACACCTAAATTTAAAAAAATTATCCTAGCAACATGCGAATCGTGTATCTCCAATTAAAAATTACCACAAATATGGCGTAAAATTTGGTAAATAAATTACTATTATGATACATTTGTTGAAACTAAGGTTGGTCGACTTAGATTACACTTCAATATTGTAACAAAAACAACTGATGTATCTATGTATAGCCACTATAACATGGGAGGCACTAGGTTTTGGCCAACATTGTTTATCACCACTTGTTTGACGTGGCATACTTGTAATAATCAACTTTAATAATGAATTTGGATTATAAATAAAAATAAAAATCGACACATCAAATTTTGTTAAACCGGTTTTGATCATTCGACGAGTTGTTAGATTTCTTTTAACACTAATCAAGCCAAACCAACCGTTAGATATTGATTCAACCAGTCTAATTAATCGATTCGATCTTTCACGAATTCATTGAAATTTGGTTTGTTCTCATGGCACTCAAAAGTCTAATTGTGGATTCCTATTAAAAGAACAGTTCGATTTTGATAATTTCCCAAATTTAAAAAAAAAAAAAAAAAGTGGAAATTGGAAGTAGCGTTACGTGGTGAACACAACACAACAAAGATAGATAGTAATTCAGATATCAAAAATGATACGCCAAGAATCATAAGCACGCATCCATTTCTGTTCTTTTCTAGCCGCCACACCTTTTCTTTATTAGGCAACCCCATTTGGTGGACCCCACTTTCACTTCTACTTGCTGTTCCCACGCCACGTCACCCTAGTAAAACATAAACTAAAAAACTTTGAAAAACAACACGATAATTAGTTATATGTGAGGAAGTTTCATTATTCATAAATCAAATCCAGTTTTAGAGATTAGATTTGCTTTAAAAGAAGTGAAACAATTAAGTATAATAGTCTTGAAATTAATTTTCTGCCACAACATATAATTTTATTATTTTTCAATCATAATTTAATTGGAAAATCTAAAATAATTATTCACTTACATGTGTATAATGCAAGGCTATTAACCGTTGTAATAGAAGATGTTATCTATGACTTATCAAAAAGAATAAAATCATCATTTTATTATATTTATAAAATATATATTATATTATCTATTATGATAGAAAAATAATTTACTGTACTAATTGTGATAGAAAAAAAAAAAGTGTTATCCCACAATAGTAAGATGAAATACCATTACTTCAAAAGTCTGTCAATAATTGCATATATTGCACGATAAATGTGAAAAAAGTCATGGTGTGTGTATATATATATCATAGAATTCTTTATTTTCACAATTATTTAGAAAAAGAAAATGATGTAGCCAGTTATAATCTAAATATGCCAGCCTTTTCAAAAAGTGCAAAAATATTTACTAACTATTATTGGCTGTACAAACAACGCATTTTGGGGCACGTCTCGTTTAGCGTAGTCTAGACTTCTAGTAACTAAAATACATGAATATATTTTGTCTTTAAATAAAATAAAACTGTAAAATAATGTTTGAGATTTCTGATTTAAATTTGATTCATCATGGCAGCAATTTACTGCAATTTTTGAAACTATATTTGAAAAAAAAAAAAAAAAAGAAGAAGAAGAAGACTGGGACTACAAATCTTCGTTTTCTGAAAAAATGTTAATTGGTATGGCAAGGTACATATCAGTCTATTTTCATGATAATTAATTGCTTTTAAGAAATATTTTGTCAATCCAATCACTTTTCTTATAACAGTCATTTCAATTTACTATCATTATATCTTTTTTTTTTTAAACATACCCTTTTTCCTAAAAAGGAAATATATAAAAGCCTATTTTTAAAACCCAATTTCAAATTATTTACAAATTTAAGAAAACAGACTTGCGTATTTTTCTTTTCTTTGAAATAAGTAGTAGTAGTAATAATAATAACAACAATAATGATAACAATAGCAATAATAATAATTAAAAAAGACCCATCAAGTACTCCAACAACAATAAGCTTATAAGCGCTCTATTCTAAGTGATTTAAATATTACTATAAATCTCTTTTATAAAAGAATCCTATCTGAATTAAGAAATCGTTTTGACTTAATTAACAGCCCATGTCCTTGCTCATAGCAATTCCCTTGCAACTAGAAATAAATTAAAGGCCTAAAAAGGTTGTTGCTAATTTAATTTAATCTTTACTGTTGTCACCGGTTCTATGTATGTAAATAGATGGGGTGCGTATTAATATAGTCAAAATTAAATAATATAGTATAGTGAGTAATATAATTAAATGGTGTAGGGTGAACCAAAATGAAATTAAAGAGTGGTAACAGCTATTTATGTATGTATTAATTTCACAACTCACAAGTACCAAAAAAAAAAAAAAAAGGGTCGTGCATAGCATAGTGCGCGCACACTCACACACTCTATAATCCTTCTCCACTCCAAGCTCACTAAACAAATAGACATAAATGTCCCTATATAATAGGTTAAAATTTTGTTTTTTTTTAATGTGGCTAATAATTAAACTTTAATAATAAAATGAGCATGAGTATAAGAAATAATATAGATCGTAATTCATCTATTGATATAAGGGCTTTTAAGAATATTGAAAAACAAATTCAATTGTCTTTATTTTAAAACGAGCAATAACATGTGAATATTGAAATCGAAAAACCATGAGAAAGCTAATAGTATTATGACATGTTAAGCTCATCAAATGAAAGTTATGTAACACATTCCTATAAATAGTCTAATGCCACTTAATAAAGTGGTAGTCAAATAGCATTTAGTTACTTATTTCAAGAGAAGTTTCTGCCACGCACAAGCATAAAACATGGAAGTATTTTGATTGAAGAAATATCCTAATGAAACCATTTATCCAATCGACACAACATATGACTTTGGAAACCTAGAAAAAGAAATGTAGAAATAGAGAATAGTGTTGAGAAGTGAGAATAAAAGGTAGATGAAAAGAGGTTATGGGTTAGCTTGAAAGACAACCGAATATAGTTGGGCTTGCAAATCTCTCTACTTTTCTTTAAGTTTAAGAATACATACATGTCATCAAGTTGATGAGGTGGAACACGCTTTTAACGTGCTATCCCTCCTTCCTTTTATACTCCTGGCTACTTAATATTCCTCACTTTAAAAACCTTATACTTCCAATTTTAATATATATATATATATATATATATATATATATATATATATATATATATCACAAAAACTTCTGTGCACCAGTTACACAAAAGTGAAAATTCGTGCAATACATATTTTTATGTTATAAATGTAGTACCTTTATGTATAAATATTCGTACATTTTAAAATGAACATGCATAACATAAGTGTTACTATATATATATATATAGACACACTTATTCTTCGAATGTGGATGGGGTAAATATTTGAAAATCTGAACCACTCGATCCTCATGACGAGTCGACTGGGTATGACAGACCAATTCATTCTGATTCAAATTGGATGGAATTTTATTGTTATGATGTGAAATCTATACTTATATAAAAGCAAGGAAGTTGGTAATATTTACAAGTTTGCCGTCTTTCCTCCTAAAAATGTCACATCAATTTTTTTATATTTTGTATTTTGCATTTTAATTATTTTCTCATGTACTAAATTTATTAAGATTCTTGCTTCATAATCCACAATGGATAATTTTTGGAAAATCATTATGTAAGATGATTTTGGGATTTATAAAAAAATTAAGATTATTATAAACTCATGTTATGAAGATTCTTGCTTCATAACACACACACACACATATATATATATATATCTTTAATTAAGTAATTGAGTTTAATTTGAAATTCATAATTGATACTTTTAGTGTTATTAATTATAGATTGTCCAATTGGATATATAATAAACAAGATTATTATGAATTAGATAGATATTTAATATATATATATATATATATATATATATATATATATATATATATATATATATATATAGCTAGTTAAGTAAATTCATATTTTTTTATTGTTAAATATTTTATATCTTCAAAATACTTATAATTAGTTAAACTGTAATATCAAATAGTTGATATTTATTACATATTATATAACAAATCGTGCAACGCACGGGGACAACTACTAGTATATAATAGTTTACCACTTGTTTGTTTGTACATAATACTATTTTAAAGATTTAACGTAAAATAAAGAAGTTGATAAAAGATTAGAAACAGAAAAAAAGAAGAAGAAATTTGATGTTGAATCATGTTTGCAATACTTCTATTTAGGTGTTTAAATTTGATTTGACTTTTTTTTATTATTTATGAAAATGTTTATATTACTAATACATGCTATTTAAGAAAATTGTATTATCATATCTATCATAAATGTTTAGAATATATTAATAATATTTAAGAGATAACATTTTTTCATCCCTACTTCTAATGACATATATAATCGTCTTTTGTGGTAAACTCAATATATCTTGATGGATGTACTTGTATACAATACACATCACATGTCGCTAATAATGTCATTTACTAGTGCCACATATACTCTTCAAAAACGTTATTTACTATTTTTTTTAGTGTATTTATTAATTTATTATTCACCAAAATTGATTTTGAGCATATATAATTTCATCTTCTCCAAATATAGTTTCTATTTTGCAATTTGCTTCATTTCCATTAAATGAAGCATCGCCAAACAAAATTTAGTCAAAGTCCGGTGAAATAGAACTTTAAATTGAGACCAATTTTCAACAACTCTTCCCTCAATTGAATTCACTATGCATCACATATTTTATTTTGTAATTATTATTATTATTATTATACTCCAAGTAACAAAATTAGAAATTGGCACTGAATCCTACAAGTTGTGATCAAATATTGAAATATAAATTCGATCACAAAAGAACTACTCCCTCCGTCCCATCTTAACTTGCCTATTTGCCATTTCGATTTGTCCCAACTTAACTTGTCAGCCCATAAATGGCAAAAAATTTTTTACATTAATATCCCTATGTTTCAACATTATTACAAAAATGTCATCCAAAAGTGCATAAGATTTGATTTTATGTGCATATTATTACAAAAATGTCATCTAAAAGTGCATAAAATTTGATTTGATGAGCATATTATTACAAAAATGTCATCCAAAAGTGCATATTCACTTGAGTCAACTGCATTTTCTTAACCTCCGTGCCCGGTCAAAGTAGACAAGATAAGGCTGGACGGAGGTAGTAATTTTTTTAGTAACATATATAGGGTAATGGAATAGTTAAATATTAGTTCCATTTGAAGCAGACTTTAGCATTAAATGAGGTAATTGAATATACATAGAAAAACCCCAAATAAATATTCATGGCCACTAGCACACTTGATCTTATTAACTCAACTATCATTAATGTAAAACATGAATGATTATGATGTATCAACTATCAACGCCGTGATATGCAGCTCTAGTTGTACCTCCAAAATAACACGCATGTTTTTAACCTTTTCTAAAGATGTACAACTAACCAAATTATTAAATTCACTTTCCACATAAAATTATAATATTTTTGGTGTACATTAAAAAAATAATTACATCAAAAATTACAAACTCACCTAAAACTATAATTTTAACATAATTTATAGTTATTAGAAAATTCAACATAACTTTCAGTGCCATAGATTGATTTTGAACATCTTTTAACTCTATAAATTCATATTTGAAGGTCAATTAATTTATGTTTATTACATGTAGTAGCATCAACAGTAGTTTTTTTTTATCTTTGAGGATTTCTAAAATGCCCTAAATCTGTCAGTTGATTACGGATGCACGAAACTTTACAAGTCGTGTTAAATTTGTTAGTAGCCAAAAATAATGTAAAATTGTAATTTTAGAAAAGTTTGTGATTTTTGTGACGTATTAAAAAAAAAAAAAAGATCGAACGTATTACTAAGAATTAATGCCAAAGTATAGAACATATTAATTGTTTTATACCACGTTTTATCTTATATTTTAATGCAATGACATAAAACATACGAGGTTCAATATTTCCTTTAGTAAATATGAGGCTCATATACTTTCATTTATAAAAACTGAAAATTTTGTACTCTTGTTTTTATTAAGATTCAATCCATACAGGAAAAAAAAAAAAAAAGGCACGTAAGTGATAAAGACCCAATCTTAATTTTATTCAAAGTCAAATCACCCGTTTTTATATTCAAGCAAATAAAATAAGGGTATACGAAGTATGAACTAAATATTAGTGCAATGAAAGTGCAAGAACTCAATGTTCCTAAATTAGTATTTATATAATAATTAGAATTATGCCAAAAATAACAAGCAACTTTTCTCCCATTCTAAAATAAATAATGAATTGTTATAAATTTCGTTATATTACAATTCACACATGGCAAAACAATATAGGTGTAAAAAAAAAAAAATGGTATGAGTTAAGTGAAAAAAAAAAAAACACTTTAGTGTCTAAAGTTAGAAAGATTAGTGGCTACAAACAATTTGATGGTTACTGTTCACGAGAGCGGCTTTTGACTCCACACACTCTTCACCCATATATATATATATATATATATATACATACAAATATTAGCATTACTTACACTTTACATCCAATATATATATATATAGTTGTATAGCAGTCCTCACTATCTCATTCACAGTTTCTCACTCTTCCTCACTTTCTCACTCTTCCACTCACTATAAACTCCTCTCCTCTTCCATATTCATCCTGCTATTGATTGATTAATTTCGGATGATGAATATGGAGATTTTCGATGATTTTTCAGGATCCAACGATCAGATGATGATCGTGAAAGGGAAGCGCACCAAGCGCCTTAGGCCGTCGTCCTCCGCCTCATCTAGCGGCGGAGGCGGAGGCGGAGGCGGAGACGGTGGTGGTGAGTTTAATTGTAATTATAATTATAATTATAGTTATATTTCATTGGCTTCGTCTCCGGCTACTTCTAGTGAAATTTCTACAAGCACTGAGGAGGACGAAGACATGGCCAACTGTTTGATCCTTCTGGCAAGAGGCGGTTTCTCTCCGCGATCGGAGGCGGAAATCAAGCCGCCGGTGAGTAGCCGGAAGTTCGCGGAGATGGCGGCGACGGCGAACGGAAAAGTCGGCATCTACGTTTACGAGTGTAAGACTTGCAGCAGAACTTTTCCGTCGTTTCAAGCATTAGGCGGCCACAGAGCCAGCCATAAGAAGCCTAAGGCCGCCGGAGACGTCGATCGGAGAAAACCGCCGCCGACGGCGCGGCGGCAGGAGGAAGAGGAGGAGAAAATCAGATTCAATAAATCGAACACTGTAGCTCCGTCAACTTCAGCACAGTTCGAAAACAAGCCGAAACTCCACGAGTGCTCCATCTGTGGATCGGAGTTTGCCTCGGGGCAGGCATTGGGAGGCCACATGAGAAGACACCGGTCCGCCGTTAACGTTACCGCCACGCGAGGCGGCGGCGACGACGACGATGTTGGTGAGAAGATGATGAGCAGAAATAACATCCTGGAATTGGATCTGAACCTGCCGGCGCCGGCGGAGGACGACCGCCGTGAGACGGAATTCCGGCAGTTCTCGTCGCCGCGCCTCGTCTTCTCCGCCGCGGCGCTGGTGGATTGCCACTACTGAAGCTAGACAGGGGTTTTGACAGTACTTGAATATCAATGTGAATAATTATTATTCCAATTTTTTTTTTCTTTTAAAATTCTTGAAATTGTTATCATCATCATCATCAATTCTTTGAACTCAGCCAAATTGGATTTTGTTTTTACGTTGGAGTTGAATTCTTTGAGTGATTAAGTGGTTACAATTCATGGTTGCCTTTCATTCACGAAAAGTGAGTGATAGAGGGCATCTTTTTATGTTCTTTTTCTTGAGTAAATGTGGGTTTTTATTTTTTTATTTATTTACATATAACATATAAATACAATATCTACATAAAAATGGCACAAGTAAAAATATATAGTGGATTAGGTTAAATTGGTTGAGTAGAGAGTATTAGTTACATCTGTTTCAATAAATGACAAAGGAATTAATGGATAGGAAGATGGGTTGCTAACTGCCAATCCCATGTGTATGTTTTAATTTAATGTCCTATATATAATATATTATTACTACTTCTTAATTAATTTAAATTGTTCTATTAAAATGTACTAGAGTCATTGACATTAAATTGTGAAGCTACTTTTTCATTAGTCATTACCTCACTTCACTTGTATCTCTCACTCCACCAATTTACACCTAACTATTCAACTGATTAATTCCTAATTTCCAACTTAATTTCTTCACTAATTACACCTTTTTGTTCACCAGTTATCAACAACAAATATATTTCCAATTTTTTTTTTGTTGGACATGAATACAACTAATTAGGTGAGGCATAACCTCATGATCTCTTAGGTTAAGCTTTTACATTAGATGTTGCTTCAAAATACAGGTTGTCAACCATTTAAATAATTCATATTATCTAATAATAGAAATTAAGAGTGGGGGTGGGGTTAAGTGAGAGCAAAATTGTTGTTAGAGGGGTTGAATTATGTGCACGTTTTGGTGATTATTAGTTAAGGGTTGGCATGTGGACACATTGCATGACATGTCTAAATACAAAGAAGCACTCAAATGTTCACATGTATAGTGGGTTGGGGTGGGTTTTGTTATATACTACTCCCTCCCACAAAGATAGGCCTAGTTCTATTTTCACACAAATTAAGAAATTTTTTGAAGTTCCAATTATACCCTTATCATACATTAATTGTTCAAGGAATTAATTCTACTCCAATTTTGAAGTTTCATTAATTGAAACAAAAATTATTTTCACACTTATAATATTGCATTAATGATATTGTTTATCTCAAGATACATTTTTCTACTTTCAAGGAAGAGAGGCAACTAAAAAAAATTAGAAGAGAGGAAACTAAAAAATTTAAACAAAAATTGCAACTCAAATTTAGAAGAGAGGCAACTAAAACTTTTCAACAAAATTTGAAACTCAAATTGTACTCCAATTAAAATTTTCACCATTTCTTCTGCACTTGAGAATTCATGGAGTATTAGTTTTTTTTTTTTTTCACATTTTAACAATGAACATGAATTAAAATGAGCATATATTGATTAGTGTAGTGGTAATTCAATTTAATCATTAATGACAATTTGAAAATATGAAATGATTATGGGAATTTGTAAAAAATTAACAAATGAAGACCACACATTCAATGCAACTTTTTTTCCCAAAAAACTAAATAAGGGCATATATGGAATTACAAGTTAAAAACTATACTAATATAGTAACAGACCTATCTTTGTGGGATGGACGGAAATAGTATACAGACCTATCTTTGTGGACAGAGGGAGTAATATATATTAACGTGTCAAAGTATAATGATACGACACTTTCTGATAAGATCATCTTATAAATTTTAATTAATGAAACAAAGAATATATTAACCTGTCAAAGTATAATGATACGACACTTTCTGATAAGATCATCTTACAAATCTTGATTAATGAAACGGAGTTTATTCGAAAGATTCAGATATAGATGTCTATTTTAATTCAATAGTGATTTTGACTAAATTCAAGAAAGAAACACATATCAACTAACTAGTCCCACTATTTTGGCCACCACAAATTTTGAAGGTGGCCAAAAATTAGTTATTTCCATGCCTAATTTTTTAGTAAGTTTGCCCATTTTCTCAAATGCCTCTACTATGCACCATAGAAAACGATACTAATATATTCATTGGTACCACAAAAATGTCATTAATTGCTCGTTAAATTTCGAAATACATTAATTAGCATAATATATATTGTTCATTTTTTAAAACTATTTTAAAGGAATTTAAATGATAATTCAATTCGTTCATTAATTACCTAACTTTTTCTCAAGCTCATTCTAGATTTCGATTATTTATTAAAAGAATTTACATTTCTTCAAAATAAAATAGTAAATAAGATGAAGAACATTAAGATATTTGATTTGGCATATAGATGCCTAATTCCAAAAACACAAAAACTTTCGTGCACTAGTTGCATAGAAGTGAAATTCTGTGCAATCCATACATTTATGTTATAAATATAGTACCTTTATATACAAATATCCGTACCTTTTAAAATGAACATGCATAAAGGTATTACATTTATAACGTAAAAATATGAATTGCACGGTGCAACTGGTGCACAGAAGTGTTACTCTTCCAAAAATTGTGTACCAAAACCAAATTGAATGCGAACACATATAAAATTTACTAGAAATACATGCTGTATATTGAATCAATATTTAGTACATACCGTAATCGAAATTTTGGTATGATTTGGTAGTATATTAAAGCGTAACACTCTAGTTCTAATATCTTGGCCACTAAATATTTTTGGCTTCATTAATGATTTGGTTTATAAAATTAATTAATATACATTCTAATGGAGCGTATTAAACGGCACATATCCATCAACAATGACATGTATATATATGCATGAGGCAACACCTGTTTGCGTGGCATGTGTGTATAGTTTTAAATATACCAAATAGAATATCTAATTTTGATTTATGCACTTATTTGAAAACATATATATGTAACTATATGAATATAAATATTAGATACCAACGCTAATATTTACCTGAATAATAAGTACTATATTTTAATGTTCTTTTTCAAGTATTCTTATAATATATTATGTATGTTAAATATTTGTTACTTTTTGAAGTGAAATAATTTTGCAATTTGTTTAGTGCGTTTAAAGCTAATTTCCACTTTAAATTAATCTTAATAAATATAAAATATGACAAACATAATTAGTATATTAATATTACTTTTCAAAGTATTGTTATGTAGAAAGACTCTAGAGATTACATTTCCAATTAGAAGAAGAGTGTTTGAATTCAAGAATTTACAGATTAAATAATATGCATCTTAATTATACGAATAATTTTTATATTTTCAACACAACAATCAATTTCATTGTTACATCACAAAATCAGCAATCAAAATGCGTTCGGCTCTACTTTGAGTCTTTGACAATATTTAAAAAAAATAATTTAGAATAGTATTTTAATTATTAAAAGATAAATGCCAACACAAAACACATACTAGTTGAAGATTTTGTGTGTGGGTTTTAGACAGTGGATCATGTGGACATGATTGTTGACAAAAACTATAATATTATCATTGTCGTAGCTGTCGATCAATTGGTCATAATATAATACTATCAGATAATAATTTGCAATTCATTATATATATAATATATAAATATTGAAATGGCCTTGCACGAAGATATGAGCTTACAATGGCGATAATGAAACTAATTTTGGCCAAACTGAATTTATTTTAATGGTTAGAGGAATAAAGAGTAGATACTCTAAGATACGAATGAAATAAAAAATATTAAGGGGCCTAGCAATTTCAGTTGACTTATAATACTAAATTTGATATAAATTGTAGGTTGTACTATTGCCACACCACACACACACACACAAATATTTTAATTTTAATATTAAAATTTTGAAAAAGACAACATGTTAGCTAAGTGAATATTGACCTACTAGAGTGGAAACATCAGAATATATTAGGTAAGTCTATCTTATCCTAATTACACAATAATTGTTGCTATTTCAACAATTTTACTCCATATTAGATTCTTGCTTTCACCAGCAAACTACAAAGCCAAGCAAATTGAACCCATTATTGCAAAATAATATTTTATCTTGTATTTTATTTCGTTGATGCATACAGGACGTTGAATTTCAAATTCTTCCTTAAATCTCTCCATCCAAACACGCCTTAAGGTTTTCGATATATGATAGATACAATGAGTTACAACAACTAAATACGATTAAAAAAAAGTCGAGGTGGCCTACAATAAGCGATTCTAGTTTCATAAATAAGTACATTGGATCAAAGACTTACTGATTGAACTGCTCCTCGAACGTAAAATTAACAGCTTTTCAACAAAATCCTGCATGACAAGAAAACAACACAAATCTTTAGTGAATATGAAACATAACAACTCAAGTTTCTACTTTCTTGAACAATGATTTCAATGACTAATTAATCTATAAACCTTGAGAAGATCACGAAATAGAGAAATTTGAGGGCTTCTTTGTGTTGGTCTAGAAAGAACATGTCCTCAGTTTGCATAGACGGTCACACGAACACGAGCTGTCACGTCAGGATGGAGCTTTAGCTCTGCTATGTATTCTCCGGTTTCTCTAATCTCTGGAAGTGAGACAACTCTTTTGTCCACGTCCCTGTAAAATAATACATAATGAACGTGTAGAACGATGATAGGATAATTCATGATAGTGAAACTCAAAGAAAAAAGAGCATTTTGATAGTTGATGCAATAGACGAAATGGGCAAGTTGTGTCAAGGAGCCCTTTTGGGAAATATATTAGGACACCGAGACTTTCAGCCTCGCGCTTTCTCAAAAGGGTTCGACATACTATCACCTTTTTCAATGAATCTTGAAAAACAAAAGAATTGTGTGTGCCTGAAAGGTACTATGTTTGTTTCGGGTTTCACAAATCTGGATTTGGGATTTTAAAATTTCAAATCCTTGATGTAAATCTTTAAACAAACAAGGATTATGAAATCTATCAAAATCCTACTCTATTTAATCATTACATCAACTAATAATATAATATTACACTTACTAACTTTTCCAGTATTGATTTGACATCTACAGTAATAATCCTCCCCTATAAAATCTCATAACAAACACAGATTTTAACTATTCACCTTTATTTACAAATCCCAGAATTTCAAAATCCGGATTTCCCCAATCCTACATAAACCCAAAACAATTTTTGCTCATGAAAAGTCTATGAAATCAAGTTTATAGTTTTTTTATAGTAATTTTTGCTCATGAAAAGTCTATGAAATCAAGTTTATGCTCTTTGTAAACTTAATGAAAACACAATCAAGTTCATGGACAGCAAGAAAACACAATGAACAAACAATTAACAGAGTGCTCAAGAACTTCTGAAGATTATATATACAATAAGAAATATTGAAAAAAAAAGTACCTTTGAAGCTGGGCCTTGATTATGTCAACGAGATCTTGAGCAGTGACACTGTCATTATGAGTATATATTAGAATTTGGCTGCAATATAATATATTTGTTGCATGCTTGACAAGATTTAGAAGAAACTTGCCTTCCAAAAATTTGTTTTCCTTTCCCGCCCTTGCGCTTCACCTTGAACGCTCCAACTGTCTGGAAAATTATGGCAAGCTGTTGTGCCTCTTCTTTTACCTGAAAACGAGGGACTAATTATGCTCGAATGATATCCTTCACAAAAACTATAAGAGAGTCTCACTCCACCAGAATTAAGTCAGTGAGATCACAACTATTAAATTCTGTGTGATTCGAATAGTTCGTTCAAGTGTTGACAGTGAACTCATTATAGAAAAATAAAATGCCGTGTTGTATGGAAATGCTTCTTCCAAATAGGCACCTAGAAATCCTTATTATCTTTATCACATTTCCGTAGATCAAACCAGCTAGCCATAATGTAGTTATTTATACTCCTAAATTCTGGTGAGAGAACCAATAAATTCAACATGAATGGTGTTAGTATTTTGAAGAAACCATCTTTATACGCTCTATGAAGCCCATTTAAGGGTAAAATGCAGTTTCTTTATGCAACACCATTTTTAATCTGCATTTCAATTGAAAACCAGTAATATCATTCTTTTTCAGATATTCAGAATACTTTAATGAATCGTTATGCAAAAGCGTGACACAAGTAATATAGGCCATGGAAGTAGAATGAAACACGGAACAAGCTCTAGACATGGTAATAACAGTGTGATATCATACTATCAGCAATGGACAATGCATTGAAGTGCAATATGCATAAACTAACTTTCCAACGAAATTATATCTTCAGTTAGATAGATATCAGGATTACCACTTCAAGTTACTTCCAAAGACCAGTCTGATTTTTTATGTACAACTAAGACATAATATATAAATGTACAAAACTCATTACTCTTTTTTTCTCGGCCTCAATTCTCTCCTCCTCCATCTTCATTTCCCTGATCAAAATCAGAAAGCATCAAATAATACATATTATAAACGTTGAGTGTCATAAAGCCTTCAAATGAGTTGACAAATAATCCACCATGGGGTGATACACCTGAACTACTAGAACAAAAAACACGTCTTTTTCTCATACTATACTCAAAGCAACTATCATCCCCCGAAATGCAGGATCCATGAACATGTGCCAATACCAGAATAGGGATATCACCAATTTGTCAAGTTATAAAGAGAGTGTAAAACTTTAAGCATATCATAACCATATATCTCTTAAATTCCATAAAATCAAATCATCCACAAGTGATGACCATAATTCCTTTTAGTCCAACAGCCACGTTTTTCTATCCTATATTTCACCAAACCATAAGATAAGCACACAAACACAAACAATCCAAAGATAACCCAAACAACAAACTTGAAACCATATAAATGCTAATCATAATTGAATGCCAAATTACTTAATAAGTGCAGGGGTCACAATCTGCGCCACGCCGGTTGGCAGTAAAAAATTCCTATAATACCCAGCTTTCACATCCATCAGCTGCCCCTTTTTCCCCAATGACGTCACATCCTCCTTCAATATAACCTAATTTCGAACACACGGACACACACAAACAAAAATGAGTTAAAAAATAATTTAAAAAAATCAAGCACGTAATCCGAGAAATCAGAAGAGCCCATTTCATAAAATGAAGAATTCGCGTTCACCTTGCGTGTTTTCTTGGCTTTCTTTTGAGCAAAGACTGTTAAAATTGGAGCTCCGTCGATACTTTTCATGGCGTCGACGCTCATGTTCTTCGACAAGGTGTGATTTTGAAGCCACGAAGATGAAGCCCATGATAGACTTGTGGAAGCCATTCCCACAAATTTTGTTCTCCTCTTCGCACTGTGAATCCTAGAATTTGCAGGTTGTTCGTTTGATGGATGCTTTGATTTTGCGCTAAAATACAGCTTCAAATAATCTTATCGCATTATCCGTGTTTCACAGTCTCTAGCTATACTGTTGGACTGAGAGAGTGATGATACTGAGCTGCTCACCAATTGGGCCCAACCCGTTGGGTCAACTCAATACTTTAAGCCCATAAAGTGAATGTGAACTTTTAAGTTTTTAAAATCTTATTTTGGGCCAAATTGTTTGGCCGGGCCAACAGCTAACACATTAAGCTCCACAATGATGATGGTCATGATGTTCATTGGATTGCGACTTGGCACCAACTTAAAACTGTTCAAATTATCTCATCTCTTTATGTATCTAGAAAATTTGTCATTGCCTATTCGTGTGACATGATATAGTTGCCATAAATACAACAATTTTTGATGATGTTTCAGCTTGATTCGAATTTTGGTTGTTCAAGATAAAATGCAACCCTTTAAAATTTTATAATTATTAAATCAATAAATTGATATCAGATCAATATGGAAGAAATTAATAGTCTTTTGCAAGAAGGCTTAATAATAATATGGCCCAAATAATACGCAAAATAAAGCGGACCCAATAGTTTTCAATGTCTCGGTGTCACCAATTTCCCTCCAAATATCCCTGCTTTTCCCAGAACAGATCTGCTCCGTTGATTTCTAGCTATATCAACGGACTAGATCGAGAATCCGCGCCACGTATGCTAACCAATGAAAACACGCAGCCGATTCCATTAATCGCGCCATCAATTCTCCACTGTCGATCAATATCTTAATCGACGATGCAGACTCAATATCTGCGTCATCGTAAATCAAACCAATCATATTTCACCTTGTCTATATTTATATTCCCTCCCTCCTTTATCTTTTCTAAAAATTCCAAAGCAGAGAAGTTCGAACAAATCCCAAATCCCCTTTTCTTCACAGCGAATTTCTCACACTACAATGGCACCAAAGGCAGACAAGAAGCCGGCCGAGAAGAAGCCGGTGGAGGAGAAGAAGACAACGGTGGCGGAAAAGGCTCCGGCGGAGAAGAAGCCGAAAGCCGGCAAGAAGCTTCCCAAGGACGCTTCTGCCCCTGCTGGAGAGAAGAAGAGGAAGAAGGCAAAGAAGGGCGTCGAGACTTACAAGATCTACATCTTCAAGGTTTTGAAGCAGGTGCATCCTGACATAGGAATCTCCAGCAAAGCTATGGGGATCATGAACAGTTTCATCAATGACATTTTCGAAAAGCTTGGCCAGGAATCTTCGAGGCTGGCGAGGTATAACAAGAAGCCGACGATCACTTCCAGGGAAATCCAGACAGCTGTGAGATTGGTGTTGCCTGGTGAGCTTGCCAAGCATGCCGTTTCTGAGGGTACTAAAGCTGTTACTAAGTTCACTAGCTCTTAGATATAGGGTTTCAACTTGCTTCTGGGTTTTGAATTAGGGCTTATTATGTAAAGCTGGGTTTTATGAACTTTTGTTCTTGTCTTCTATATAGATTTAACACTAATTTGCAATAGGCTTCCTTTGGAAATTAATTAACGATTGAAATTTTGTACCTTTTGGCTTTGTTTACTATTTCTCAGCTTTTTTAGAAGTAAATTCTTGAAGTTAATAATCAAACATCTGTATATGCAATATAATTCTTTATAAACTGAGTTTCTAATGCTATGTTGATGAACTGAACTTGTTCTTGTACAGAACACTAACTAATCAATGTCAGCATGTACATAATCAACAAACACAAAGTTCTTCTGAATCTCATAAACAACGTAAGCCAAACCAGCACTCAGAATCGCTAAAACTCCCAGGACAATGCGAATTTGTATGTCTGAAGGAATACCTGTTGTAGAAGTGCAAATGATTGCTGTACCGATCAACAGCTTCTGCAATGTCTGAAATGTTGTGTGAGCGTTTCTACATGATGAACATTTCTGAGTGTGTTGTTCAAATCTATCCAGCATCTGTGAGAAGAAAAGGTTTATTTGTTGTATTGAGAATCTAACACTTATTGAATGGGAGAACTGGTTTCTTGTAATAATAGTTTACTGACCTGGTGTTTGGACAATACAGTGGAAGGTAATGGCTTTTGGTCGGTGGTACCAAACCACTCGGGCTGGCTGTTGCCGTGTCGTCTCAGCCAGTTGCGGAATGCTAATACAAAACGATCGGCTTGTGTGGGTGTAAAGGTTAGTTTCGTGTACTGTGAGTTGATATCACCAGAACCATCTTTGGATTGTGAAAGAAAGACTTTCTCTTGACCTTGAAGTACTATCATATCTCCATCGTATACCTTGTTTGAAGTCCAGTGCTCATGCCATCGAGGAACCACCTATTACCCAATCAAACAAGGCAGAAGGAGATGTAGGTAGTTTGTAAGATGTTCAACTAGGACACAGAAAGTACTTTCAATTGAAATTACGAATCAAACCAAACATGCAAGGAGTGGTTTAATTCTTGCCAAAGGATCTTGATGGTCTTTGCTTGGTACTTTCAACTTTAGAAATTTTTCTAATGCCAATGATTAACAATTCATCCTGGGAAAAGAAAGAAGTTTACCTGCCACCATGCAGGGCCTGGCATAGTAATCTGGAAGAAATTTCGAGCACTACAAACAATGGAGCGTGTCTTTCCAGGTGCCATTGGAACATTGAAGGAGCAAATCCATATGACCCATTTTTGGTCGCCAACAATTGGAAGCTTTGTGTCAATCTCAACCCTGGAATTCCAAAGCAACAATATGGTAAGAGCCAAAGTTATGTCTTTGTAAAGAACCTATAAACAGTTATATTAAAGTAGACTAAGTAACCATAACAAAAGAACCACTACTAAGAGAAAATAATCCAAATATTTCACTCAAGTGCTATGCTTATGAAACTCAGGTAGGGTGAGTATATCGTTTAACAGATAAAAACAATTATTATTGAGAGGTAAATAAGTTTCTAACAGTAAATAGACAAAAATGCCACCCAGCATTATATACTGAGTGATATTTGGCACATACACTCAGGCTTGGAGAGGATAAATTGCAATTGAATAATGGAGATTATGGAAACTAATAAATTATTCAGACCTTCAATGTTCCATTCCTTGTTGATTTACCATAATTTCTTGTACATAACCAAGGATATAACATTCAAATAGCCGAGACAACTCAAAAGGTGTACAAAACGAGCCAGTCAAACAAACTGATAAGAAACCTCAAGTAGCATTTGGCAGCGATAAACTTACTTATTTATATAGTAGCAAGGTGCAACAAACTTAGCACTAATTTTTGGATTGCCATCATTTGCACCAGCAAAACCCCAAGGTCCAGTTGACTCCATCTTGAATGGTAATGGCTTTGCTCTATCTCTTCTGCCAGTAACCTGTCAGCTTTGTCATGCATTAGAAAACTGGCTAAATATCTATCTCATAAAAAATACTGATGGGCATCAATGTTCCATTTAAAAGAAGCCTGAAAGTAGGGACCCTGCTAGCCTTGCTAAGTCTTACTCCTTAAGGATCCTCAGAATATAATATCTAATGATTACATGAGTCAAAGATGTCTGTATATAAAACTGCGAGAATGAGTAAATTTCGGTCCATATTTTGAGTCATGAATCTTGCATCAACCCTTTCCTAATGAGGAGATACTGACTACTAATCTTACAAGCTAAATGATAGAAATAAAGATTTACTTCACTTTAGTGTGCTTAGGTGGAACTTATTATTAATTATAGTGCCGATTATTGGGGGTGCCATGTATTCCAATCACAACCATCTAACTGATATTGGACTAACAGAAAGACACTATAAAGCATGAATAAAATAAAAAGTTGAAAAATGTGCAAATTTCTTTCCAGTTTTCACATTTTTTTACCTTGTGATGTGCAAAGTCAATGTGGGAAGGATCAGAGACATTCTCCATGAGAGTATCATATCCATAATACAAATCACGCTGAATTGTCACCGACGAAAACTCAGGTTTATCAAAATCATCAGGCAACCTTAACAATTTCCCATAAAGAAAAATCAATTAGTTATTCTTATACCAAGCAAAAAGTCATAGTTAACTACACTAAAATCCACAATCACTGATCTCCCACATTGTTTATTCAATATAATAATCCAACTAGGATGCACATGGAATTCCAAACATAGTATTTAAATCTCTAAAAAGCAACAAGTGCAAGATATATTACTTAGCAGGCATGGTGGCTTGAGCTCTTTCCCAGCCATTCTCATCTGGCCAAACAAAGAGCAGCCCTTGAGAAACCATAGTCGGAAACCTCGTAGCACACGCCCTCGGAGACTTCACAGCTCGAGCTTCGGGCCCTTCTGATGCTGCCTGAGGTATCTGAGTACATGATCCACAGCCATCAAAAGACCAACCATGATATGAACACTGCAAATGCCCATTCTCATCTATCCTTCCTTCCTATAACAAAATCAATCCCAATGTTAGAAATTGGATCTATGAAGCTTAGTTGATCATCCAACCCACATAAAACCCATCAATCACAAACATCAAAGAACTATGAACTCCATAAATTAAATCAGGAATCAGAGAAGGAATGAAGAATTACTGATAAGGGCGCGAGCCTGTGGGGGCATTTATCGTCAAAAGCAACCCAATTAGAAGCAGATTTATCGAACCAGAGAACGAGATCCCGATTCAGCAGCTGAAACGGAGTTGGATAGCGAGGGTCGAGATCTTCTACGAGAGAAACTGGGTACCAGTGATCTCGCCATGAAAACTTCGACGATGAGCTTTCTTCAGAATCTTCGATCTCGATCAAAGGCCCTTCTTCTTCCTGATCACTGGTTGTACTAGGAGCTGATGGAGGAGCAACCACGCGTAGCGGATTCTTCAACAAATCTCTTCTTCTCTGTGAATGAATTCTGCAGAAATGGCGAGGGGAAATGGAAACACGGGGCAAGCTAGTAGTTGTTGTAGAAGTGAAAATTGATGTTGGTGAAGCTAGTGAAACAACCATATTTATAAATAATCCTAGAAAACAGTAATCCCACTAAAATTCTAGCTGTTTATTTCATGGACTACACTTTGAGCATAATCTCTCTCTCTCTCTCTCTCTCTCTCTCTCTCTCTCTCTCTCTCTCTCTCTCTCTCTCTCTCTCTCTCTGTGTATAATTGGAATGGAAAAGCAGCTGAATTCTAGGGTTTGGAAGAATTAGGAGTGGGGTTGGAGAAGAAGGGTTTACGTGCAAGAATGTGATTGTGTTTTTTCTGGAATCATCCAACTTTATTCATGGTGGGAAATGCGAAAATTAAGACTGGAAATTTAAGCCATTAACAACGACGGCAGATATTTTCTTTTTTCTTTTTTTTATTAAGGAAAAATATAAATTACCGAGCTAAAGAATATGTAAGCCCAAAATAAAAACAACACAGACTTATATCTGAAGCCCAAAAAAATAGCCCATTAAATATTAGCCCATATGTTTTGAAAGAGAGGGACCCACATAAGACATTACCCGTCCAAGTGTGAATTAGCTATGATAGAATTAGGAACTAGGAAGTAACACTTTATTTTATGATAATTCATTAAATCATTAACAAAACAAACGATTTTTAATTATTTTCACTTATCTGAAAGAATTTAAATTCTCATTTAATTTTATAAATTATATATTTCATTTTCACGGACAAGTTTTATTAATTTCTTTAAAATTATGTTATAATCAATTATATAATCATTTCAATCTCATAATTTTTAATTTTTCGTAAATGGTTCCATAATTTTAAGGTGTCTAAATTTCATCTCATAAGTATGAAAATTCCTCGATTTTGAACTAAATTCAGTCGAAAATTAATCAAACATTAAATGTCAAAATTGTGGGCTTGCAACTATCAATTAAATGTTTTGATTGAATCATTAACAAAAAAAAAAAAAAAAAAAAACTCAATGTTTTAAATTTATAACACACGAATTAATTTCCATATCATCCATCCTCATTAAAAGAATCATAGAAAACGAAAAAAAAAAAGTGATCATTTCAAGGGATCCAAAATAATTTTAATCCAAATATAAATCTCAACAAAAAATTAATGGCAATGAACTCCATGTTGATACAGAATCTCATCGATTACAAAGACAACCCTTTCATTACAAGATGAGAAATCAAGAACAGATCTAAACCCTAAACAAACAACAAAACTTCAATTATTCCAAAACCTTCATTAATTCAATGCAAGATTTTAACCATGCTTAGGAGCTTCAGCATGGTGGTGGTGGCCTTTAGGAGCCTCAGCATAGTGGTGGTGGTTGTGGCCGTGGTGGTGGTGTCCATGGTGGTGGGGAGCCGGCGCGTGGCCGTCATGAGGCGCCGGCGCGTGGTGGTGGTGCTCTTTTTCCGACGAAAGAAGGGCCCACATGGCCTCTTCTTCTGCCAAGATTCTATCAGTCAGACTGAAATCCGATGATGAATCCTCGTACACATTTTGAGAGTACGAGGGAATGACAAGAGCCAAGAGGGCTACGAGCATTACGAAAGAATAAACACGAGACATTTTCGAACAAGTTTTATGTGATGATGCAAAGACTGAAACAAGACTGCCCTTTTTATAGAGTTTTGAGGTTTTTTTGAAATATTTTTTGGGGTCGTTGCATTTAATAAACTTTTCCTTAGTATAAAAAAATATCTGAGAGGATTTAATGTGATGACGTTGGGAGAATCGAATTTAAAACTTAGTGATAGAATTGATGAAACCTTAATTATTACTGACCGTTGAATGGTTTGTGTGATTACGTCCCAATCCATTGGATTTGCCTATTTAAAAAGAAAATCTGCCTCATTTAAAAGTTTGCCAATTTTAATTCTATTAATTTTTTCCAGAAAAATAAAATTAAAAAGGCATATATTTTCATATTTTAACGTAATTAAGTTATTGGCCTGGTGACTATCAAGTTTTCCCCAGTTAACAATTGATATGAGTCTCCCATGAATTTTTCCAATAATAAAAAAATTAATTAAAATACAACAGTTACTAGTGGAAATGTCCTTTCTACTAAAATGCATGTAACAAATAAGTTTTTTTTTTTAATAACTAAACAAGTTTTTTACCCAAATTTTTTCTAAATGTCTTCTTTCGTTATCTCTTTCACAATTTATATCACCATCGAGACCTAAGGCTTTCACATCACGATGATATATTTTTATGTCATTTTACCTCTAATCTTATTACAAAACATGTTTTTTATCAAGTAGATATTTTTCATTTCTCTTATGTATGATGTGTAAAAACAAGACATGTCCAATAGTTACATACTTACATATCTTGTCTATAATTTTCAATTTAAAAAAAAAAAATATATATATATATATATATATATATATATCTCTCTCTCTCTCTCTCTCTCTCTCTCATCATGTGACAATTGACATGTAACTTTTTTTAATTGTCAGGTAATGGAGACCTACATTAAATGAAATTAAAAAATAATGTAGAACTATACCACATGATAAACAAAGATTGGATATATATTATAATAATAAAATTAACTTCGTAAACAGTTGGGAATGAGAGAAACAAATTATTTCTTAGGATAAATGTTATCATCAGGTCCAATATCTCGTGAACCAGTGTTGATGTAAGGTCCCCGGAAAGTAGCCTGAGGCGGCAACGGCCTCGATGAGTCGATCACTGGAGTTTTAGACGACTTTGACCTGTATACAATTAACCAATACACGATTCAAATCAAGAAAACACAATTATGTATGTTGACAATTCAATCATCGATAAGTTAACCTACGCCATGTAAAACGGAAATGCCAGTCCTGCTGAGGCGAACGCTACTAAGCCTGCAGCAACGAGAACATTGCGTTTCCGGGACATCAAGATTGATAAAGGGTGAAGAGAGAATCTGGAAATACAAGATGAATATGTAAGAAAGATAATGCATTGAACAGAATCACAGGAATGAAGTGTAAGAGAAAACATATCTAATTGCTCACATTCTTGAATTCATAGTGTACTAATATAACTCCTCTCTCAATGGGTAAACAAGACAACATATAACAACAGCATTATCCAACCCCTTGCTAAAACGAACTTAAAATCCCTTGAGATAACTTAAAAATCATGATTTTAAATTTGTTTTATAGGATAACAGATGATTAAAACTCGAACAAGTTAAAAGTCCGAGAGACACCAAACCAAAGAGAACAAAAAAACCCAGAAAATAACACAAACAAACGAAACAATTCAGGTACTTGAAAATTAAAGAAGAAAGGCATACAGTGCTCTCTAATTCATAAGGTGGATCATTGAATTCTTCTATTCTATCCGGTTAAACTTTTACTCCTTTTTCAGTTTTTTTTTCCACATTTTCTCTTCTTTCATCCCTTTATTCACCTATAAGGTTCCCGATTTTATATCATACCCTTCTTTCTTTCTTTCTATCTGCTGTCTTCCTTTAGCACATAGTTTCTCACATGTATCACAAACTCTTCTATTTCAGTGACAAGTTTCCCAGACGTTCAAATATGTACATCAATAGCATCAACAAGTTGCAATTAAAAATCAATAGAACGATATGGAAGCAGAGTAAAATGTGAAGAATTCCACAACAGAGTTATCTTGAGTTACATTGTTTGTTACGAGTAAAATATAAGAAAAACATGTTTTGGGCCTTTGGAGCATTTTTGAGATGGTTATGTAAGACAAATATATGAAGGTAAAACATGTTTATTTACAAAGACCTAAACTGCAGATATAAACACTCAGGCATTACATGAATGTGCCAACATTCCTTGTTCAAGATGAACAATTAGAGAAAAGAAACAAAAATATGTTTTTCAAAACCAAAAATCCAATAAAAAATAGAATATATCCACCTAACAAACACTCAATTTGATAACAACTAAGACACAACATTGCCCTAAATCACAATAGAACAAATTATAATCAGCCACTAATAACATGAATGTAATGAACAAAGAAAAATCGGCAAAGTAAAATAAATTCACTGGAGAAATCGACGGTAAGAAAGAGCGCAAGGTGAATACATGTCAACCCATTTGCAGTGATTAGGGTACAAGAAACATGAAATTGCGTAAAGTTAAGAAGATATTCTAGTCTAAAATTCATAATACAGAAGATCAATTCGCCGGAAGAAATATCAGAAGAGAGGAACTCACAGGTTGACTATACGGCGTCGCCGCCGTTATCTCCGCCGTCGGTATGGAGATGTATAAGCTTC
This sequence comes from Scutellaria galericulata, assembly GCA_946896805.1. Lineage (NCBI taxonomy): Eukaryota > Viridiplantae > Streptophyta > Magnoliopsida > Lamiales > Lamiaceae > Scutellaria > Scutellaria galericulata. Next base: position 19,667,537 of record OX335792.1, on the reverse strand, counting down.
TGGAATTAGTTTGACGTTAGATGAACAGAGAATTAGAATTTGAGAATTGGGCCACTATGTACCAAAATCGGCCCAAGAATCAGGCCCAGATACAATGTGGTCCAATCATTCCTTGAATCTGTCCCTTTTTTTTTCTTTTCTTTTTTTCCCTATGAATATTGGTGTTTTATTAATTTATTTCCCACTCATTCTTTAAAAGTATTTAAAATTGATAGTAGATATTTTCAAAGCAGCCTTAAAGTCCATTTTTATAAATTTACAACCTCCAATTAATTTTCTGGCTACTTTTTGATTAGAAATTTATTTTAAAAGATTTTGTTGCTTGTTTGCAAGAATTCAGGAAAGTATCCTAATTTTGCAATCTCCATGTTTCACCACAATTGTGTATTTTTATTTTAATATTTCAAATAAAAGAATTTTAAAAAAAATAAAAATTTTATATTTTTAATTTTAATGTCTAATAATATTATAATTATTTTAAAATATTTTGAAAATTTAAGAGTTGAAAAGGAGAGTGTACAACAATTTACATAATTTAGTAAATTATATGCAACCCAAAAAAAAACAAAAAGAGGAGAGTTCTATTGATTCATCATACACTCGAGAGCTTAGATCATCAAAATCCAAAAATGTCACTGCATCTTGTTCTTCATCATCACATTACTCCCCATCTTTCAATTCAATCAAGCACTTAAATAGCAACATTAAAAATCAGAACCCAATAATTATCAAACAATCAAGACACAATATAATGCCCAAGAACATGATTAATCAACTGAATGTCTGCATAGACACAATATAGTATACTTGAACATTCAATCAAGTAGTAATACATTTCTTGAGCCTAGCCACACCCCACTTGCTGAAACAGAGAGATTTCAACATTCAACTTTGAAGTTCGACTCAAGATCAATAAACCAGAGTTTCATAACCCACGTTGATATGATCAACTCACTTATAGCATAACATATATAGTAAGCTCATTTCAAGATGAAATGAGGGTAAACCTTTTCAAGCTAAAACACGAAACCGAGCATCTGAACTTCACTTGGCAAGCATGGCTTGGTGGGCTTGGTTTTCTTGCTGCTGCTGATGGTTCAATGACCTCCTGAAGAGCATGATGTGTGGCTCTGGACGATGGATCGCATAGTGGACCCACCCACGGCTCTGTTGAACCCCAATTGCACGCCATTCGTTCTACCAAAACGGGGACATAAAGCACACCATAAATCATCATAACATTTAGATCAATGGAGAAATGTCAAGTAGAATATCTCGAGATTTTCATTAACATGGAGCCATATTTACAAGCAAGACAAATTTCTAAGTATACCAAATGAAATTTCACTCAATCGAATAGGGTCTCTAGAACCTACAGAGTTGATTTGCACATATGACATAACAGAGTTACTTTTAAGTAAAATATTTTGACATCACCATTAAAATGGAACCATTATCACAGTTTATAAACAATTGACTTGATGAATTCTAATATAAACCCTATGTTATAACCTATTGAACGAACAAAAAATTCATCATTGAATTTTTAGAATATCAATAGAAAAACCCTAATTATAAACCCTAAATTAGAATATAAATGACAAATCCGAAAAACTCACTTCTGAGAGAAGGCGATTCTTCGGAAGCAGTTTCGCTACCTCCGGTGGAAGAACCACATGTCTGAAAAAATGAAAAAACAAAAAATCAGAATCAAAATCGAAATCATAACTCGTCATGAATATATAATCAAATCATCATCAACAAAATCAAAATTGTAATCTGAAATTAAGCTCCAACAATCGGAATACGCCAAAATTACCTGTACTCGTAGGTATCATCGAAATACTTCTCCGAATACTGGATCTGGCCCATTCTCAATACAATTCAAACACAACTTTTTAACGCAGCAACGCGAAGGCTGAGTGAATTATCGAATAAGCAAAAATAGATTAAATTTTTTACAGAATTATCGAATCAGCAAACACAAAATGAAGATTTTTTGAGTTGAGAGTGTGAAATCTACCTGAAGAGAAACAGTTTTGTGGAGCAGGAAATTACTGGATGTGCGAAAAAATAGTAAAATATATTTAAAAAACGATTTGCATATTGGTCCTTACGAGGTTGTTTTTGGAAATTTATTTATAAGGAAAATCTCAGCCTGATTTGAATTTCAAAATTTCTATAAATTTCCCGCTTTATTAATTAATAAAAATGATTTGGTCTAATTATTTATGTCTAATCATTTATGATCAAGTGATTGTGTTAATTAAAAGAAAATTTGATAAACTTCAATTCTCCATTGAATACAACTCAATCAACGGTGATTAGTTGAGCATTATTACATTTTTCTCCTTAACAATTAATATTGACATACTTTCTTCGTCCCAAAATAATTCACACAAATTAAAAAAAAAGTGATAAAAAGTCTAATCTACCCTTATTTAAGTCTCTTTACTTTAAACAACTTTTTTTATCACAATTAATTTGGTATGAGTAAATGAAAATATTTTTGGTAAACTATATGAAATCCTATAATAATACTCATTTTGGATGATTTTTTTTTTTTTACTAAAATGACAGAACGAATAGAGTATATAAGAGTAAGAGTGGATCCCTTGATATAGTGTTAATCAAATAGCTAAATGAATGAATGATTAACGTTAATCTAGTGTGTATATTAAGGTTCAACAAATCAAAAAAAAAAAAAAAAAAAAAGACAAAGGAAAATTGTCTTATAGTGCAACAAGTTAAATTAAGCTTTAATTTCATCTTATTATTTATATATACTTTTTGAAAGGAAAAGACAGAAAATGAAAGCTACTTTTGGTTCTGCATAAGTCTCAATTGAGCTCTATCTACATCCTTCTAAAAGTCACTAGCATTGAAAATGGAACTCAAAAAACTTTTGCAAACTCAAAAGCCAAACATTCTTTCTATGCATGGTTTGCCCCATGTCCTCTTAGATGGCAATTTCACATGTGAATTGATTATAAATGTATACAAAATATTCCATGACCCACAACTCTATTATATATTGATAATTCACGTCTTTTATAAACTGCGAATACTAATTTACTGAGATCAGAAATAAATGCTACGAAAATGTCTTTCCTACTCATAGAGACAGTATGCAACATCTTAATGTTTTCGCTGCTATAATTAATGTTTCGCAAATGAATTAATTTCAAGTCATGATGATCATGAAAATCAGTGCTCTTTTATTATGTCATTTATACTGTTGTTGTATAAAGAAAGATATTCTCGAAAAATACAATAATTGTAATGTAAGAGATATGGAACATATAGAAATGAGGAAAGATCAAATTAAAAAGGCCAAAGTAAATAAAGGGCATTGAATGAGATAAGAAGATGAGATGATATTTTGTTGGAGTGCCTTTTCCAAAGAAATGGTTCATGAACATGGGGTGGGTGTGGAGATATTGATGAATAGGTCACCTAATTATCTACCTTTTCTTCTCAAATTTATGCTTCACATTATCTACCAACATCAACAAGTTGTCCTTTCATGTAGTCAATATATGGAATCATGGGTCCTTAGATTTAGCCATATAGAGACACAATAATGCAAGCACTTGTTACAATCCTTTGTACTTTGCTCATGCATTATGTTTGATTTGATTCCCAATATCATGATTTTCGGTTACTAATTAGTTTCCCATCAATGATGTTGGTATCTATTGTCTACTACTCCCTCCATCCCTTAACATTTTGCACACTTTCCTTTTTAGTCTGTCCCTAAATACTTTGCACACCAAAAAATGGTAAATTTTATCACAATTCTTACCCTCACAATACACACTTATTTACATACAATGTCATTACTTTTTCACAATCATTCAGACTGATCCCTCTATTAGAAAAAGTAGAATTGACCATTATACCCTCATTTATAAAACAATCATTCAATTTTTCTTAAAAACTGTGTACAAATAAGGGTGCAAAGTTTTATGGGATGGAGGTAGTATTTTTTATAGTAATTGTTTTTTTTTCTATTGGAAATTTGTTTTTATATTTATGTTTGTGGTGGTAGTGCTAAAAAGTATTTAAGAAGTGTAATATAAAATTCAACATTAAATTTTTTAAAAAGGTAAATATAAAGACCATTTTACCTTAGCGTTAATTCCAAATCTCAAAAGAGGTGTGACTGTGTGAGCTTACATACTTTTTTTTTTTTCTATTTAAAAAAGAAAGGAAACCCTCATCTTATTTTTAAGACAAGATTTCGTGTTGACAAACTATAAATCTTATCATTTAAATTAAATTACAATTACTAACAACATCTAATAAATTTCATCATCTTATTAATCAATACATTTCAACTACAACTTGAAACAAGATAAAACTTATTACAAACTCTAAAATCATTTCATAACATATACAAATTTATAAGATGTCTTAAATAAATTTAACCGACTAAACACCCGATCACTCCTATATCATCCCTAATCCAACTTAATAACGATTTAGTTTCTAATTCAAAATATATATTAAAAAAAACACACACACACAATATAAGAGGAGGGACAAGGGTGTGCACTTGTCCCCAAATACCACATAAAAGATGTTAGCTAAACTTAGGTTCTCTTTAACTTTAAATTTATAAATAGTAGCACTATTAATGTTGTGTTGTGGAGGGACAATGTCTCTTATAATACTTTATGGATAATAACAATAATTAAGAAGAGAATGCACCCATCATTAATTCTTGCTAATCATGATAATGTTGTAAGCAAAGTACATGTTTAAAGATCTAGTCACATTTCGTGATTTCTAATTAAGGTTTCTTTTATAAGTACACCAAACAACAATTTTTGTTTACACTACCATTTGGACATGATCAAAAAAGCTTCTGGATAATTTAATTATTCTTTAATCATTAAGGCTTTAACATTTTTTCTAATTTTCCTTAAAGTTTTGCATGAAAAAGGGGCCCCTTTATAGTTGTCGTTTCCCCGTTGAATAGATTAGATGCTCATGTTCCTTTCTCATGCAAGTGCTTTAGCCGTCAAGAAAGTATTTTATATGTAAATATTTATATAAAATGCAATCTAATTTATGTGGTTTGAATCGTTTGATATATAGCAAAAAAAAAAAAAAAAATTAAAAATGAAAAAAGGGAGTAAATTTATGTTTTTTCTTTGTCTATTTTTCATTAGATATACGAGGTTAACTATTGAGAGAATCACGAATTTTACTTAATTTGTAATTATAATCAAAATTTTAAAGATTAGTAAAATATAACACGAATTTTCATATTTTTTTGTAATTGCATATAATCAACAGACAATTTTCAAATATGGTTGCGCTAACACTTAAGTGTAAAATTGTCACAAAAAAGTCAAGATCATCAAAATGAAAGAATACATCTTTGAGCGTAAATATATTCAAAAACTGCATGTCGGTTAAAATTGTAAAAAATATGAAAGTTCATGTTATATTAATTTATATTAAAAAACTTGATTTTATTTTTTCGACAATTAACCCTATATATACATAAATTTATGAATTTGTAAATTTATCACATTGTTTACATTTTTGCGTTTTCCATACAAAGTTCATCACAAAATAGATATATTTTTTATTTTCAAGCTTAGATTTTAAATAAAATGTAACGAAAAATGAAAATGAGAACAAAGCCAACATGGTCATTATCTATATCTTTTATAGTTGTTTTTTTGGTCACATGGGTTGTGTGGTATAATTTACAAACATGATGAATAGTTTATTCAATTTCACCTAACACTGAGTGTATAATTTACTCGTAGCTTGAATATGATCTCTATGAAAATAAACAAAATAAAATAAAATAAAGTTATATAGTTTAGGAAAGTGGAGTAGATGAATGAATTTCCTGAAATAGACCGTTCTTCTCCATACAGAAACCAAGTCCCTTTGCCAGTAATCACGGAAAATGAAAGAAGAAAGTAGAAATTATAAAACAATCTTTCTTTTTTCACACAATAATAAATACTTCTAAAACTTTCAAGTCAAAAGGTACAATATTAGGTGTATAATAATATTGCAAGAAAACTTGTCAACAAATGACCAAAATATGTAACAACAAATTTTATATCATTAAAATATAAGACTAATAGTTAGTGACGCAACAAACTTATTTGGAAAAGTTTTTTTAGTAAACTTTATCGACGGGATAACAATTAGTGACCATATATGAAATTTTCATAGATAATGTTAAAAGTGTGGTCAATTAATTTGGTTGTGTGAGTCTATATAGAATTTTGTAAAATTTAAAATACATTAATATATAACCATAAAAAATTCTAAGTTTCCTATTAAAAATAAAAGTGGGTCTCATGGAATAATTGACTACTATTATTATTCTTTTTATTCCACTTGGTGGCCATGTGGGTTCGTGAAATTTCCTCTACATAATTATTGTAAATTGTAAATTCCCAAATATATATATATATATATATATATATATATATATATATATATATATATATAATAAAGATCCCATTTTTTTATTTTTCCTTTAATTTTTTTTTATTTTTTGGAAGGGGGATTTTTTATTTATTTATTTATTGATGTTATACACTTATACTTAATCCGGTCTTTAAAGAAAAGTCTATTTCTAAAAAATATTTTTGTTTATAATAAAAGGTTGTTTCAAAAGTTAGTGTTAATTTTTACCTGTCAATTTTATATTACTTTTATGGAAAAAAAAAATGTTTTAGAGATAACTTATACTTTCTGAATAAACCAAGATATATTAAACGATGATTAAAGACATATAAAATATTTTTGATATTAAACGATGATTAAGACTTATAAAATATTTTTGATATTAAACGATGATTAAAGACTTATAAAATATTTTTCTTACATTTGTTTCGTTGACAAAAAAAATAAAAAATATATTTTTCACAGTTAAGCAGAACTATTTTTCACTAGCATTTATTGAATGTTGAGATACATTATTTAATTTATTAGAGATAATTGGATCTAAATATAGTCTAATTTGAGGTCTAAGACTAATAGGATGCATGATTAATTGAATAGGTTGCAAATATTATTAAAAAAAATGCAAATTTATTAAGGAAAAAAAAAAAGAAATAGAATGGGGAAGGCTAAGACCAAATGAAACTACAAATCGTTACTTAAAATGGTGGGCATATCAATATTTGAAATTTAATTATTTCAAACTATGATCAGACACAGTAAAATTAAAATAGGTATGAGTCTGATCACAATATATATGATGATCATTGTCAATAAAGAAAATACTTGTTTTCTCAAAAAAAAAAAAAAAAAATATATATATATATATATATCACCATGAGTGAAAAGAACATTTTCTACCATATTTATGTATGCAACAAATACGATGTAATAAATAGGGAGTTGAATGTAATAATTCACTCACAGCCACAGGTGAGCTCAACAATATTTCCTTGCCGTTAAATACAAGAAAGTTTAGGGGGTACTCTTGTAATTCCTCATAAAGCTGAGGACTGTCTCACGTGGCGGTTATCTACGAGTCAAGAAGATCCTGTTTTACGGAGCACAGAAAAAAATAAACGTTTACGGCAAAATTTCCGAGGCTAATTAATTAAACGGCGCCGTTGACGTCGTCCCCTCCATTTATTAATTTTATTTTTGTTGTTATTACTATTACTATTCATAAATAAATAAATCCACATCTTCTTCTCTCTTGTCTGAATTTTTCTCTGTAACCGTTCTTTCTCTCTCCATCTCCGATTCTCTCTAATACTGTACATTGAATGTGAAGATTTATTCTGCATAGTATTTGCAGAGAAAGGTACTATCTGGACTAGATTTTTCTTTTTTGTTTTTATTATTTTTGGTTAATATGTTAGTGAAAATGGTTTGTTATTTGCTTTCTTTCATCGATGATTGTTGTTCTTGTTTTGGTTGAATATTGCCAATATAATCTGTGCAGCTTTGACACGATTTTGGTGAATTTTTGTGTTGGATTGATATGGATTTCTGTGGGGGAAAAGAAATTCTTTATTTAGCTTTAATCTGTTTATTTGATTTGATAAATTTATTTGGATTCATTTCTTGGTTTCAATTTTAGTCAGCAATTTAAATGTGGGCAGCTGCTTTTGCTTCCGCTTTTCCTTTTGGGTGAGTTGTCATTGGTGAGGGACAAGATGGATCTGCAATTCACTACCTTTTTCTTTTTCTTTTTTTCTTTAATTTTTTGTAATCATCTCTAGATATTTCCTTTGAAGGGTTTGGATAGATATTTCAAGAATCTAGCATAGATTGTCTCACTTTTATACTTGATTGCTAACATACTATGTAAAATTTCAAGATCTTTTGCAGGCATTGTTTGATGTGTGTGTTGACTTTCAAGTCTTAGTATCAGGGCTATGAAGACTAATCCTTACAATGAATTGAAATGGATTTCACAGAATATGGACCATGTTGTGATAAATCATATTCAGATGTTTGGTTCTTTAAGCTGGTGAAAACATAAGAATATGGCTGTGGCTGGTTTGCATAATTTATCTCCTTTTGGTCCTTTCTTCGGGGAGTCTCAGTCTCCGTCGAGACAATGGGGTGACGAGCCAGGTACACCTGGCACCCGGGCATCCTCTCTCTTGCAGATGTGGCGAGAGCTCGAGGGTGACCGTATGGTGAGCCAGTCTCATAGATTAAGTGGACATAGAAACGATAATAGACATGATGTTGTCGAAGATGTGGATGAAGCCGAGAATCACGTCATCACAGGTTCAGAAGACGATAATAACAGCATCATATCAGAACAATCTAGTGACTTGGGGGAAATAGAACGCGAACGTGTGAGACAGATTTTCCGAGAATGGATGAACAGTGGAGCTGTGAGTCCCTCGAATGGATTCCATCTGAGCAATCGATCGGGGCCGCAATGGCTCGGTGAGAACGAGTGTGAAAGGGTGAGGATTATCAGGGAATGGGTTCAGATGAATTCCCAGCAAAGGAATGGTCAAGATTCTGGGTCCCAGATCGAGCAGGTTCGTGATGGATTGGTTGCCACTCATCCTGAGAGTGGGGCCCGCCGCCCCATTCGCAGATTATGTGGCAGACAAACTCTTCTTGATCTTCTCGAAAGGGCTCAGTGTGAGAGGAAAGAAGAACTACAGAGTTTGTTGGAACAAAAGCCGGTTTCGGATTTCACCCATCGCAATCGCATTCAGGTGATGATCATTCAAGGCATTTGTTTCGAGCCAATTTAGTTAATTATGATATTTGTTAATAATGACTAATTTATACAAACTTCAGGCTTTCCTAAGGGGAAGGTTCTTAAGGAATGAAAGAGTGATTCCGAACGAGAGACCATCTTCTGTGGCTGCAACTGAACTAGGTTTGCTAAGGCAAAGGCATACAGTCTCTGGACTTAGGTAATATCAGAGTCCTCTTCCCATTTTTGACATTGAAGTTCTTATATAGATTGCATTTCTTGTAGTTCTAAATAGGGAATTAATGTCTGTTTACTTTACTGGTCATAAATGACTTTAATTGTTTTCTTGATAATCTAATGGCAATATAAATAATACAGGGAAGGGTTCCTTTCCAAATTGGAAAAATCTGTTTCCACTTCAGCAAACAGCACTGAATCTGATTTATGGTTTGGCGATCCAAACAATTGTGAATCGGAGGATTCTGCATGCATGGAAAGCGAGACAACGAGGATTTTTCCAACATCAGACTCAGAAATTGTTGCTGATGGAGACAGGAATCAGCATGAATTTGTTAGAGAAGTAACTGAGGTTGAGGATCCAGTTTTGCCCGATGTGGGAAATGAGCAAGAAGTGTTTTCAGAAAACGAGGGACACGAACAAGAATCATCTTCGTGTGTTGAGGAAATTCAGCAAGAAGAGATCAATGCCACTATTACCAATGAATTGCCATTAGAAACTGAGGATATAAATCAAAGTAGACCCCATGAAGCATCTCATGAACATTATCAACATGAAGCTACGGCCCGTATTGTGGAAGGAAACACAGATGATTTCCATGCGTCAGTAACTGAGATTGAAGACGGGGCTTGGCAACAGCTAACTAGTGTTGCACTTACAGAATGGGTTGATGGTAGTGGAGAATCGATTGCTACGAGTTGGCACGAAAGCTCTGCTAATCAGTTGCTTCCAGAAACATCTCATAACAATGCTATCGAGCAAGATCAGTTGCAAGAATCGCATGAAGACTGGCCAAGCCATGATTTGCAAGAGGCTATCGATAGTTGGCTAGACATGCCGTCCGGTGAAGTTGGTTCATCTGTTGGAAGAATAGATACGTTCTATTTCTCAGATGACGATAATGCTCACAGCATTGAACTTCGCGAGCTTTTCAGCCGGTCTGCATTAAATTAAACTCATGGGATTTTTTTTTTCTGTATTATTTTTAAGTATTAGTTATATAACATTTCGTTTCTGATTCAGGAGACGAGTGTCTGGTCTTCTTCGAAGTGGTTTCCGTGAGAGTCTAGACCAGGTGCTACAATCCCACGTGGAAAGGCTAGGTCATGCTTCTCATGATTGGGAACTGGACAATGCGTCTTCTTCAACGAGCCTAGCTGATCAAGAACACGAACAGCAAAACGGTGATCAGCCTTTGGATCTTTCTGATGCTTCCCAGCCACTTTGGGACAATAACTTAAATCACCATTTGGGAATGGTAAATTCAAAGAGGACGTTTATGTTGAAAAATAGTTTGTTGTTATACATGTTTGTGATCTATTCCTGGTTATTTGTATTAGGATTGGGATGTTGTGAACGAGTTGAGGATGGACATGGCTAGGCTTCAAGAAAGGTTGAACAACATGCAAAGCATGCTAGAACAATGCATGGACATGCAAATAGAATTGCAACGTTCAGTACGCCAAGAGGTTTCAGCTGCTTTAAACCGATCAATCTTAACAAGAGGCAAGCTTCATTCTTGGCATTCATAA